>VXBU01011289.1:483801-675046 GCA_013400315.1 Bombycilla garrulus | reverse complement strand
TCTTGGCAGAATGGTACATTTGTCAGCAAGAGGAGCAGATGCCTCTCTCTGAAAGAGGTGAAAACATTAAGATTAGCAGATTGCTTCAGTGCAAGTCAAGTTTCTAAGGACAGTTGTGACTAAATAAAATGCTGAATTATCGGGGAACCGTGCAAATAGGAATATATTTGGGGAATATTAACGCCCCGGGGAGGAATAATGCCATTTCAGAGCGCACCCACCTAAATGGCTTTGTAACAGGTTTCTTGCCCCTGAAAAGGGAGATTGCTCTCCCTCCCAAAGACACTCGCCTTTTAGCTGATAAATGACCACTTTAATAGCAGAAACAGCTCTGATGCGAAGCGGCAGCTAAATGAAGTTACTGTGTCCGACTTGTGCATCACACAACTGCAGTGTGGTACCTTTTTTTATTTATTTTTTTTTTAATAAATAAAATCAGGATTATCACCCAGTTTAAAATAACACTGTATCTTCGGAAGTGCATGAATAGTCAACTGATTAAAAATAGATAGTCTCCTGAGCATGCTGGGGTTATATTCTTTGTTTCTTTGGTCTAAGTCGGAGAGGAGTGTTTTAGACTCTTACACCTCCTTGCGGGGTGTCATTAAGTTTTTAAGAAAAGCATAGCGTTGAAAGCATCCGCAAACACAATTAACAGAGATCGATCCAAGCAAAGTGAATGGAAAGGGGATAAGTTTAATGTTAAATTAATTGTTATCTCATGCAGCGTGGCAAGTGATGTCTTTATCCCGATCTCCAAAAGCTACTAATCAGACAAAGGTGTTGAGAGACGAGCAAAATTGCAGAGATGAGGCTGATAGAGCAGGTTAGTCAGAACAGCAGAGTCTCATATGAACAAACACTTCTCTGCCTGCAAAGTGCTCATTTGCTTTTGCTCCTAAGAAAATGCAGTTTGTCCTAGGATCTAGAAACTTTCAGGAGTTTTTTAGGAGTTCTTGAAAATTCCAGGACGGTGTGCTGAAGTAATTCAATTTCTCAGAAAAACAAAACACATAAAAAAAATAAACTTTATTTAAGTTGTGGGGTAAGAAAAAGAAAAAGAAAAAGAAAAAGAAAAAGAAAAAGAAAAAGAAAAATCTTTAAAAAAGAAATAAAATGGGCTCTTTGGGGTGAACAATTATATGGAAGTTTTCCGGTCTTGAGCTGAGTAGTAATCAACTTAAACCTTGAAAATGGATTTTAAAATCAGTTTTTAAGTGGTAAAATAAGTTGTATATCCGTAAACTGCAACAAGCAGGTCAGCACGGACTTTTCAAGGAACAAAGTAGTCTTTTCAGGTAAACTTCACAAAAGAGCCGAAAGAAGTGGTCCGAAGTGGTCTCACTCCGACTCTAACTGGTGCTCTTTCATCTTTTTTAGCCTATGCTTTTCTTCTGCTATTTAAGTTTCTTTGTGGAGTTTCAGTGAGTCATCGATTTCTCTTTCCGACCTTCAAATTGAGGAGCTTTGACTTGGAAACGGGTAAAAAGTTAGAAAGTCAGCTCCTAGGTTGTTATCAACCAACTTAGTTGCAGAAACAAGTTGTATAACAGCTAAATACCTGCTTCATGCTATTAAAAAACAAACTTAAGTTTTATCTCCCCGTCTGCGTGCATGCGAGAAGACAGATACAAGGAATATATAATTTATACAAAAGAGGGTATGTTCTTTTGATGTGGTTGCTTAAACAGCATGACTTGATATAACAGTTGATTAAACAGCGCCAAGGAATAAAAGCTATTCTTAATGGTGTGGAATACTGCAAAACTTTTATCACCCTCTTACCTTGTCCCCCTCCCCATGGAAAGATGATCGATATCCCAGGCACTAGATGGGTGGACATCGCAATGAAGAAGTCTAGAGAATAAGGACAAACTCCCTCATTATCAGATTGCCATATGTACAAAGCAGTCACCCAAAGATTAACAGGGAAGGAAACGCAAAGAAGGAATTAATTAAATGCGAGTAATAAATGCGCGGGGGGGGTGGAAGGGAAAAATCAAGAAAAGTTGTAACTGTGGGAAGCTCGAAATCCCCCTCCTATCAAATTAGATGTGAAAGAAAGCAGAGCTGGGGGAGCGGGAAGGCTCTGCTCAGCTTCAGCGCAGGCTGGAGCTGGCGGCGGCCCCGCCGGGAGCCGGGCGGGGGGAGCCGGGGAAAGCCGGGGGACCTGGGCCGGCGCTCCCGCCCGCCCCGCCGAGCCTCCGGGATGCGTCCTGCCTCCCCTCCCCGCGAGGAGCTTTTCTTCTTCCTTTTTAATCATTATTTAAATGCCACAGCTCCTGGGAAAGCTGCAGCCCCCGAGCCCCCGCTCCGCACTCGCAGCAGCCCGGCGGGCGGGGGTCCTGCCCCGGCCCTGGCCCCGAGTGCCGGGGGAGCCCCGGCCGAGCGCTGCCCGCCCCACACCTCAGCCACAGCCAACACCCCAAAGCAGCAGCAGCCCCCGGCCGGCACCGACGCCTTCTTTGGAGGGTGCAGAGCCCACAGCCGCTGCTGTCCCCGTGTCCCGGGGTCCCTAAGTGAGGCCCCTAAGTGGAGCTGCCTCGATCCTCTGCCCTGCCCGCAGCACCGGGTCCATTTGCAGAGCTGCCACCGGGCTCCTCATCAGCCCCCAAAGCCCTGGTGGAGTCTCTTGGGTCATCCAGACCCTGACCCTACCGTAGCGCCAGGAGCATCCTACTGACCCCACAGAGCCCTACTGCAGGTACTCAGCACAGCCCCGCGGCCCAGCACTCCTCGATGGCACACGGGCTCTTCAGGGGCTCTGCCAGTGTCACAGGCTCTTCAGGGGCTCTGCCAGACCCACTGTGGTGGCACGGACGGCGCCATTGGGCAGCACTGCCCCGGGCCATCCCCATCCAGCCTGGGCTGCAGAGGGGCACTGATGGATGCACCCAACCCCCAGCCAAGCTCTTTGAGAATCAGACATTATTTATATTATTTTTTTTAAAATGAAATCTGGATTTGCTGATGGCTCTGTGCTCTGCATAAAGCCAAGGAAGGGTTCAGACTGCAAAAGAGAGGTTGATCATTGGCCATTTGAAGTTTCCAGATTTTCCTTGGACTGATATACTTTGTTTGATGAATCTTAAAGTACAGAAAACTACACATGCAGATGTTGTGTGACTCTTAACTGAATCTTAACTATTTAGCATCCCTAATAGCCAACATTTGTCCTCATGCTTAACATATATTTTTAAAATAAATTTTCCATTTTCAGAGCATGAACAATTAATTATTGTAGCCTCTTTGTACCTGTGGTGCTTTCCAAGAAATTTGTGATCTCCACAATCACTACCAAAGAAGTAGATCGTGAATAACTTTAGTGAAAACAGAGATTATACTAGAGTAAAACCGGTGTAAATGGAAGGACACTCAGGCAGGATTTTCACCTGAAGTTTTGTTTGATTCTTTTACATACCCCATCCTCCTTCATGGTGGCATCAAACCATTTTCTTTAAAGGAATTGGGTGCACATCCCTGTTGCCCATTCTTGTGGTATTGAAATATCTGTCTTGAAAATCAACTTAGAAATTTCAGTTCAGAATGAGTGGCTAGCAGGCAACTATATCTTTACAATGACAAGCAGAATAAGTCTCGTTCTTTGGAACATTCTTCCAAAAACCCCTAAAGCCTGGCACCAACAAATAAAATTAAGCTCATAATTTTCCATGCATTTTGGTTTGACAGCAGAATTCAGGGAGCCATGTAGCTGAAACCTGGTATTCTTTTGCTGTGCCCTTAGTCTGGCATCAGTCTGTGAGCATTTCTGCTACAAGAAGAAAAAACAAAAAACATTTTGTGTGTATGGAGAAGTTGAAAACATCTGCTTTCCAGAATAACTGTGCATTGATTTTGCAGTTTTCATATCCATTTGCCAGTGGATTAGTGCTAATCATGGGCTTGGATATGGTCAACAGAGCCTTTCATCATACATGCAAAGATTTTTTGTAGGCAGAATGATTCATAAGACATTGTTATCTAGGTTTTGTTGTGTGTTTACTGTTGAACCAAACTTTAAAGCAGAATTTCCCACAGGTTTCCTTATATCTTCAGCAGCGCAATATGTAGTGTCTGATTACAGGTTTATAGAGAAACCCTTACATTTCTCTTCTAGGTCTTTTCATTTCTCCTTGAATAATCCAACTCATTCCAAAAGTCCCAGATGGGAGTGAGTATAATTTTTTTTTTTCCTTCCTGGACTGTGATCCACGTCCCTTTTGCAGTCAACTTCCTTCTGGTCATGAATGGGGAAAATCCCAACCGGGGTGTTTCTGTCCACGGGAAGCAACCACTAGGGGAGCTCGATGTTGGGAGTAACCTCTGAGCAGCTTTCTCATAGCTTACACAGCTTTTCTGCAGTAGAAATTTGAAAGCAGGTGTTAAGTTTAAAAAAAAAAAAAACAAAACCAAAACAAAAAAACCCCAAAACAAAACAAAAAAACCCTCCAAACAAACAAACAAAACAAAAAAAAAAAAAAAAAAAAACAAAAACCAAAAAAAAAACACAAAGAAAAAAAAAACAAAACAGCAACATACCAAATGGGCAAGTTTTGAAGCTTTATTTTTTATATTTTTTTATTACAGTTTTATAGCCAAATATACAAAAATGTTTTCCTTGTTGCTCTGTACCTTGACTTGTGAGGTCAGAAATGGCCACAACACACATTTTCTTAGCTTCTGATAACCCATAAAATGAGGAATATTGAAATGCAGCTGCTTAAGCAGCAGCCACGAGTGCAAGAATATCTAATGTTTAGTCCCAGTCGTAAAATTGACTTGCTTTCCTGGTCATTGGCAGGTGACTTAGATTCAAAGTTTGCATCACATAAACATTGCTAAGAATATACCTTCAAAAGAAATCGTATCTTTCTCTTGTTGTCATTGTTATAAAAATTGTTGGCTGGATTATTAATGGTTAGCATGTTAATTCGGGTTTTGGTTGTTTATCTAAGGAATTTATCTGGGCACCGGAGTCAATGATCATTAGAGGTTGTGGGTGTGGGTGTAAGAGCCAAAAAAGGTCTTTTTCTCCATGCAGATCAATACCAGCAGGTTCTTACTTGGCTGTCTTTGGGTCCCACCTACTTACAGATGTACCTCTGAGTATGAAGAAGCTATTTATTCTAAAAGACTTGCTCTCATCTTTTTCAGTATCAATGACTCTGGAAGCTAATAAAATGTTTAGTGTAAATTAAGAGTCATATATTAATACTCCCCACAAATGGTTAATGAAATAATTACTTTTTAGCAAGATCTACATTTTAATGTGCTGTTTTCTTTTCAGAAAAGTGAAAATAAAATGTGGATACATAAAAAGACATTGGGAAATGTAAGTAATTCTTAGCTGTCTGACTTGAATAGTTCTTGTGTTTTCGGGAAAAAGTGCAGAGTCATATTTTGGAATATCGAGTGATAATACATCTCCCCCTCCGTATGACATGACAGCCAGACAGGGGATGCTAAGAGAAACCTGAAGGCATGAGATAAATTCAAACTTAACTTGCTGGCTCTTGCAGTGTGAGGTTGGCTCATTCAAAATACACAAACCAACAGACTGGATCAAGGCTCTCTGTTTGGGCAGAGATCAGAAACAAAGCTTGCCCTCTAAAGTCCACCTCATAGCCAGATCCAGCCATGGTAACCACTGTATTCACCGGGCCATGGCAGCAGGAGAGGTATGTGCATGATTGTCTTGGTTTTTCTTGTTTCCTTACATTTGCAGACTATTTTTGAGCGTAGTTTACATGTTTTCTTTCTTTTTTCCTGGCATATTTACACCCCAGTTTTTTAAAACGCTTTGTTCATGCCAGGCAATTCGGCAATGTGCTTGTTAAAACAGTTCCTAATATATTGTATATGACTGAAAATGAGTTAATTGTTCTATTTCTTTCTGACCCCAATAAAAAGTGTCCCCAATATTGTTTGAGTCACTCCCTGTTCACAAGCATCTAGATGTATGTCACCGGGTGACTTTGAAGCATTTCTTAGCTACATCAGTTCAACTGCTCTTATTTATTTATTCAGATTTGTAATAATGACAGTAAATGGCCATCTGAATCAATCTGGGCACTTTGCAGTCATTAATACTGCAGCATCGATATCATATAACACAATTATAGTGCAACAAATTACCCATATGCCTCATCTGTTTCCCAACCAAAATAAGAACTCCCCGTATCTATCACATTGCTCATTTATGCCCTTTCCCTCTAAAACACCTTGATAGTGGAAAAATGGGCTTTGAAATGTTCCTGAGAGCTTAACAAAACCCTGTCCCTTCCAAGGGAAGATGCAGATATGAGAGCTGAGGAAATGGCATGTGAGATGCTCCATCAGCTGTGTCCTTATGAGCAGAGAAGGGCCCAATCCTCCCACAGTCAGCTCATAAAGTTACTTGAATTAACATCTGAAAACCTCAGAACATCTTTCGCTGATCACATCTGCAACTGGGTTATGTGACAGCTCAGAAAGACTTCTGCTCACTCATCTCAAACTGTGTGGGGCTTGCAATGATGAACCCAAACCCTCGATTTTTTGTAGAAACTTTTTCAAATTAAGTCACCAACACAGCTCCAAATTCAGTGTGAAGCCAGAACTAGGAGCGGTCTGTCACGCTGCACATCATTCTGAGCTTCCATGTCGGTTTGAGAAATAATTTAGCAGCTTAATCTCCAAGTGTGGAAGGCCTTGGGTAACTGCGGAAAGATTGGCACCTCAATCCCTCTATCCTCTGTCAGCTGATGATGTAAAGATCTCTTCCGTGCAGCCTCCTTCTGGGCAGCAGCAATGATTGTTTTTACCTCAAATGGATTCTGGAGCATCTTCACTGGAGGTACAGAAGAAGGGAGAGAAAGAGGGATGGAGGGAAAGAGGAAGGGAGGGGGGAAGCTTCTTGAGTGCAAAGAGTCCTTTGTGCAGCCGTGAAGCTCAGAGCTCCTGTGCTGTTGTGTCATGGGCTGGAAGGCAAAAGAAGCTGAACCAATGGTTTTGCAGAAGCAGTAGCTTGAAGCATCAGTAAATCCTTGGATTCAAGAAATTGGAATCCTTTTTCCAATTTCCCACAGGATCCTCTTAGAAAACCCATTAGAACAGCAGACTTGACCCTCGTAGGCCTTGATTCCAAGTCCTCTGGATTCAGTTGGAGCCTTTCTGTTGTTTTCAGTGGATTTTGCATGACTTTGATGTTAAGTCCATCACATTTGTGTTACTCAGAGCGAGCTGCTTGTGTTGCTGTTAACAATTCCTGAGATTCACACATAAAAGCAGGGAGGTAACACTATGGTTTTATAGCATCAAAGTAGTGTGCCCTGCTCAGTTCCCGAGTGAGATTTCTTTGGTACCTCAACAAGCAGCTCTACAGGGTAACAAACTGTGTTAACTATTCATGCTAGATGTTTGTGTCTCCTTCACAACTGCAGCAGTACTGCCCAAATCTGTCCTAATGTGACAAATAATCTATTGGTCAAATTTGTTCGTAGAAATAATCGATTCCAATCAGTAATTGCCTTTGGGCAACAGTTCAGTTATGGCCTTATCTTTCACTTCTTCCTGTTGTAAAAATATCTAAGTAAGTTTTGAGGAGCAATTTGCCTCATTAGCACTCAGAATCAGGCAGTGTTGATGTTGATGCTTATTTTATTCATGTTTCTGCACATGGCTTCTTTGTGGGCATGGAGTGGCAATGCAGTGACAATATCATAGCACATGAACCATGTGAACCATGCTAAATACAAATTAACACTGATAACCAAGGAGGAGCATGCATCTCTCCTCTCAGTGCTGGAGATCTCTGCATCTCTCACAGTTCAAACAAGAGATACTGTTTTTATTTCAGCTCTTCTCTGTGTTTATTTTTCTGTATAGAAGAAAAAATACTTGCTGAAGGTGCAGGGTTTTCTTCAGAAGGAAAAAGCACACTCTTGAAATATTCATCATAAAAGTAAGGGAAAAAAAACCCCAAACAAACCAAAAAACCCCACACTCTATTACTTCAATCAGCCTTTCTTTTGGAAAGCAAAATAAATCATAATTTATGCATGGAGACTTGAAAATCAAAACTGTTACAAAGAAGCATAAGGGAAGCCTCACAAAATAAGGCACAGACCGTACGCTAGAAAATTCCCTACCGTGTAAACAAGGTGACACAGACAATTGGGCACTGAGAACTAAGTGATTTTTGAGGCAGGGGAAAGCATTTTGCTGATATAACCTAAGGGAATTTGAAATCACTCCAAAATGCACTACCTGAAGACAGGCAATTTTTTGGAATGTGTGCATATTATGTCATTATATCTAAATATGCTGAGCAAAGAGCAGGATAACATTTCCCTTTCCTCTGTGCTGTTAAAATGAATTCAATTTGAGGCAAAACTGCTCAGGTTTAATCAGTATTTTTGTGCATTAGTATCCAGTTGAATCCCAGGGCAAGCCAAACAAGCTGCAGACATTGGTGCAGCTTGATATTGCTATTTTTATTAATTTCTGTTTATTGCAGCAAAGCTTACAAGCCAAGAGAGAGAACAACCTTACCTGGCTTTACCCAAACAAATATAAGAACATCTCTTCTTCAAAGAGCCTACCCTTTTATTTGTGCTGTTTGTACTTCACCTTATCTGTATGGAGACCCATTGAAGTAAGTGGAACAATTTACAGAATGAGGCATATTAAGAGTTCCAATCTGATGTAGCAAAATTAAACTTTATGATAAAGTCCTCAGCTGCTTCTGATAGGATGCAGTGGGAGAAATGCCTCTCTTGCCTTAGCTGAAGGTGTCATCCATGCATCTTTAAAGCTTTCTGGCCAAATTCATCTCTAGATACTGCTGAGGCAGTTATATTCAGAGTGATTCAAACAGGACTGGATACTTATATAATTGGAGTGTCCATGCTGAGTAGACAGTTTTAAATGATGTGTGAGCTTTAGTAATTTTGAAAGAAAGTTTCATTAATTATTTGGAGCCGAGAGGAAACTCTCTCTTTAAACACCTTTTTGTGTAAATAACCATTTTGAGGTTCCGCCAGCAGTATTCTCTGAACTTGGCTGGAGTCAAGGGGGAAAACGTTTTAAAGAGTCCTGGTGATTTGGCAGCACAGTGATCCTTCTTAAGCAATGCATCGTGCATCTGCAATCTCTGCCACAAAATTGAATTGTGACAGCTTCACAAGTCACTGTGAGAAGGCATCTTCACTCGTGACAAACGTACAAGGTGGGTTTATCACAAAATCACAGAGAGGTTTGGCTTGGAAGGGATCTTAGAGACCATCTAGTTCTGACTCCCCTCCCCTGGGCAGGGACACCTTCCACTAGGCCAGGTTGCTCAAAGTTGCAGTGTCCAAGGCCAGGTTGGATGAGGCATCTGCAACCTCTCAGGCAACTTGTGTGAGTGCCTCACCATGCTCACAGGAAAGAATTTCTTCCTAGGATCTAAACCTCCCTTCTTTCAGTTTAAAGCCAGTCCCCCTTGCCCTATCCCTTCATGTCCCTGTCAAAACTCCCTCTCAGCTCTTGTGTGGTCCCTTAAGGAACTGGAAGGTGCTGTAAGATGTCCCTGGAGCCTTCAAATCTCCAGGCTGGATAACCTCAACTGTCTTGGTAGGAGAAATGTTTCAGCCTTCAGAGCATCTTTGTGGCCTCCTCTGGACTTCAGCAAATCCATGTCTTTCTCATGTTGGAGACCCCAGAGCTGGCCCCAGCACTGCAGGCAGGGTCTCATGAGGACAGAACAGAGGAGCAGAATCACCTCCCTCAACTTTCCTCAGCCAGCTGGACACCCTTCTTTTCCATAGAATCACTGAATCCCAGAATGTTCTGCGTTCAAGGAGAACCACAAGGATCATTAAAGTCCAGTGTCTGGACCTGCACTGGGCAGCCCCAAGAGTCCCACCATGTGTCTGAGAGCATGGGCCAAACGCTTCTTGAACTCTGCCAGGCTGGTGCTGTGACCACTGCCCTGGAGAGCCTGTTCAGTGCCCAGCCACCCTCTGGGTGAAGAACCTTTTCCTTACATCCAGCCTAGTAATTTTGATGCTTCCTGGAACACAATTGGCTTTCTGGGCTGCGAGGGCACAGTGCTGGGTCATGTCCAGCCTCTCATCCACCAGCCCAGCTGGATGTTTTGGAACAGTCTCGGCAAGCTCATGTCGCTCGTAGGTGCAGGAAGCTGGGAGAGCCTGAGTGGCTCGTTATGGTAGGTGAGATGCACTGTGGTGACTAATTCAGCCTCACCACCACAGTGCTTCCTTGAATCCTACAGATCTACAGGTGGCTTTTGAAAATGTCACTTAGGTAGTATGATGTCGCCCGAGTTGTTTGATGAACCAAGGATCAGGCTGTGAATGGCAGGTCCTACAGAGGAAAGAAGTAAAGAACTCCACCCCTTTCATTTTTCAAGTCACAAATACAATGTAAAGAATGGATAACTTTAATTTGTATTCACATTTTCTAATCTGATGTCTTGAAGGTCACTATCGCTTTCCCTAGAAATAAGGATTATTTCAATCTATGCTTATATTATCAGCCTCCAAAAAAAACTCTGCTAAGATCTTAGTGTTCTGTACTTGACAGCCAGTTAGTAAAACAAGATTTTTTTGCTCTTACACTGTGCAGCTTTTATTTCCTGTTGAATGCATTTATTATACATTAACATAATTACTTTAATTTACTACCTTAGTAAATGTCAGGCCCATAAGAAGTCAGCGTGTTCTGTGTGTTACACTGCACTCATTCTGTTTAACAAAGAGCTTCCAACAAATGATCAAACTCAGCGTCAGGGTTCTACTTCATGTAGGCATTTTTGAAAGACCATTGTGCAATAAAAAATGTGCACTTGTAATTAAATTCTGCCTTTGTTTGTACCTACGTACTCCTGTTGTGATCCATGCAGACTGAGACCTGCAGAGCCATGCCCAGCTGGCTGGGATGCTGGAAAGCCCTGTGCTGCTAGTTCTAATCTTAGTCCTTTTAATGTATTAAATCACTCTCCCATCCTGAATTTAAGACAGAATTCTTTCTTGTTTGATCTTTTTTCCCCTAAAGTTTAAAAATGTTAGAACTCTCAAATCTGCTGTTAAAAAACCTCTTAAATTCTTGTTAACATATGGAATAAGAAACAATCCCAAGAAGTTAGTCTAACTTTGATTCCCGATCCCAGATCAGGATCACGTTCATATTTACCTGTTGTGTGTCCAGGATCACAGTACATTTACACTTGTTCATGGCTTCACTATTAAGCAGGCAGACTTTTGAGCAAGTCCATATTCGAGACATAGGCCACAACACTGTGCATCATCTGCTGTGCTCCATCAGGAGGCAGCTGCAACATCCCCTTTCTGCCCTTCGCAGATTCCCCAGCAGCAGGTACTCCACAGGTGACTGCTGGCCATGCTGTCCTCTCAGAGGAGGGTTGAAGTGCTCTTCTGTATCCTGCTCAAACTCTTGGGGTTTCTGTACAATCTTTTTCTTCCCCAGGGAAGGTACGCAATTTCCTGTTGAGGGTTATAGACCCATATTTTTCAAGAGAAAGTATTGCAAACACTGTTCTTGGTCTGTAGTGGCAGAATGCACTGGAGTAACTCCTTAAGAAGTCATGTTTGGTTCATATACTGTCAATAATTAAAAGAGTAATATTCTAACCTGGCATATTCACAGATTATATGATTTCAAATATTTGCCTCTGATTATGTCAGTGCAATGCATTGACAAGCTCAAAGAAGGCAGAGCTTGTCTTGACAGGGCATCTGTACTCTCTATTTCCATAAAATATCCCCATGAATCTGAAGAGGCCTTCTTAAAACACTGCAGAGTTTCTGAGATCTATGCTACAGTATTTAAGATATAATTATTAATAATTTTCTACAAAACTAAAGAATATTACAGGCTGAGAGCAAGGGAGATGAAAACCAATATATCAGAGAACCTGTTTCTCTCCGGATTGGAAAGAAAATCCATTTTTCTGCAAACCGCTCATCTCACTGTGAGCAGACCACTTTGTGGGAATATATACAGAATGAGTGGACAGCTCTCTGAGCAAACCTGTTTGAGTAGGACTCTATTAGACCAGGTTTTCTATATGTGCACAGCCCAAAGAATGCTTCAAGAGAGTTGCTGAAGTCTAACATAGTTTATGAGAGATGACAAATACGTCCTCTCCAAAGAATTTATTTTTGAATTTGATAAAGAGTTCCCAGAACAAATAGATAATCCTTCTAAAATACAGACATAAACTATAAAGACGTGTTTCTAAGAAGCAAAACCATTGAGACTTTTGATCAAAATCAAATTTTTTTTTCTTGAAATAGAAACCTAACAACTTTTCTCTAATAAACTAAAAAAACACCAACCATGATTAAAATTATTGTGATGGGAAATTTTTCTTTCTAGATTTAATGAAGAAGTTCATCGCCAATCCTTCCTCTCTCAAATTGTTATCAAAATGACTGAAATCTCCCAATCCATCCCATTTTAGGCAAGACAATTTGCACCTGTTAGGTGCCAAATGGAAGCCATCTTCTTGCCAGTGCTGGGGATGCCACTGGTACTCTCAGCTCTGATCATAACTGGGTTTCCCTCCCTCACCATTGCTCCTGGGAAAACAGAAGTCTGCAGCTAACAGCCTTTGCAATGTGTACCTTTGTGGATGACTTGTCAAGGATTTATGAATGAAAATCTACTGCCCATGTTGTCCAGCTTCGCTTTTTTTTTTTTTTCCTGAGAACTGTTCTATTCTTCCTTGCTGAGAAATGCAGAGAATTTCAGCTTAAGACATTTAAAAAAAGTAATACGATCAAAAATGTCTGAGTTTTTTTTCAGAATGGTACACTTTACTTACACACTGTCAGTTGAAGAGCGAGAAGGAGCATTTACCCCGACTATATAACAACATTTTCTTTATTTTAGGCTGTCAAGTACCAGCCTGAGAAGGATCTCAGCTGTGACTGTGTTTGGTGTGAAGGTGCAGATTTTCCTTTGGACTTGATGATCTTAGAGGCCTTTTCCTACTTTAATGATTTTATGATCTTATTTTACATTGGGTTCCTGTATCTACTTTTGATAAGAGATTAACCACAGGAAAGTTCAGCCTTGCAAATGTCTGCTGCATGATCTCAGCAGTGTGGAAGGACGTGGCTTGGCGTGAATGAGGCCTCTTTCCCTCCGTGGACAGACAGCCAGCCACAGCTGTCAGTGGCCCCAGGAATCTTTTCCCGGGTAGGTGAGTTGGACTTATGGTCTGATGGCATAAACTAGAATTGTAATTTCATCTTCACAACATTATTTTGAGGCCATTCATGGAACAAGAGACTAGCACTGAGAACGTGTTGTGGGGTAAGCTCTTTTCACACTTTGATCTCCTTTCTGCCAGAATCTCCTGATACATCCTGGATCCAAGGAGGAAATGAACTGAGAGATGATGCCTCAGTTACTTGCACAATTTGTGAGCTTAATGTTATGAGGCAGTGTGCCTTACTCTTTCCTCAGCAAATTTTTGAGGGAAAAGAGAATCTCACAAGAATTATTAAAGTTCCCCTTATGATGGATGCCCACCACGCTTCTGGAACCTGTGCTTAGTTTGGTCCTCCTTATGAGGGTTTTAAGCATCTTCAAGTTTTGGGTGAATGCTAAGACAAATAAGATCATCATCTTAGTGCTCTGTCTCTTGAATGAAGTACAGCACAATTTCTCTTTGCATGAGCATTCCAGCAGAGCTGGGTCATTGGATTTCAGTCATGAGTGGCCAGCAGCTACGAGGTTTTTCTCCGAGCTGAGACTGTCAGTCACATCAGATCTGATTCATTTTGTCATGTGGCTAAGCATCCAAAATGTAACAGGATGAGACCAATAAAATAATTTCATTTTTAATCTATGGAAGATTTGTGACTTTCACACTGAAATACCAGGGTTCAAAGCAGCTGGTTTCACCACATTCTTGGTGCTGCCCCCTCCTTTAAGCCACAGTAGCAGAATCACATGTAACAATTCATGAGCTCGTGTTCATCCAAGATCTTGTGTTTCTTTGGTTACTGTGCCTTTCCATCTATTAAAAAAATTAAATAAATATGCTTAAATGAATCAGTGATTATTGAACTGGGAAGCAGATATGAGTCTGACAATTAAACATAACACATCCATATTGGGGTGCGGGAAGTAAAGAAAAAATTAAAAAAAACCAACAAAACTTTAACTTTTTCACATGCCAGAAAAACTAGCTTTCATGTACTCTGAATAAAAGAAAGGTAAGATGTGTTTGGGAATAAAGACACAGCCTTCAAATTCACTCTTCAAATATACTCTGTTACAGCAGCATGATTCCTTTTATGATTGTATCCATCATGCTGTCAAAAAAAGAAATCTTATCTTCACTCATTACTAAATATACAAAGAGCTGGGATTTCCACTTGGCAAATGCTCCTGTTTACCTGAAGGCTTGATTTTCCCTGCACTTTGATAAAGTTCATTTGCTGAGATAGACTAAACTTTTTAATCCTTAAACTGCTTGAGTTTGTAAACCAAGTTTTTCTCTGAAGTAAGCAGCATGTGCATGGAGTTGCTATTTTCTTCAGGAAAATTAAAGACTTTGTTATGGAAGCAAGCCAAAGGGCCCATCTGGATCTGTCCTGTCTGAGTTGTGACTTATAGCTCCTGTTTACAACTGCTCTGCATAATGAAGTCTAGGTTAGGATGCCTTCAGTAGTCACTGTCAGCCCTGTATTTTTTCTCTTCAGGAAAGGTGTATCAATAATGGAGACACTCTCTTGGCACCTGTCATCCCCAGTATGCTTAGACCTTTCTAATACTCTTATCATCAGAACCTTACATTAAATATATCAAAAGAACATTGCCAGTTTAAAAGACACAGAACCAAGCTCTCATGTGCCATAGATGTACTTTTCTTTGTAATGAATATGAATTATCCTCTCTGAACATGTTGATGCAGATGAACTTCCTGAATCTAAGTATTACTCTGAGTGCCCTGGATTGCTTCTCTTTCTGTTGCACCCTTTCAAAACCAAATTATTATTATTATTATGGCAACCACAAACCATCACTGAAATCATGGTCACAGTTTTCTGAGCTGTTTTTAAATCTGAAATCACAAACAGCTGTCTACCTTGTTATTGAAACAAACACAACAGGGAAAGGGTGTTACTGTAACTCAGGCGCAGAAGTGATTTTCACAATAGATGTGACAACTTTCTCTTTGACATGAGACTTTATCATCCACTCTAGTGGTCGCTACTGTGTCTGTCTCTCAGGTTGGCAAAGCTCTACGGCCTGTAGATATTTCTATATTTCTACAAACTCTACTAGTAGAGTAGATAAATTGTAGATAATTTGTTCTGTCTGAAACCTGTCCCTTGATTTGCAGTCTTGGAGTTATATGGATTTCTTTTTCCCTCCCTATTCTTTTCGTACTTTCCATTTCAGCGATGTCTGATTTCCTGAGGGATTCAGTCTTTATTCTGTAGACACCAATTGCTACAGGAACATAGTCCTGCTTTGTCTAAGATGGGATTGATCCAACAGGTGCTGCCATTGAAGGCAGAACTAAAATTCACCTGGATTGAGGAGTTCTGCTTCTCTTTAATACTTCTTTCTTGTTCTTAATATTATTTTCTATTATTTAGTCTTTATCACCTGTACTGTTCACTCTCATTCACCACATGTTCTTAATCCAGTGAATTAAGCCCAGCTTTGGAGTCCTCATTAATGACTGTCTTTCCATGCAGGTACAACCTGGTTAATTTAATTGCCTGGTTCATTGTTTCTTTAATTTCACTGGCATAACAATATGAGCCGTGTCACCCACATACTAATCCTTTTGAGTTTTCCCCTCCTATCCTGACCTGATTTTACGTTAACTTAAACTGTAGACTGGATCCTTATGAACAGAGTGACCGGCCCTTCAACCATTTGTGTATGAGTTTATGCTTTTGCATGCTGCTATATCCAGAAGTTGAGAATTGTGATGTCCTTACATGATTTCTCTGTAGTTATGACTATCTTTAATTAAATAATAGCTTTCTAGGCATTCCTCTGCTGTGTTCCTGATTAGTACTTCCAGTAACTACCAGGAATCAAAACCTGCAATCTGTTATCATTTTTATGCCACCATTGTCTGAAATTCTTTATCTGTGTGAAAGATGAACTTTCCAAATTCTATGATATTTTGCTCTGTAATGTGTGTAGATGCACACATAAACACAGTGTTCAAATCTGCAATTTACTTCCACATTGTGCCCAGCTTCTTGGTGGTGTTAATGACTGGAGAATATTGGGTGAATGCTGCAAAATACAGGAAGATTAAAATAGAAGAAGAGCTATTTATGTTCCCTTTATGTTTACCCACAATTATTTGGTTGCTTTTCAGTGAAGGGGATTTCATGCTGGATGTAGAAAGCTGTTTTTTCCCAACACCTGGCTATTTCCACATTGAACGGTCTATTTCACAGGGGACAGAGGCTGTTAGAATGATAATATTCAGCAAAATTCCTTTAAGAATCCTGACATCTTAACCTAGGGGAGGATTAGAGGGTACCCTTGTAGCTCTCACACAGAGTTGCATCATTCTCTTTGAGATCCAGGGTGGTTTTTGGAGTGTGCAGTGGTGCAATCAGGCAGTGATCAGACTCAAAGGAGTCCCCGCATTTCCAGGCATTTTCTGCAGTAGTGCACTTCTGTGCTTTCCCCACTCCATGACCCAGAGTAGGTATTGCTCACTCCCAGGCTCTGCTTCTACCTGCCCTGGTGAAGGTTTAAATGAGGAAATTGTCTTTATGTAGATGAGTTTAGAGCTGTTATTTTCTGAAAGGAATGATACTAAAAGTTTCCCGATTTCCTTCCAAAATTCAGTAATTTTGCTGGCTCTCTGAACAGATGTGGACCCAAATATCTGAATGATGTGAGTCCTCAGTGGCAGGACTGAGACTGAATTTTTCCCACCATAAAGTGTAAAAAGAACTTGAACCTCTTTAAGCATCATGGTGAAATAAAGGGCCACCAGACTTTCCACAAATACAAAATTAAACAAAAAACAAAATTCAGCAGAAAAATATGCTTGGCACTAGTCTCCACTTGCACCTGGGATGCAGAAGACTGCAGGATGGCCTAACTTTCCTTGCTGGAGAGTGAAGACTGAGGGTGGGGTTTCTCATGTTTCCAGTGTGTGTCCTAACCACTGCACCCTGTGGGGAGTGAATTTTCCCAGTCATTCCTATGAGAGATTGATAATTTAAATAAATAATTCATCACCATAGGCACACTATCCACTTTTTTTCATTTAAAATTTTTAAATAATAATCCCTCATTATATCTTAGCCATCAGGGTATTAAGACCTTTACTCTCTCCTATACAT
Source organism: Bombycilla garrulus (assembly GCA_013400315.1). NCBI lineage: Eukaryota > Metazoa > Chordata > Aves > Passeriformes > Bombycillidae > Bombycilla > Bombycilla garrulus. The sequence goes on along the minus strand of VXBU01011289.1, from coordinate 657,695 downwards.
ACAAACATGTTTTCTTTTGACCAGAACCTCCTCTCTGGTCCTGTGTTGTCACAAAATCAGTGTGACTTTTTTATAACCACTGTTTTCATGTAACTGGAGGTTTTCAATGGGAAAATATTTAGACCTAAATGATTTCTCACTAGGTTTATGCCATCAAGAAAGAGAATAATGCCATATCGTGCATAACCAATTGTGTAATTCATATTTTCAAGTTAGAGAGCAAAATGAAGATGTGTACAATGGAGATATGTGTGCATGTATATGGTTACCAATAATAGTATTTGTAGACATTTTGACTGCACGTTTCCCCACAAATCTTGCACATTTCTGTTTCTTTCATTGGGAATGACAAAAATGTAACATCAAGCAGATGGGTGATGTGTACTCTCTTTGCCTATACTTTGGGTTAAATATGGCTCTCTGAAATTAATTGTTTTGTTTTGTTTTCTTTACTTCTGTCTGTAATAGGACCAGGTATTTCATCTGTATTCTTTGCTCTTGCAAGATCCTCAGGGTAAACCAAATTTGGTTCTGTTCCCATTGAGTAACATACTCCTTGAGCAATCCCATTGGCTTCTGTGAGGCTATTTGGGACTATCCAATGGGATCAAAACTACATGAGTCTGGCCCCAAGGTATTTACACACTCCCTGCCTCAATGGCACCTCAATTTTGGTCAGTGCCTTTGGGTGCTGTTGCATTTCAGCCTTTAATAATGAGTTTGTTTCAATTCTCAGAGTCACATTTTAATGAATAATCTCTTCATGTAGAAACCCAATCTGTAACAATGTAGAGGTGTTCAAGAAAATGTTTTCCTATGGATGTCTCACAGAAGAAGAAAGGATGAACTCACCCCAGCAACTATTTGCTTAGTTCTTGGGGAATTTACGCTTCTACGTCAATGGTTCAAAGGTTGTCTGAACTTGCAGTGAACTCAAATGTTCAGCATTTACATCCAGGAGTTATTTTCCATTGGAGAGAGCTGTGGGTACCCTACTGCCTGCTTTGGAATGGTGCTGGGATCATGATTCTCAGAAGGTTTCTCTGCTTCTGCTCTGTTCAATCAAATTGGTCACAATTCTAGGCTGAAGCTAGGAACAAGATTTCTTTTTTAAAGAAGAACATGTTTAAACAAGAGTAACAGAAGGGCCTCATAGTGGAGAAATCAAATCACAAGGGATTCATCTCACCTAAATTTATCCCTTTGACACTTACTTATCTAATCTAAAAGGGCTATCTGGGGTCCCCTGTTGCCAGTGAAAAGAGGTAGACAGCGATGAATGGCCTTCTGGAGGTATTTATGTCTCTCCCTGCTGACTATAGGTGGAGCCCAGACAACTGGTTTATAGTAAATGTCAGACTTTTCATGGGCTGTGGATAGAGATGTGATAAGTGGATCCTGCCCCTAACTTCTCAAAGCCTCATCTTCTTCCATCAGTGACTCAGGAGAAAAAATAATAACCATGTGTACAAGCAAGGAGTGTCTACACTAAAGGAAAATATCAATTTGTTATAAATTCTGGCCCGGGCTGATGATGTCTCAGTGGGAGGGAGCAGGAGTTGGTCACTGGGTTCACTAGAGGGAGCTCAGAAAAAACCTGTCAGTGTCACCATGATCATGGTGTTTCTGCTATAGAATTATTCCAGAGAAAGTGGAAAGGCCTCTGAGGTCTTTTCTCCTGCTCAGATACATAATGCTGGATTTGCCAAAATTGATTTGTCAGCCAGATTATGACTTCTTGTCCATTTGATCTTGTTTTGACTATCTTACCTGGATAAATTTGACTTATGAGGAAGAATGTGATCCAAGATAAGCACATCTTTGTCTACAGAAAAAACCAACAACAACAATCACAACAATAAATCTGTCTGTCTGCAAGAACAGATCATTCTGTCTTGGAAAGACTTTGAACACATGAGCACTTCTAGGATTCTAAGACGCATTTCACAGGTGTATGTACACGTGTATGTAGCAGTAAACATGCTCTTCTCTAAGGCTTATAGTTCTGAGGATTAAAAAAATGCTGACCATTCTCTTTTCTATCTAAATCATCCATGCCAGCTCCTACTTTGAATGAGTGCTTCCCTAGATCTACAATATTTCCCTTTTGGTGGGCTGAGACAAGAAAATCTTGCTAATGAGGTCAGTGCCTTAGCAGCCTCTGGTCTGGATTGCTGGACTCAGATGAGCATGAGCTTTTTCCAGGAGCAGTCCCAGCTCCGTGGGATGTAGCTGGTTTCTGTGAAAGTGCATGTGTGCCTGCACAACTGATCCCAAAGCATTCTATTTTTATGCTGCGAGTTGCTGTGTTGAGATTTAAAATGTCCAGAATTATTTTTATTGGACAAACACAAGCACTAAAATCATGAGGTTCTGGCAGGCTCCAAGCTCTGCCAGCTTAACACTTCTTTGTGCTTGGCAGGCAAAACAGTTTTTAATACTTTAGTTTTACTTTGCTGGTCCCTGCACAACGGGGGTAGTTCCTAGTGATTTTGATCAAAAAGTATGAAGTACATAAGGGCTATTATGAGACATTTAACTGAATTGAATCGAATAAGACATTAGCTGATCAATTTTAACATCAATAATTCAAATTTTATTTTGGACCCAAACATGTATAATTTGCTGCAGCTCATCAGCCAGCTGAATTACCCAATATGCTGGGGTGTCTCACTGTACAGCTCAATGATTCAGCTTTGTTTGTGGTGCTGACTGGAGATCGAAACCTGCTCTCTGTAAGCCAATGGAAAGGCCCAGATAATTCCAGTGTTTTGAAGGAAGTTATGTTCTGTTGACCTTGGCCCTTCAGCCCCTTCCCTGCAAAACACAGGCTCAGCAAGGCAGGTTTAGTATTTACTTCGTGCGATGAGAAGGGGGGTGGTAAGGAAGGGAAGGAAAACCTGGATCATCTCCAGCAGTAAAAGAGCTCCAGGTAGATCATTGCCAGGTTCTTTTCTGCAGATAAGCTTAAATAGGTGTTACACCCAGTGAATGCTACTGTGACCTGCAAATGTCGCAGTGTGACAGAGCCCCATAAAAGAGGTACAAATCAGAGGGAAAACAGAGAGATAGACTGTGACCTGCAAAGAATCAGTTCCTCTCTTTTCTTCATAGCAATGGTATGAGTTTGGATTAATATTACCAACATTAATATGAGAGTGCAGCAGGACTGCTGAGCCAGGAGTGCACTGTAAAGACAAAGTAATACATCCTTACAGAAGCCGCTCTTGCTAAATATTTTTTTTTCCTGTGATGTGTTTCTCTGCCTCTTGATTATTATTTCCTGTGTGCACCTGACACAGTTGCATAAAAAGCACACAAACGGCCTCCAAGCAGCTTGGTGAGCTCACCATGGCTCAGCAGTCAGGCAAGACTATGGATTGTAATTTACAGCAGAGCCCAAGCTCTGAGCAGCAGATTCAATTTTATAAGTGCCTCTCTAGTTCAGCTTAGGTAAGAGTCTCTGGAACAGACAGCCTCTCCATGTGCTATAAATAGTGAGTGGTTAAATGTGCTCCCTCAGTACACATCATTGATTGCCATGCAAAGCACATTCTCAGGAATTGCCAGCCTCACCCCCCTCATCATGTACTGGGGTATTTATTTATTCTTTATTGTCATTACAGGCAAATAAGAGGTTTGACCCGATGTAGCAGAGAGGTGGAAGGCTGATTATTTTATTTCCACAGCTGTTGCATTGCTGTGTTTTACAATATGTTTGTAAATCATCAGCATAATAGCACATTATTATGGCTGGCAAGTTATATCTTCAAGGAAATATATTTTAATTTACTGAAAAGGAATACAAATAGCTAACTACCTTATCAGAAGGCCTATCTTAAGTACAAGAACAAGGTCCACCCAGATACTGATTAATATCAACTGTATTGATTTTATTACTCATACTTTATAAACGACACTGATATTCTTGAAGAGTGCAAACATTTGCTTTCTTGTGCTATTGTCTCAGTTGGAGTGTAAATCTCTCACATTTGTGATTATTGTTCTGGTCATTGTTTCATGACTGGAGGCATTTTAATGATGATTTATGGCATTATATATGGTTGGACTATAAACTTCTGATTGCAATTAAAAACAAGTTAAATGAAAACTTTCAGCTTGAAGGCAGCGTCTGTTTATCACAGAAAACTATAAAAGACTAAAATGTGGTATTTTTGAAAAAAAAAAAATCAATAAACAGTTGGGTTTGTTTTTCCCTTTTCATATTATAATGCAAAAGAAACATCTAGAGATCCATATTTTCAGCATATTTTCCAGGAGGAAAATTTTAGAATCTACTACCTAGCACTCCTGAACAGCTACAGATTGCTTTTTCCATTATTTATATGTCCAGTGTGTGTTCAGCTGAGAGAAAGAGATTATATTCTTGTGTTTTGTCAGAAGAACTGTGGACCAACAGAACAACCTGGGTGCTCCGGAGTGGTCCTTGCTGAAGCAGCAATGTAAATCCTGTGGGATCTCATGAAATGAAAACATCTCCTTTCATTTTAAGGTTCTCCAGGATACTTTCCTCAAATATTTTTACCATTTAGCAGCATTTCCCAGTATGGAGTTGGCCAGAGATGTTGTTGCCTCCTCATAAAAAATATTGCCTTCAAAATGCCCCTGATTTTTATTGTGTTCCTATACGGCTGGATTGGCCAATACAGAAACAATTTTGGTTGTGTGTGCAAGGTGTGAGCAGAGCAAGCAGGCGCAGACAGCCCACGGATGCCATTTGAGCCTTTGTGTTTGCACAGTGGTGTCACACCATCACACCCCTCTGGCTTATGAGGGTGTTTGAACCCACACTGTTCAGGAATCGTTCCTGTCAGTGAAAGGAAGTTGCGTACAGCACTTCATGTAATTGCATTTGTTGGTTACACTTTTCAAAAGTGACAAAATTTAAAATTTTCTGAGTCTATAGAAAACCCATAACCTTACTCATCACACTTTCCTGTGTCTCATGGGCCCAGCTTGGCCACTGAATAATTTTGCCACTGATGGGGAGGGCCGCAGGTGAGAGGGCTAAATTCAGATTTTGCTTGACTCTTTGCTGGTGTATCCTGTAAGTCCTGATAGGCCACTGTGACTACCCAGTCCCGTATTTTCCACACAACATGATTGTCAACTGCAGGGATCAATTTTTAGCCCTGGCAATGATAGCAGTTAGTGGTGTTGCTAGGGCATATGGACATTTCTGATCTGCAGACAGACCAAAAAGGCACAAAGAGGCTGAGTTTTCCATTAGTTAACTGCTGCTGCAATCTTGTAATTCTACATTTTCCCTTGCAATAGGGATTTCACACGGGTTGGTGTAATTTGTTATACCCCTGCGAAATACTAATGTCCTGTCTAAACAGTGGATGTGCTGGAGTCATGTCTCTTTCCTCTCTGTTTTTAGAGGACCACTAGAAGGAGATTTGTATACCCCAAAATACATCCCTGATTTTTCCACTTTATTTACAAGCAAAGAAAATCAAAACCAAGAAAATGTGCTTTTAAAGATACAGCCCTGATTTTCATGTAGGTGCTGTATTAACTGTTCCCTGTATCATATTTACATGTATTTGTATTATCCATTCCCAGAAGTCTTTTTAATTTCTAGAAGAATAGGCTTGAAGGGGAAGGATCTATGAGGTTGATGGTTGCTCAGGTCCTCTGAACCTTGGCAATCTGTGCTTTCTTTTTTTTGGGGAGCTTCCAAAGAACAAAATGTGACAGTTTTGGTGTCTCCTATTGAGTTTTTCTGAGCCATATTTAGCACTGGACATGGACTGGAAAGGAAATGTTGTGAGATAATTAAAAGATCTAACAAGAGGTTTGTCAGTGATAACATTATATATGTAATTATATAAAATGTGCTTTATATATCATGATATATAACATATTACATATAATATTTTCACAATCTAGTCTATAGTAACTATATAATAATATACTAGTCTATAGTGAACCAAATTCTACTGAGGGTGAATATTTTGCAATGAGGATCTATTTTGGAGAATGCTGCTTTCCATAATCCTGGTACCTTTTTCGTGTACCTAAGGCACTCAGATCAACTGGTGTGTACTTGAATATTGACCATACACTGAGGAGCATTCAAGGACTTTTCCACTCCTGTGTACATACAGAAATGTGAATTTCCTTGAAGCTGTAATTATTACTAGAATAAGCAGCACTAACACATGGCTGAAACTCCTGCCATCACAGCTTTATTCCAGCTGTTTTCTCCACCTTGGTAGGGTGTTTTAGTGATCAGATGATTGTCTCTGTTTTTCCTGTCCTGATGATTACTGATCCAGGAGGGATCCATGCTTTCTGCATTGTGTTTATGTAGAAGACACCCAGAACATCTGTGGAGTATGCTGTTAAGACTTCCCGTTCCCTGCACTTAAAGATGAACAGTCGTTTCATCCCTCAGAGCTGCAGGATTTCTTCTTTTCTGTTTGTCCTTAAAATATCTTTCTTTCTAAATTTCTGCCACCTCCAGAAAAATCAGAGTGGGCTCTGTTGAGTGGTTTTCTGCTTCATCTGGCCAGAGGATCAAGGGCAGATTGTGAAGAACTCCATTAATTGCAATTTTAGTAAGTTTGCCATTATACAATCAGGTGTATTTGAAAATAGTTGAAGTCAAAGCACCTGAGGGAATGAACGCAAGAGCTGGGGGATAATTATAGGTAGGATATACTTGGAGGCAATACCTCTGTACCCCTCACTGCTTTTGGGGGAGCCTCTTGGTCATGGTGTTTTCCCACTTCAAACTGCTGTATATGAAGTGAAGCCCTTTCAGCAATTGTTATGGGGGAAGGACATCAAATTAACTGAGGTGGCTCTTCACAGGTTTTTAATGTAAGAGGTAAAATCCTCCTAGGACATAAAGCAGTTTGATCTTACCAGCTACCACGACTTTACCAAGTATTTGGGAGAAACTCCTGATCCTGCTGTGGTCAAAACAGTGAAACTGCACCGGAGTTTGATGGTGTTTTAAATACCAGCCAAGAGAGTCATCCAGGTAAGCACTTAATAATTTTCCTACCTTCATAAGGAAGAAATAATAATGGAATCATTGTCAGATATTGGTTGGAAAGGACCTTAAAGATCATCTAGTTCCTCCTACCCTAACATGGGCAGGGACAGCTTCCACTATCTCATGTTGCTGCAAGCCCTGTCCAGCCTGGCCTTGAACACTTCCAGGGATGAGGCATCCACAGCTTCTCTGGGCAACCTGTGCCAGGGCCTCACCACCCTCACAGTACAGAATTTCTTCCTAATATCTAATCTAAGCCTGCCCTTCTTTGAGCTTAAAGCCATTATCCCTTGTCCTAAATATACTTTGATGATGTAAAGGGAAATGAGACTAGAATGAAACCTAAGAGAAAAAACATTAGATTGCAAAGAAAAATAACTTTTTCTTTACCTGCTGAGGTTTGCAATCCAGACTTGTGTTTTCTGTAGCCTGACTGATGGATTTTAAACTATCAAAGCTGCTGGTACAGTAGAATAACCCCACAGAGGATAGCTATGAAAGCTGGCATCGATGTTTCGGGGTCTGTGAATGTTGCACAACCACTTTAGGGCTTTCCAGTGACACCAAAGTGTGGGGAAGAACATTTGGGCAATTACATCCTTAAACCCAGTAGCAATCAGATACAGGAACAGTTCTCAGGGGCTGGAGCTTGGCACTGTGTCAGTTCTTAACCCAGGACCAGGACCACTTATATTCTCTCCTTGATGCACCACGGGATGAATCGGTGGTGCTGTGGGTCTGCATTTGTACAGGGTTTTTTCTACTGGAGTATGATATGGGATTGGGCTGATTTGTAGCAGGCATTTTTAGGAAAACTTGAGAAATAGGCTTCTAGGTCTGTGAAAGGTTTGTAAGACTCAGGCAATTTGCAAAATGCAATTTGTCTGGTCCTCTCTGTCTTTCAAATGTAATAGATCCTTCTGATTCTATGGCAGTGAATCTCTCTGCTTCATCTGCTCTGTTTTGGAATGTCTGGATTTAATGAATTGTTGTCTTCTGGATATTTAGCAACAAATACTGTGAACTGACACAATAAATTAAGAACTAGATGAAACCTGCTGTACAGCTACAAAATGCTGAAAATTCCCTTTTACTATGGCTACGAATTTACAATGTAATTGTTCTATGTTATTATTTCTATGTTATTATTCTGTGATTAGTCATTGGCTCCTGTATAAACCAGCACAAGTGATACCCAGGTAGGTAATGAAGAGGCAACAAATACCTAGAAAAGAATAATCTTAACAAAAACGCTAAAAGAACAATATTGTAAAGAAAGTCTCTGTCTACACAAATCAAACAGGAAATAATCTTGGAAAAATCTGAAAATGAGTACAAGCGCTACTGACTGTTACTCAGAGCAAAGAATTATTGATTCTTGCCTCCTTCTATTGATTTTATGTCACTTCTGTGATTTAATCATGTTTTCCTTGTTATCTCTTTGCAGTCTTTCTTCTATTGTCTGCTATGAAATCTCAGCCAAGGCCTTTCAGCCTGTGGTGAATCAAAATAACTTTGTCTTCCATTTGCATTGTTTTAAAGAAATGAATAAACAATCAGGCTGAGGTGATCGTTGCCCAGGATTATACAGCATAAATGCATCTCTGAAAAATGAAAATGCTTCCTTCTTTTCCTTCCTCAGGAAGTCAGAAAGGTTGAGTAATGCTTCTGCGGACAATCCAGTGTGCAAACCTATGCAAAAGGGTCTAAGAACTTCACTTTTGCATTAATCCATCTATTAGTTTCTTTTCAAACTACACAAATTGTGTTAGAATTTCTGGCCACTGAAGTCTATGGGAAAAAAAAAATGTGAGAGAGACAAAACTTGTATTTTATTAAAGCGGTGCGGTTGTTGCCATGTAAACTTCTTTCCAAGATAGTACTGTGCTTTTACTACAAAGTGCTCAAATTTCACTCCAGGATAATGGCTGCAGTGAAGAGCAAGATCTGGCCTAATTATCAACTTATGTTTAGAAATACATATCTATGTTTTCATTATTATTTTGAAGTTTAAAAAAATCTAGAAAATATAATTTATTTGAAAGAACAAATACAAGACACGTATTAATAGGCAAATGCAGTGAGGCAGATATTAACAGGCCAGCATGTAGATATCTACTGCTCTACAGTTCACTGTTTTCAGAATATACGTATTGATTTCTCTCCCAATTTCATTAGAATATGCTTTGCACACATAATTACACATAACTGGCAAAACGTTGTTCTCTTGTGTGCACTTGAAATGGTTAATGTTGGACATTTCTTAATATCTGGGTCTATTTCCATAATGAAGTACCTTTCTCACCCTTTGTATTAAGATTCCACTCAGAAAGGGTTCAGAGAGGTTTAATACAGAGTCAGTGGATTTATGAGTGTGTTACATACATAATTATTATAGATGGTTATAAGCACATCAAAAGGAAATGTAATAGATGTTTGTGAGCTCTGGTTAAATGAAACCTGTTGGACTCTAACAACCGAATCACCATGTATTAAGCCTACCTTAATAATCGATTATAGCCTTATTATAGCTTTTAAAATAATGCTCAATTATTTATTCTTCCATTTGAATCTGGACTTTTTAACCTAATCTGCAAAGGCCACAGTAAATTCCCCACTGGGAGAGGACTGTACTGCCACTGAATGGGAATTACAGAATATTATTCAGGTTTACAGCACCCACAGGTGTAGTCTGTGCAAATACTTATTTTGCCAGTTTAATTCTTTGTAGACCAAAATGTTGCAAGAATCCATGCGATATTTTTGAATACAACAGATTATGCAAATCTTTCAGCTCCCTTTTTGAGCTGTAGTAGTAAATGTATAGAAAAGTGTCTTGGGGACCACTGAACTTCTGCTCATCAAAATGTCTGGTCTCACCAACCCAGCTGCCTTTCCAGTGGACATCTCTGGCAAACAAAAGGTCAAATTGGAGGCGGAAATCAGAGTGGGTGGGGAAAAAAATCAACACATAAAAATGCCACTGTGCGACTTGCTGCCCTATGACAAAGATAGTGTGGGAGGACAGATTGGAAACTCAAGTGAGACCTTCCCTGGGCATCCACAAGTTGTTCTCTGCATCAGCCCAGCACAACTTCTGTGTTCTGGTTAGCAGCAAGTGCTCTAAGCCCTCAAATATAAATAGTTACTGGTGACTCATCCAATGTAATTCTTCAGCTATGTCAGTGGGACGCGAGGGTGGCCTTATGGGTAAAGGCATGGCTTTCAGGCAGGAAGTGCACATTTTATTCCTGCCACTAGCCACAAGATAAGTCATAAGGAATTTCTTCAATCTTTCCATTTGTAATTTTGTGAAAAAATTTTGCCCTCTTCAGAGCAGTATTGTGAATTCATCTGGGGTCAACAAAGCGTCCACTTGCCTATGGCAGGGCTGCCAAGGGCTGCCAGGGCCCCACTGTCCTCTTTGCTTGTGCCAGAGTCACAAAGTGCTGCACTGGGTGCTGTTGTTGCTGGCAGGATGGAGCTGTAGCAGCTTTCATGCTGGGAAAGAGGAACATCCCTCTTATCAAGAAGGCACAAATACCCCATCTCCCTTCACCACTGCTGATCAATAAGCCCAGATCTGTCCCCATCCCTGGTGCACCTTTTCTGGAGCATTATTTACCATGCAAAAGCACCCCTGCCTACCTCACGCTCCTGCCCTTCATCCCAGTTCCAGGAATATACGTTTTTACGGGTGGTGCTGTGGAACCTTATGCTAATTCAGGTCAAACTCTTTTGCACTGTGACCTCTCGAGACTTTGGACTTCTTTGGATACTTCAGGGATTGGTGCATTCTGGAAAAGCTGATGCCATATAAAGTTATCCAGTGCAGATAGGAGCTATAGATTAAAATCCTTATTTTCAAACACATCTGGAAAAGTATAAATTAAATAGCACTGTAGAACTGTTCCCATGAAAAGAGGTTTCATTTGTTAGGATTTTACAGCTGCTCATTATATGTGCCTATGATTACTTAAAATTGTATAGACCACAGGGAAGCATTTGCTTTTAAACCTCAATCTCCTTTCAGAAGGAGAATGGGGTCACTCAGATATTGAAGTTAGAAGGGTTTTCACTCAGTCTCTTCTGCTCTTTGTTTTTCAAAGCCTGCATAACCTGGGCCTGAGCGAGCAGAGAGAGTCTATGCTCTGCAAGATGATTACACAGTGAAACCTGAATCAAAAGTTTTGAAGTCAAATCATCGACTGCATCCTTGTCCATTTGCTCAGGGTAGAGTATGATATAACATATAAGAATATAGAGATTATTAAAAGCTCCCTTATTTAGAGACTTTTAGGTACAGTCAGATTTTGGTTAAATGCAGAGAATAATGGCGGCTGATTTAAGTTGAACTTTATTCAAGCTGTGACTTCCTTACAACTGAAATTTGCTTTCATTTTAGGTGTGTGTAATGTATGTCCCCTGTACATGCTCTCTCCCATGCCTCACTACTCCTGAAGGGTAAATTCTGAGCTAGGAGTCACATAAGCAAAAAATCCTGACCCAAGGAGCTTTGCCCTGTTCCAAAGCAGGGCTCAAACTCCCTCTTGTTTCCTGCATGTTTGATATCAGATCTTCAGGGGACGCATTTCAATAGCAACTCACAGCTTACTCCCACATATTCAACAATTAGGTTATTGACGGTGTTAGACTGGGGTAAAAGATTAAAAAAAAGGGCAAATATTTTCCCAGTGCAATAGAGAGTGCAGTTCTATTGTGAAGAACTTCTCTCATGCAGAGGAAAAATATGATATATAGTAAGAAAGACTCACAGTGCATGTATCTCTCTGCCTTCCCTAAAAGGCTCCTCATTTGATGTAATGTCTATATAGTTGCTATTTTTTGCAAGTTCATTTCAGCAGCTACATCCTGGTATTGAGTTCTGTTATATTATACTGCTGCACTAACACTTACACGTTTGTTTTTGCTGATGAACATCTCCTAATATTGAGTTATGTATCAGGTTATTGCAGGAAATCTGAGAGAAGATGTAATATTTCACATTCTTGCCTTAAGAGGAAAGAACTGCTAATATCATGAATAATTTCTCACAATAGAGATCCAAGCTGTCAGCTCCAACTATAATATCTGGGCCCTGAGGGAACTCAGGTTTTCATCTGGAGGTGTACAGATCCAAAGGAAAATTTGGCAGTGTTATCTTGACAGTGGTGGAGAGTTCTACTTCCTTACTCCAGAGTTCCGTTAAATACATCAATAGATACACCATATTATGAATTTTTAAGCACCTCTCCAGAGACAGTACTTAATACAGAATATTTGAGAACTGAGCCACTGCAGGGTTTGTTTGGCGCTTTAGAAATGTTTCTGCTGGGTAAATTTCTGTGGGAGTAGAGTTCGCCCCTTTATTTTAATCTGTCTTCTTTCAAGATGAATGTGTTTGTTCTTCAGGTCCTGGTGACATTAGCAGATTCTTTAGGCATCTCCAGACACCATGGCTGGAAGAAACTGTAAATTTGTTTTAAAAGGTAAGATTTTCTGAGCATTGACCAAGATAAAATGAAATTTTCTACTGTTTTCAATGTTCCTTTCATTCTCCTTAAAAAAAAAGGAATTTTGAAATGAATTTTTTTTCCTTCAAAAAAAAAAATCAAAGTTACACAAAAAAATTATTTCCCTTGTGAGGACAAATATGAAGACCTTGTGTTCTTAAAGGGAATATGAGTACAGAACAAGATCCTGGAACACCATTATCATGGACTCAGAGATGCTGTTGTAAGCTGGGTTTCTCTGAAATGACTCAGATATGAACAGACCAAAACTGTTTTCTGCCCCACTTTTTGACAAGAGACGGGAGAAAACTTCAGCAACAAATGGGGTTGATTTTGCCTGGTGGGGTGCACAGTTGAACCTAAAAGCTCTCTCAAACCCTTCAGAAGACAAGGGGGCTCTGCAGGATCTTTAGTGCTTAGAGATTTTTGTGCTCAGAAAGTTTCCGAGGCAGGGTGGAAGAGCCCAACAGTTTCATTTGACAGACCACAGAATACTGAAGCCATTCCTACCCTGTGCACATAGAGAGACCTCTGTCATTTAAAGAGATCAAAATAAAAAAGAATCTCTTTCACTTGCACTGGCAAAGGTCTTGTTCTGCAACCTGAAGATTGACATATCCTGGCATCTCAGTAGGGAAGGGATTTTTTAAAATGTGTGACTTAATGGCATATAAATTTAGTCCCAGCATTAAGCTTAATACATGATATTAATAATGTCAGAATTCCTTAAAAGAGATACATTCTTCCCAGTGCTAAGGTTGAATTAGAAGAACTAGTGGCTAAGGGTGGGAAAAAGGCCATTTCAAAAGCCAATGTCTTATCTTGGTGTTGGGCATTGCTTTGCTTTCAGCCTGTGGGTCTGCTGCACAGCTGATGTAAATGTGGGAGATTTTTCATTTGCTTGCACCAGCTTATTCTGGAACTAGCTGCTGTATTTAAAAACAAAACAAAGCACTGATGATTGTATTTTTGGTGCATATACAGAAAGCATGTGAAAATAAGCAAAGAAAATGAGCCTGCAGCTAAATTTAAAGAAAATAAAATGCTCAGAGGGTGGTAAGCAGGAACATACAGCACTTCTGTGAGGAAAAAGCTTTGCACTCTGATGTAAAGAGCAGCCAAGGAGAAAATGGTTAAAGAGGCAGCAAGACTCATTGGAGAGGCCAGTGACCTGATGACAGGCGCTCAGAGGCGTCTCACATATCCACATGACATTTCTTGAGCTAGCAAACACAGCAAGGGCAAAACCATGTTTGCAATTTGCAGGTAAATAACGGCTGCATTTAAGCTAATTTATTAGCTCAGGTATTTCTGTGTGTCAGTATAACCTTTCAAGCTGGACTTAAACTGCAAAATCAGATACTGCCAGTAGAGCTGGTGTGTTAGAACTGAAATTATGGTGCAAATTATGGTTCTGTCCACTCACACCAGACTCCCTGCCTGAGTCATTGAGGTCTTGTCAGCTGTATAAAAACCTGTTTATAGGCTCAGAGAGTCCAATTTGGGCATGTTAAGCATCTCTGCATAATGATGTCTGGTGGATATTTTCACTCTGGGCATAGCTGGTCTGAGTGGTGGTATGAACCTGTGTCCAAGTTTGCATGGAATAATATCAAACATTTGGCAACCTCCTTGGGTTTGCCAACACTGCCCTCAGGGCATCAGGCCAAGCAGATGTGTTTGAGCCATATTTCTGGCTCTCCTTGCCAATCCAGAAAGGCACATCTCTGAAAGATTCAGGGTTTTTTGATTTGCCCCATCAAAATGTGTTTGATATGATAGTGCTGCCTGTTTAGAGTTGCTCACATGTGATAACTGCACGCATTTGCTTTCAAATTAAACCTTTTTTCAGGAGATTTGCTAACAGTTGTGATGTTTTCTCTTCCACAACATCAGGAAGCTGCTCATGTGCTGGAATAAGAAAGATGGCTCTTATGCAGGGAAGGGTAGTCCCTCAGGAGCACAAACAGAAGCATTCTGAACAGGAAATATCCACCTCTTATTCATAAAACATAGAACTTGTCCTAAAATGTAAAATCCGGACTCACAGTGGGGAGTTAGGCTTCTAAGCACTATTGATTTAACAGGAAAGAAGGGCTGGTACCTGGATAGATTTAGCATTATGGCTTACATTAAGCAAAACATGCCTAATTGAAAGCAAGTGCCTTATCCCATTGCAATCAGTGGGATCTAAGTACGTGCTCGTGTTAGACACGGAGGAAGAGACTGCTGAATTGGTGCCTGAGCTAGGGACAAAACTGGTTTATTTATAAGCACTCTATTTATAGCTTTTGCTGTGTTGGAATACACTAATTCATTTTAAGTGCTCTATCTCTGCGAATGAGCTCATAGTTCTCGAGAAGGTGAAGTTTTCTGTCTGCGCTGCCTTTTCTGAAGCAGTCCTGCTCTCACTGAATAGTCCGAGCTCCTCACCATGGCAAATGCCACCTGGGAGGTAAGCAAATATACAGTCAGGTTTTGTAACAACCTGTTAAACTGGGAATATGCTCTGGAATGCTTTTTTGCCATGGGAGAGCAGGGCTGGATGGGCAGATGTGGAAAGGCTCCACTGAAGAGATCTTGGTGCAAGAGGAGCAGCTCATAATGCAGGACCCATCCATGGAACTACACTGGAGGACTGCAGGGTCAGAGTGAGCCCAGGCACCCAACACAGAGCACATCTCCACACTGTCTATCACCATAGGTTTGCTGGCTTTGGGCTGAGGCAGCAGAAACTACTCCCTGCCTGTGGCCAGGCAGCCACTGGGGAACAGTGTGGAGGAGGATGCTGTCCTGACAGCCCCAAGGCCGGCCCAAAAGCATTCACAAAAGCCTGTTTGCTAAAGCTTTTCTGTGCTCTCAATGATTTGGCCCCCAGACAGCAAGATGTGTAGTCTACAGCAGAGTTCTGCTGAGCACGCCTTGCCTGTCGAGGCAGCTCAGAGCAGGCTCAGGCCTGAGAGGAGCAGCGCCTCGGAGTGAGACTGGCTGCATGGAGGAGGACATAAGGCCACTCTGCTGATGGGCAGCAGAGAGACACCTTTCCCCTTCAAGGAGCAGAAAACATAAAACCAGCTGAGGCTGAGGCTGGAGGAGGTGCAGGGGACTTCAGGATTTCTTTTCCTCCCCTTTAAACAAGAGCTGCACACGGAGCCATTGTTCACATCCCTGGGGACCTACACATGAATATCAGGACATCTACTTCAAAGGACATGTCTCTGGAAGCAGGAGCAGGTGTGTTTGTGTAGGGCAGGCTCCTGACTTGCATCTCTTTCAGGGAGCTCTGAGTCATTATTTGATCCTGATGTGTGGGGCAGAGGCCGTTCTGGGTTGCCCCCATGTTTCACGCTCAACTCCTTCCTCGTTTGTGGTCCTCTCCTAACAGTATCTTGAATTACCAGTTTGGCCCTTGTCTAAATTTGAAACTGGACCAACCTGTCAAATCTCATCCCCAAGCCAGACAACCCCTAAGAAAGCCCCACAGCCCTACTTTATCAGTGGACGTATTTTTGGGAAAGTCCTAGTGGACATGTTGCCAGAGATGCCACCAGACACTCCAGGAGAGGACAAGCAAGTGGAAACAGGTGACAGAATTATATGCAGATTTCATGATACATCCACCATCTTGTGTTTACAAATCACACAGCTTCACCTTGGATCGTTTTCTCTTTAGACCTCAGCCCATAAAAGAGAGTAAATGAGACATGGCAAAACATGTACTTTCCCCATTCTTGTTCTTTTCTAAAAACAGTGAGAAAGCAAAGGTTAAAAAGGGCACCCTTTCTATATATATACATATAAGAGTTTGTGATTTATTTTATAAAAATATTACTACAAGTTTAGCTAAAATGGCCTTCTCTTACGTTTCTCTCTTGAACACAAAGGAAATATTTTCAGGAGCACAGAGGATTTTTTCAATGCAGCCTGCTCTTGGCTTTATCTTTATTTTCTATCAAGTAACTGAAAACAAAACAAAGATCTCAGACATAGGTACATCTTTAAGAGAATTTGCTCACTCTTAACTTTGTTTGAATGGGTAAACCTCCTCACTGTTTGCCCTTAGAGCTATTCCAACAGAGAGCTGTTTTATCAACACTGACTGCTCAGTGAGGAGAGGCATTTTCTTCCACCTTCAGAGCAGATTTCTATGCCACTCTTGGGGGGTGGGAAGTTGACCTTATGTGGACCCTCAAGACAAAACCAGAGGTTTTAAGCAAGTGAAGAATAGGCAAACACTAGCCAGCAGTTGCCATATACAGAGTACACTGCTCAAAAATCCCAGAAATCTCACTGATAGAGCGTTACCCTGTGACTGGATAGTGCTTCTCCCCTTGTAATTTATACATGTGTCAATAGGAGATTACGCCTGTAAGTACAGGCTTGGCAAACTCACTTCTAGTGTTTATCAGGGAATTTTGGGGGAGAAAACGAAAAGAAGTGCTGCAGGTATTTTCACCAGTCATGGTGCCTTGGAATGGTGAAACTGCTTCTGGACCTGCTTTGTAAAAACTCTTAAACAATGAGTTTAAAACAACAGACAATTTTCTGAGCTTTGTGGAGAGTGGTTGTAGCTAAAAGCTTAATGCTAGAATTCATAGAAAAGCAAATCTGCAAGAAATGGCCTGCTTGTAATTATTAGTTGAACAAAAATCCCTGAATCTGAGTATCTCTGAATTTTACAAGGTGCGAGAAGCAGGTCTGAATTCTTCTGACCTATAACTCTGGGCATGAGAAATCATCAACAGTTAAACAGTGGGCTTAAAAATAAAGCTAATACCTGCACTGCACAGATGTTTTGATTTGCCTCATGCATGTTGGGAACAGGTTGAAGATAAACTGAATTATGCTACTATTTAAACTGCAGCAAGAATGTCCACAGACCTTTTTGCAGTGATTTAATGTAATAAATCCGGGGGAAGATGGCATGGTACAGTTCCTGGTCCTTTCCCAGGCATGGGTTTGTGGTTGAGGCTCTGGAATGGATTTTAGGAAATCTTGATTCTGTTTCTGGTTCTGCCAAGTCATTTGTCCTCTCTGTGCTCCTATTCTGTTCCATTCAAGAAGCTGCAATTAATAAATCTCTGCCAGGCATGTAGCAAGGGTGAAACCCTGTGTGCTCAAAGACTAAGTGATGTGGATTAGAGGAAAAATATGAACACAAAGTTTTTCAGCATACTAGGTGCTACTATCTAAAATGTTCCAAAACCTGGACATCTAACATGCTCTGTCAGAAACTGAAGCTGCCAGCTGCATAGATATGTTTAATTCTGCTGCGAGAAAGTGCCGAGAACTCTGTTGTAGTGCAAATGCCATCTCACAGCAATCCAGGAAGGACTGGCAGTTTGGTATTCAGATGCAATAAATCAGGGATATTCACACATTTCCACATAAAAAAAAGAATTCAGATCTCTGGATTTGAAGCTTTCTTATGGACATGAGGATAAATAAATAAATTCCATTAGTTTTTCATTGTATTTCAGGGGCTCACAAATTAGTTTTAATAAAAGATTACATATAAAAAATAATTATGTCAGCATTCAAAAAAATAAAATATTTCAAAGTTGATTTAAAGATTAAAAGTTTAAACCCCCAAGATGCTGAAGTACATTTTCATCTTTATCCCGCAACCCTAATTTTAAAAATGCCAAACCCAGCTTAATTGTTCCCATCATTTAATTTTTTTTTCATTACTGAATTCCAGCATACATAATGCAAACATGGCAGTGCTGTGATCTAGAAAGTGCAACTTGCTCTTCATTCAGCTGAGGTGATGTAATGTGCTGCTCAGCCTTGCAGCTGCGTTACATAAATATTATTAATGATGAAATGTGGGCTGGGTGCTAAAGTATTCTTTTAGAGTAATCCAAGGCAATATCAGTGACAAGGTTTTTTAGACTCTATCTAAAATATGGCAGATGAGCTCCCTATCAAGAAAAATGTTTCTCAGGAGACAGGATCATATATTGGTAGCTCTGATTTTATTTGATCTGCTGGTCAAAAGTACTAGAGAGAGATGTCTTTTTATGTGGAATCCACCCATGCCCATTTGGGGATGGGGGTGTGGTTTGCTGAAAGGTATTTCAATGCAGCAATGAATAAAATGCTTTTTCCCCCCCAGAATTTGCATAATATTATGGATAGCCATGCAAACACAGGCTCTACTACCATCAAAACTCTTAATCAAGTGCCTTATAAAACCCTCCCCAAAGTCAAGGAGTTTAGGAAGCAGTTATCTCAGCCTGAGCTAGACATTTACAACAAGCCAGATGAACTGGTCCCTTTGCTCCTGGAAGCAGACAGACAACAGGTAAGCTGTGCATTGTGTCTGAACTGGTTTGGTGGGAATTTCTAGCTTTCAGGTCTTCTATGTGAACTCTTGCTCCTAAAGAAATTGCTTTATGGTCTTTGTTGACTATATGGAGGAAATGGGATCTTAGATCTAAAGGGCTCATTTGAAAGGCATGTATATGCTCAAGTATTCACACATCACACACACAGGCAATAAAATCCATAGTTTGAAAACACATTTTCAGAACTTTAGCCATCACAGTATCACTGAAACGTAGCTGTCAGCTCACGTACTCTAAACCTCAGCGTTTTATCTCTCTGGATTTACAAAACAGAAATAATGCCAGAAAGGCATACATTTGCTGTTAGATTGTATTATTTTGTTCAGTTGGGACCATAATGAATAGCAGAATCCTCTGCCGTTTTGTCCAAAATCTTTTTCAGTCTGCAGATTTGATTTCAGGCTGCACTGGGTGGTTCTCCTTCAGACCAACTGCTTTCAATGGGATTTTTTTTTTTTAAAGTCAAATCACATCTATTGATTTAGGAATTTGCCAGAGTGGGTTGCTTTTGTTTTTATTAATATAAATCAAATTGATAATGTCCCCTTAGTGCTGAGTAAGTAGATGAATGGAGATACAATTCAACAGCACAAAGTCACCCCAGGACAGTAGGGAAAAAAAAAGATCTTTGTTTTGAAACTGAGCTCAATCAAACACAAATCCCACTATGAATAGAGGAACGAAGGATTACAGCAGCCATATGTTTATAAATGAGTAATAACCTTTACATCAGCAGAGTCCTTCACCAGGAACATCACAGATGGCGATATTTACAGTAGATCTCTCTGAAGGGCTGACACGTAGGGTGGGTGAGCCTCCCTTAGCACAAGCAATCTTAAAATGGCAATTTTTGACCTTCCAGGCCGGACAATGGAGGAGTTTCATTTTTCCAGAGATTTTTTTGCCTCCCTTCTGTCATCAGTTTTGCCACGTTGTTTAGTGACCTTCCGGCACTTGACCAGTCGGCGATTTTCAGAATGCAGGAAAATGTTCATGGGAAACAATGCCAACCCAAGTGCCAGCTTTCCTCAATACCCTGCTTTTGTATCTGTACAATCCAAAACCTGTAGGAGTAGGAGAGATATAACGCCGCAGCAAGTAGGACTCTAAAACAGCTATTGAAAATTCATGTGTTTTGATGAGATAGCACATAAAACAGTGACTGGCATCAGGCCACAGCATGATTGCAAATGTTCATATTTGCTGGCAAAAACGAGCCTTCTGTGACCTTCCAAGGTCACCTCTCCAGATTTCTGTCTCTGATTCATCAGTAGCAGTTTTGTCAGTGTGTGCAAGCACACAACCATGAGCTCTTCTCTTTCTCCTCTCCTGGCTGAGTGCCACTTCTGAGCAATAAAGTTTCCGGAATTGCTTCTGCATATTGCTTGTGACACTTGCCCCGCTCTGGCTCCCACTGCTTGCAGAGAGATGGCAAGAGAGTGAGCAAAAGCTCACCCACATGCGACATCAGACAGCCAGCTGGCGGCTGGAATGCCACGCATTCTACAAAAATGCTGTGAATTTGGGCATCTGAATATCGAGGAATTCTATCCTGGGAGGAACAGTGTCTTCTGAGGAGGGAAGGGGATCTGCATGTGCTTGAGGCAAACCAAGATGCCTGGCTTTCTGGAAGATGCCTGAGGTGTTTGGTCTTGTTCTGGTCAGGTTCTGCTGAGGTCCAGTCTCAGTCCCCAACAGGGCTATGTTCTCAGTGGACGGGGACCAGGAGCGTTTCTGAAGACTCAACTCCCAGCCTTTACTTTTGTTGCCTTTGTGGGCAGGTCCATCTTTCTATTCAGTCCTTGGACTGTCCCTTTTCAGTGCTGGTTACCTTGTGATGAGTGTTTTTTTCAGAGGCACTGAATACAAATGACAAGGCGGTTCCCAAATCCTGGGTCAGCCGGTGGGCACAGACCCTGCCTGGACAGTAGCACTCTCTGGAGTGTTCAGCTTGAGCCATCCATTTCTTTTGGAGCTGAGCTCTCAGGAATCAAATCCTGGCTCTGCTCTTGTCCCCATACACTGCAGCATTTTAGCCCAGGATCTTCTCCGTTTTAACTCTGTTTTTAAGTCCACTGGATGCTATTTACACCTTCCCTCATCAGTGACACACCATTTAGCTCCCCTTCACCCTGGTGGGGGGATCAGAAAATGGATCTTATGACTCCAGCTGCACATTTTCATAGTCATTTCATCCACATTTATTCCAGATCTGGGTTCCTTACTCTCCTCTGTGCCTCAAGGTAAAGCACTGGCCCTTTTCAGTGAAATCAGCTAAGTAGAAACACCATAACTGCCACAGGTCCCCTGATGGTACCTTTGACTCCTCCTGCAGGGTTTCGGATTTAATGACTTGGAATGGGTAGCAGATACTAATGGTTTGCACATCTGTTACACTGCAGCTGGAGAGTGTGTTCCTGTGTTAGAGGCTTATTTTCATGTACTGAAAGTAGATGGACAAAAATAAAGGCTCATTAAATATTGAAAAGAAAGGTATCTATTTTTTAGTCAGAATCTTTATGTCTCTTCTAAAAATCAAAGTTTATAAAAAATCTTATGTCTTCCTTCTGATATGAAATTATTCTCTTTACATATGTCTATGTTTTTTTAGATTGTCTCTATTTTGACTTCAGCCACTCATCAAACTATGCCTCATAGTTGATTTTTCTTCTCTCTTTTCTCCGTCACCATTTTGCTTAAAAAAACAAAGCTACCTTGACTCCCGGTGTATTGGAGGAAGTAAGGAGACATCCACAAAACACAAAGGCAACTGTAAAGGAAACTTCCTTTACTTTTTTTCCAGTCATCTCAATACAGAGATCTTATACGACTTCCTCCATCTTGTGGTACCATAAAATACTGGAGGACTTCAATGGCAGGAAATTCAAACATGTGCTGCCCTTTTCTGCTATTGCATTGATTCAATTTTAAAAGTGTCATCTATCTGTTGAAACCTCTCAGGTCTAGAATGTACTGAACAACAAAATGTTTCAAAAACATCTAAATTGCTGCCCAGAAGAAGAGGGCCTCACTTTCTCTGCTCCTCTGATGAAAAGAGAAATTACTGGGTTTTGCTTTGTATTTTGAGACCTTGTAGCGTTATCTTCTTTGAACCTTCAGCACTCTTTGTTTTTTGCCATTGAAGTGACACTTCAGGGACAGCTGTCCTCACTAAAGCTCTCATTTTCCTACTATTACATCATTGTGTGCACAAAGAGAACCTAAATATATTCAAGAAAGTGGCCTTTCTTATACTGGGTACGAACAGGAAAGAATGAAAAAGAAGTCAGATCCTTGAGAACCTGCACTGGAACAAACACAACAAAAATATTACCGTGACAATCGAGGAGGGCAGCCTGAACTCAGTAGGAGCTATCCACATCCATCTGAGCACAGGCTTTGACTTGCCTTAGCAGCAAACTTTAGAGGTGAACCTGACCTTGAAAGTTCAAGGGTGTTCTGATTTAAAGTTCTAGCCTGATCTCATCTCCACTCACAACAGCAGGACAACAATTTCTGTTTTCCTTTCTTTGTTAAAAAGATCATCACTTGCCTTGGTTTTTAAAAGTTTGTTCTTTTCTTGCAAGAAAATAAGTAGATAAAAAAGGAGAAAAGAGAACTGCAAATGATAGAAAATATTTGTTTCATGTGAGGGAAATTAATGCTTTTTCACAATAGCCAGTTTTCTTTCACTAATCTTGTTTTTTTCCTTCTGTTTGTACAGCAGACAGAAGATGGAATGGGGCTGACTGTGAACAGCAACATAAAGGTATGCACAGATGTAGGACTTTGTGAACTGCATGGGGTAGGAGTCTTGATTAGTGTTGCTGAGTAACAGATTAATTCCTTTAGCACTTTCCTGTAAACATGTCTGACTGTTTATGCAGGCAGGGGCTTTAAACTGAATGCATAACTTGAATTCTGGCTCTCTTGTCCATGTGAGCTGACATCATGGGTTTCTTCAGCCCAGCTCTTTTTTCTGCTGTACCTGCCCTTTGGCTCAGTGGGGGTTTGTGCTCCAGAGTGCCTTTCAGGCCCAGTTTGCAACGACTGTGTGATCACAGCAGAGCTTTGCTTGTGTCTGCTTCCATCCAGAGATCCAGGGGCACAGCGGGCCTGGATGGTGCTGTGGAATTGGTGCTGATCGGCCGCTCAGGTTTCCAGTACTGAAAGGGTTAGGGCTGCCTCCGCTTCTGTCAACAGGAATCCTCCCATTGATTTTTCACTAGGAGCAAGTTCAGGCCCTTCTTCACTAAGTTACTGACACAAGTATCAGTATTGGTAATAGTGGCCCTGCAGCAGATGGAGTGCTTCAATTATCTTGGGCCCGTGATGAATGAGTGCTGTTGACAGCTGCTGCAAAATCCATAGCAGACTGAGGATGCTCAGACAATTATGATATCGCTGGTAAACATATGGCAGGATTGGATCTCTTAAAAAACTACAAATTCAGGCTCTGCTGGCCTTGAGTTTGGTCCAGAGCCAAGTTCTATGTTGGACTTCAGTCACACAGCAGAATCCCATAGCGGTGACAAACCAGGGTCTTAGGGCCTTGGTATCTAGAGTTCACTCTGCCTTGCTGAATATTTTCTCTGGGTGTTACTGTTGTTTATTTGGTGTGAGGAAAAGGAAAGTTTGTTTTCCTATACTACTGCTAAAATGTATGGGTGCATTCCTTCCAGCCAATTGAATTCACCTCATTACACAAAGTACTACCTACAGAAAACTCTGAGCAGGCCCTCAGGAGAATGTATTTCTCCACTGACCAAACTAAGGAGTCAGTAATAGCTGTTATTTTAGCCCAATGCCTGCAGTTCATATAATGAAACAGGAAAGCAGAATTGGTTTTACCAGCTGCTCTCTTGCTGATTCCCATCTCTCCTTTACTGCAAAATTATAGTAGCTTTGGGAGTACTCTGTGGCCTTTTGCAACCATCTCCCATTTACTTCATCTGTGGCTCTTAATATTTCTGGAAAGGCTGCTGAAGTAGTTGCACATCCACCTTCAACCTCCATGGCCCCTCTGGGCACACTTGTGGCTGTACCATCGGGATTTGGAGGGCTCAGAGCCCCCAAGCCTTCACCAGGCCCAGTGCTTCACAGAGTGCTGCCTCACTGTTCTTTCCAGAATCTGAGAAGGTGCCTTAATTAAAGACCTGATGAGCTTTTATTTCACTCAATCCAGAAGAACAGATATAAAGTGATAGTCTCTTTTTGTATCTTTTTCTTCCTGGAGAGAATAGTTTTTCAGTTCTTTGTTATACAGTTGCTCTTTTCCTTTGGCATTATTAACCACATGTCATGATTAACGAATAAGTGTCCTATCAGCTCAGGGAGCGAAAAAAAAACACCAACAAAACCCACACTGGAGAATTACTTTTTTTCTCTATTTGTTGAATTAACAGTTTTAGCTGATCCTCCTGTAACAGGCCATATTCAGTAGTCTGCATGTGCATTAGACAGCTGAGAGCAAAATTTGCCCTTCACACACACTTTAATCTCTTATCACTTCACATCTCAGTGCCTCCCTAGAAAATGCACTGATTTTCATTCTTGCTGTATTGTCTATAACACTTATTTATCTATTGTTGGCTGGCAAAGTTATGAGATCAAAGGCTTGAGAGGGCAACTACTACTCTAAAATATTAGAAAAATAGCCTGAGTGTTCTTATCCAATTCTCTATTGTTCAGTAAATTGGGAGAGACTTTTGGATCCCATTATCTCTGTTGTCATTTCATTTTTTTTAAATGCAAACTTGTTTCTTAAACATTATAAATTATGACACCAGGTGCAAGCATTTCTCTGCACAGACCACTCTCCGAAACACATCTTTAATTGTATCAGATTATGTTTTTATTTTGTTTTTAATAAATAAAAATATGTGAACACACCTACACAGGCAAGGGAGGTATGAGCTTGTTTGCTTACTTTGAAACCTACTTACATGCAGAGAGTTCAAAAGCTTGAGTCAGACATCATGCTCTGCTTGGGGGAGGCTGAGTAAAGAGGTGATGAGGGGTCAAAGAGGGAAAAAAATCCAACCAAAATGGCTCTGTAGATGACCACAGTAGATGTGAGGGCGTGTATTTGCACTGGACTCATCAGAGATATCCCTCTTTGTCTGGACTGAGCATTGATGTTGTTTAAATACTGGTACCTTATCTTGGCTACTAATATGTGGCATCTCTTTCCCCTTTGTTCATGGCACAAGGCTTTCCTTTGGTTAAAAACAGGAAAGGGATTACTGACAGATGAGAACTAGATTTAAAGAGCAGAGAAAAAGGTCTGTGAATTCAAACAGTGTTTGATAGAAGTGCTTTGGCAGCTCAGACCATCAGCTCTGTCACTGTGGAGCACAAGCCACAAGACATTTCCCTTCGCCTGCAGAATCAGAAGAGTCTTTTGCCATATAACTGCACAGTCAGGTTTGTTCTCCATTCTTTGTGAGCCTTGTTCTTTCCAGCCTCTTCCAAACAACAGAGGTGTAGGCCCAGCCTGCTATAAAGTATTTTACAGATTTCTATTTTTTTTTTTAAAGAGAATGTGGGGGAAGAACAAAGGAATAGCCTTCTTATTGGGCCTGAGTCCTCTCACACTGAAATTTGAGGAAGAGCATAGATTATACATTGTTTTCAAAATGCAATAAGCAGATGTGCAAACAAAACAAAACAATAAAACTCAAATTTAAATCCCTCTGTCAGCACAATATAAACATATAAAGCATTTGCTAAAACCAACTCAGAAAGAACCAGAATAACTGGGTACAAAACTGGGGAAAGTTGTGCCCAGAAGACCACGGCACTGCTTCCCTACAAGGCAATGCCTGCCTCTTGTTGGCATTTTGCATCATTTCCATGGTGGTTCATGGCTCATCTTCCTCTTAGGAAGCATGTAGGGGTTCAGCATCAAGGATTTTTTGATTTCAGATTGTTCAAGACTGTTTGGGGTTTGAGATCCTTACCAAAGTCATGTTAGCAAAAAACACCCATCTGATATAAAAAAATGTTCTGTTCCATCTGGGGTCAGATTGCATTTGTTATCATTTAAATTTAAAATGAGGCTAGAGAAGATATAAAACTCTGATATTCTAGGAACTGACACAGCCCCAGGTCTGACTTTGAACAATTTATCGCAGAGACTAGGGTTGTCAAGGGATCAGTCATAGCCTGTAGCTGAAAGTCATAGACTGTGTGCAAGAGAAATCCAAATATACAGGAGAAAAAAAGAAAAAAAATCTATTATATTCAATTTTTTTTTCTGTAAACATAAGATTCTTGTCCTTCTGGAAGTTTTTTCATTTCATCAAAACTAACTAAGGAAAAACAATAAATAATGCCCAGATAGCAATGGCACCAGCAATGCATTTTTCCTGATTTTTGTGAATTGTTGTGGAAGGGTGCTCGTATTTAAGATTGATACTGTATCCACTTGATACTTAAGACACATTTTCCTTACGAGAGCTGGTTTTGACATTCACTTGTTCTAATAGTTTTATCACTTAAATGGTCACAAAGGGGTTTTGGCATAATGTCCCTATTAAGATGTATGAAAGATTTTCAGAACCCTGCTAGATTTATTTTTTTTTCAGCCTGTGTGGCTGTAGATTCAACCAGGTTCAAGTGCATTGATTTGCAGAGCGCAACCAACCAGGACAACCAAAAATCGTCTGCACTTCAGGGCATGTTTTCCTCTCCAAATCTATTAACTTTAGGGAAGACTTTCTAGGTGGGTAAGTTGAGGGGACTAACAGACTTGTGAACTTAAAAAGAAGTTATCTCCTTGCTGAAGCAGTTAGAGAGGTGCTTTAAAACCCAGGAACTGAGCAACTGCTTTCATTTTGGATTGACTGTAGCAGGGAGAAGAAAGGTTTCACCACACCAAGCCATGGGCCATGGAGAGCTGATGGGCACCTTGTCCAGCCCCAGCACACATGTGGTGTCTCTGCAGAGCCCAGGACATCTTCTGAACCCACCACTGTGGTACCTGCACCTCTGAGGATGCGCTTGGGTTTTTAGCCTGCTAAAACCTGAGATCCTCCAAAATGGATGGAGTCTACTACAGCACCTTGGTGGGTTATTTCCCAGAATTAAGTTGTTTTTTAACACTAGGACATTTGTGTAGCTTATCCACTACACAAATGGGGTTTTTTTGTGTCATAATAAGTTGCTTTGTGATATGTCTTCTAACCTCTCAAGTGCTCAGAGGGGCTGGACACAAAGATTTTCTCCTCAGTCTCAGCCACTCCCCATGGATGCAGCCACCAGTGGGAAGGGGATCATCAGAGCTGGTGTGCTTGGCTCAGAGGATCCCAGCTGAGTGCTCCTGCCTGGCTCTCTCCCCATCCACGTGTCTGGACATGGGTGGAGATTCATTAACTCTGTGCTTCTGTTGGAATTCCTCTGCTGTGCCAATCTCCTTCTATCTGATCATTTCCAGCAAATTTATCTGGCCAGTCACATAAAACTACAGCAAACTCTGACAAACTAGGGCAAACCTTTTATTAAACTCCCAGATGAAACAATTTACCGTTTCTACTGTCATTTAAATACAAATGGCTTTTCTTGGATTCTAGTGAAAAACAAGGTAGGTGCTAGAAATACGTCAATGACATATACAACTCCACAGATTGGGTTTATGTCTTTTACTGAATGATGTCTTAGAAAACATTTCTGTGTGGATTTCATTTGTTAATGTGGTTTATGGCCCCAAAAGCCTCACGAGCCAGTGAGTGTGTAGCCTCCTTTCTACTTGACAGTACAAGACTGATACCATTTACTTTACATTGATCAGCCCATGCTAAAAATGAGACTTCTTCTATTGCAATATCTTTTTACCTTGTGACTGACAATCCTCTCTGACTCATTTTTTTTCAGCAATCACAAATGCTGCTGGATTCAGTTCCTATTTTTTTTCTCTGAACTTTATGAGTAACTACCAGTTCCCAGCAGGCTGCAGAAATCCCTCCTCAGCCCGGTGCTGCTGACAATGGCCTGTAGCAGGTATTTCAGGGAACAGTGTAAAAGCAGAGCAACTGTAGAGGGATACTTTATTCTGGCACACCCTCCCAGCAGTCTGTGCCTTAGGGGCACCATGAGCCAGAGATTGTATCTGCATCTTTGCGTTTGTAACGCTCGATGAATTTTTCAGCCAGGAATTTGTCTTAATTGCTTTTTGAGCCCATTTATACTTTTGGCCCCTACAACATCCTGTGGCATTGAGCTCTGCAGTTTAATTATGCAGCACATGACAAAAAAATAAAAATTATTTTGTTCTAAATATGCATCTTGATATTTTTATGTGATACCCTTCCTTGATACCCCCTTTCTTGAATAGTAGTAACTAATTTGGAACACACTATCCTTTTCTTACATTTAGAATGGTTTCTCTTTATATCTACTATCCTGCATTTATCAAATAAATTAGCTGGTCACTAATTAACATGGAAGCTTTCGGCCATATGTCATAATTAGCTTTTGCTTTTAATTTTGGTGGTAGTTTTTTTTNNNTTTTTTTTTTTTGTTTTGTTTTTTGGTCATCTTATTTCTCAGCTCCTTTTCCAGATTGTTTGATAGCATTTTGAAGTGTAGAAGTCCCAGGATGGCTCTCTGTGAAACTGCAGTGATAACCCCCACCATGGTAAAGCATGACCATACATTTCTACTCTTCCTTCCTTGTTTTGCCTAGTTACTGGTTCACACAAGAATTTCTTTCAGAGTGCTCACTTTTCCTAAACAGTCACCAAAGGACCTTGTAGGAAATGTTAGGGATCTAAGTATGGGAACAGCCATAGTGGGTCTAACTTGGCCACATGTAAAGCCATTATCTTGTTCCACTTTCTAGGTATTCTTGCTGCACACTATGCCTTTGGACTATTATTTTTTCTTTTTACTATGTACTTATTGCATGCTTGTTAGAATTTCTGGTTTGCTGGTACAGCCAAGCCTGTTTAGTTCTCACTTTTGAAACAAAGTGGATTTTATAATCAAAGCTATGAACTCTCCTTCATCTCCCAGTATATTTTGACCTTTTACAGAAACTATTTTCAGGTCCAGGCTGTTTACTGTCTGGATATTCAGAGTAATTTCCCTGAAAAGACAGTGGGCATAGAAAGGGATTGTTGCTAGATACACTGTGTATTCATAATGAAGCAAATATACTAGGATTGAAAAGAGCCTCCTAAAGAGCATGTCAGGCAGCAGTACAGTGTCTGCTCCTCACAGACTTTGGGATGGTACAGGAGAATATTCAAGTGGGAAGAAGAGGGAGTGAGGTATGGGTCAGGAGAGAAAGAGAGTTCTTCACAGAACAGGGAAGGGAGTGCTGCAGAGACAATATGGGCCCAGGAATTAGTCTTTTTGGGGTGTGTGTAGATTTTACTTCCCTTTATACGTAAGTGGAAATGGCTTCTTGTGTTTCTCTTGCATTCTGGGAGCGAGGACTGGCAGTGACAGGCTGCGCTAAAGTGGCCTGTGGGACAGGGTCCTGCTGTGCACACCTCTTCTGGACAGTCTCCAAAAGACATGGCAGATTGTCAGCTGCACTGATGCAGATGGTGGTGGGGACTTCGGTGTTTCACCTTTTCCTGAGTCTCCAGCATCTTGTTCCAAGTGAATAAAAGGCCATACTTCACCTCTAGTCTAGAGGAATTCTTTTCTAAAATCCTCAGATAGGCCTTGGTTATATTCTCTGTGCCCCTTGGTCCAGGGGCACAGAGAATATACAGCATAGCCACAATCCATGTGGATGATTGTATGGTTTTTGTGTTAACACACTCCAGCTATGCATATAATAGACAAAACCTGCATATTGTATCCCAACAGGGCTCCACCACTCCCAAATATGAGGTAAAAAATCCCTCTAAATTCCATGCCTTCTTCTGTGTGCCACCATTACTCGTTTTTGTCTGGCTTGCTGTCATTTCCAGAGGCCACAGGCAGGTATGCAGCATCTCACAGGAGCACACACCTTCTGGCAGGCTCAGTATCTCCTGATCCTTCAGGCCTGGTCCATTTCTGCACACAGTTCTTGGCAAGAGCAGTCTCGATTTTTCATCCCTGAGGCCTTCTTAGAGACGTTGACTAAGCTGAAAAACTAGGGACAGAATTTTAGAAGTAGACAGAAAAATGTTCTGCTTTTCTTCCCCCATGGTGCCTATCCAGCTGTGAAAAATATTAGTTTTTCATGCTGCCCATATTCCCAGGCTACAAACATGATTCTCCTTTCACACTGATCATGAAAATAGTTCTGCTACATTTCTGCATCTCATCCTGTTTTTTTTCCCACTCAAACAGAACTGCCCTTTTCTTCTTCAGGCATGGCCCTTTTTTGTCTTCCCTTTGACCACATGGTACAAAACTGCTTCATTACTGCAAATTGACTGATCTTTCATTTTTCTAGAAAAATCTGAAACCCCTTGCCAATCTTTATTTTGTCTCTCAAGTTTCAATAAGATAGATATGTCTTTAAAATTTACTTCTATTATTTTAATTTAATTGAAATTAATGCCACAAGAGAAATAAAGCAGCAACAGCAACAAAAAGAACCCTATTGGCATGGTGAGTGAGTCCTTATCTCCAAAGCACATCCAGCACTATTTCATATGCAGTCCCCGGTTTAAATTCCAGGTGCAAAATATGGGTAATCAAAAAGTTTTTCTTAACTCACCGGAACATCGCATTCCAGACCTTAACTGTATGGTGACTGTGGTGTCACAGCAGCTCTTCAGCTTTCAGGTAGAACATATATTGGCCTACAAATTAGCCAGAAGCTGAAACCTTCTATTTGTTGTATCACATGCCTGTCTGTCAGTGTCATTATTCTAGATTTTCTTATAATTTTCCTGTTTAATGTTCATCACCAGTACAGTGAGTCCATCCTGGTGAATTTTCAGAGGCCAGCATCTTGGAAGAGGCAGGCTTGAGTTTTTCATTACATGGGAATTTCTCATGGTTCAGCACTCAACCTTTGTCACTGGGATATTATTTCATCTTTGTTTTTCTCCTGTGCCAAAGGGCTTTATCAAATACCTGCAACCAGTTTTTTAACAGCTATTCAGCAACAAAGATCTGGTGTTCTGTTTGTGTGGATCAGTTTGAAGCAGGGATTAGGAGGCTTACGCTTCAAGATGTAACACCAGTAGATGGACATGGGTAGTGGCTACATCATCTGTGAGAAGGAAGGAGAATTTGAAGAGAGTTTGGAATGTCTGAAGCAACAAGTTTAGATCACAATAAGAACCAGACATTCTGCAGCAGTGGGAATGATTAGTGCCTCTTCCTGAGAGGACGTTTCAGGAATGAGATGTCTGCTCTGTGGTCAGAGAGAGAGGACTCTATATAAACATTTCTGATGAAAGGTAGCACAAATAGCTATTATTTTCCTCCATGGGCCCCTCTATAAGACTTCAGTTGTAGATAAAGATAAATAATATATGAGTGCATGAGTGCAGGCATAGATCACACCTTCTCAGAGATCAGATGTTTCTCTTCTTTTAAAGGTTTCTGTCCATAAATAAAAGACAGAATTGATGATCTTATTGGTCATCATGTAACATGCAGTTGTGCCTTGAAAATAAAATACATAATGCCTTTGGGGTGAAGTCAGCAAGTTAACCTTGCATTAGATAGTTGCATCCAGTGAGCAAAAATTAACATATTTGTTGTCTTTAATCATAAAATACCTTGATTTCAAACTTTGTTAACACTTGGAGCAGTAAATAAACCTCCTTAGTTCTCTCTCTCCCTCTTAGGCCAGCCAATACCATTAACCACATCTTCTACTTTTATGCTAGTGTTAATGCAGTGTATTTGAAAGATACTTTTAGCTTCCTGGTGTAACATTTAGGATGAGTCTGTTAGTGCTGGGGAGCTTATGATATTTGCCACCATTTGATGGCATTTGATGAGAAGAAATAGAAGTCACATGTCTTTTTTTAGCACTGAAGACCTCTTCCCCAATCAGCAGAGCTGTTCCTCTCCTCATCAGGGTGTCACAGCCAGCATGGTCAGAAGTTGTGGTTGGTGGGGTTGTGGTGATCTTTACTAGCCTTGGGTTTATGTAATCCCCTGTTTTCCATCCATGATCCATGCAGAGGAACAGCTCTGGATTGTCCCCACTGTTATTTTTGACAAATGAAACTACTTCAAATAACAACAAACATTGGACCTCGTGCTTCAGGGACCAAGGAAGGAATTTCTCTTTGGTAAAGAATTGTGTGCACACACAAAAAAAAACTCACATGAACACATGTGGAACATAAAGAATATACCCCACAGACAAAAAGAGACCCCCAGATGGGACAGCATAGTGTTCCCAGGTGACATGTACAATCATCCTTGCCTGAGTGTTGACCAGCATTCCTGGTTCAAGGGCTCAGGTCAAGCTGATTTCCAGATTTTGGGATTGGGTAGGTATTTTCCATGAGGTCAAACTGCAAAAGTCATGATCATTCTTATTCCATTGCTCCCCAGAAAGTATGGGGATCATTTGGGCTTATCCCAATTAATCAGTTCCCTGTCAATGCAGGAGTCTCAGGTTCTGTTTTCTGTTCTCTGAGTTTTATACAGGAGGTCAAATGAGATGATTTGGTGGATTCTTTTGTTCTTGAACCATAAAATATTAGGAAATTGGAAATTGGCACATTTGACTTGCATTCAGTGAAAGACGGAGTTGTCGCTGCCATAATTTAAAGAGAATGACGATGGAAATGGATGTAATATGTCCTTGACAATTATGAGCTTTTATACCCAAAGCAAATGATAGAGGTAAGGGCCATGAGCTAAAACAGCCTGCAGTGCAGAAATCCTGGGGTGTCTGGAGGCAGTGTTTGCCCTTGCCTGCCTACTGACCCCCTGCAGCCCGTCGACAGCAGCAGTTGGCACAACCATATCCATCCCCAGCCAGCAGATAATTTGGCCCTTGATCCTCACACATGCAGTTGTGCATGACAAATTTGATGGCCTTCTATGCCAGGCTAGCAGCAAGGGTGGATAAGGGAAGAGCAACTAGTGTCATCCAACTGAACTTGTGCAAAGCTTTTGACACTGTCCCACACAACATCCCTGTCCCCAAACTGGGGAGACGGGCATTTGATGGGTGGAGCACTCGGTGGTTGAGGAATGGCTGGATGGTTGCACTCAAAGAGTGGAAGCCAGAGAAGAGTGTTGGTCCTCAGGGATTGGGACTGAGTTTACTTAATACTTTTTCAGAGACATGGGCAGTGGGACTGAGGCACTGTCAGCAAGTTTACCAATGACACCAAGCTGAGTGATGCAGTCAACACCCTGGAGGAAAGGGACGGCATCCAGACGGACCAGACAGACATGGACAGGCTGGAAAGGTGGGATTGGGTGAACCTCCTGCAGTTCCACAAGGTCCTGCGCTGGGTTGGAGTGATCCCAGACAAAGGCTGGGCAGAGAATGGATTGAGAGTAGCCCTGGGGAGAAGAACCTGGGGGTGTTGATGGATGAGAATCAGAACACGAGCCAGCAGTGTGCGCTGCTGCCCCGAAGGCCAAGGGTGATTTGCGCTGTATGGCCAGCAGTGTGACCAGCAGGTCGAGGGAGGGGATTGTGCCTCTCTGCTCTTCCCTTGTGGGACCCCACCTGCAGTGCTGCACCCAGCTCTGGGGCCCCCAAAATAAGGACATGGACCTTTTGGGGTGAGTCCAGAGAGGGTCATAACCACAAAACTGGAGCTATGAAGAGAGAGGGCTATTAGAACTGGGGCTGTGTGAAAGCAATCAAGATTTAAAAAAAAAAAATGCAACCCCAAAGTAATGCAAATTATCTACATAGAGAGATTAGTTGCATAAACCAGAGAAGTTGAGAGAGCACCTTCCAACCCAGACCCTTCAATGAAATCATAGTCATAAACACAGGAAATAACAAAATACTCCAAAATGTCACGTTGAGGGTTTTAAAAGCACTGATCTCACTTATTGCCAGGTCTCCAGGCAATATTGATAGGAAAGGAGTGTCAGCGAGAGTGTATGGAGTAACAAGTGGCAATAAGAAAATATTTTTCCTGGAAACTCAATTAAAATTAAACCAAACACAGCCATCTCCTTCTTTAGACCAGAGAGTTCAGCTGGCAGCCCTGAGAGTTAGTTCTTTATGACAGTGTTTAGTAGCACTTCTCTTATGAGAAATAGACAGTAAAATATTCACCTTCTCTGCGGGACTTTACAGATCAGGGCCAGGATACCTCATTAAGCTTGGTCCATGTTTTAAAGCATTTTTCACTACTCTCTGGTGAGGATAAATCTAAGCTAATGGTAGATTTGATAAGACAGCAGTTTTATGATCCAAATACATTGCGTTGTCTATGAAGATAGCCTATTTTTGTCAGTTACATTGGAAAGAAATAAATTACTCATCAGTCAATCCATTATTATTATAATAAGAGCACGGCACTACTTAATTGCATCAGTTAAGTGGATATGACTTTGCCAATGCTCATAAATGCCATTACATCAATCCACAGAAATGGACCTGTTGATTTATTAGATGATGATGGACAAAGAAGATGTTGCAATCTCTTTTATAATTTAACCTGTGCTTAAGACATATAGGTGTTTAAGGCCAATACATGTACAGTTATTACCACAGAGAGGGAAAGGGAAAAGGGAATTGTAAACCATAACAACCTCCATCAAGTACATGACTATTTTGGTATGTGTAATAATCCTGAACATGCACTTATGTAACACACTCTGTGGTACTTAAGCTACTGTGGGCTATCAAGTACAGTAAATCCACATTCAATCAAAGGACCCATGGCATATGATTGAATACTGTAAATTTTCTTTGCCATGGAGAAATGCGACTGCAAAACAGCAGTCCCACGGATGAATGGCGGTCTTGTGGATTTTCTAGCAATAATAAATTTCTCAGAGGAACTCCTGGTCCCTCACTGATGGTGCATTTGCTGAATGCCTTTTTTCATTTATTTATATATTTTTGACAACAAATCCCTACTGCACAGTAAGCCAGTGAAGGCAGTCCCTGTAAGGATATCATTATTAGGAATAAGAACTGTTGTGATTTGCTAAAGCACCTGCTCTTCAGTTACTTTTGCACAATTCCATTTGCACGAAAAGCCTTCTGTATGCTGAATAAAGGTCAGAAGTGACACAAAAATGGAAGTCATCCCAATTCTTGTCAAAGCTGTTTCTATTTGCCTTTTGCTCTTCACCGTGCCACAATCAGTGTTTATACATTCTAGTCTTCTACATGTGTTTGGGACAAAGGTTCTCCTTGAGAACAGCCTGACCGGGGAGCTTTAAAAGATGGTCTTCCAGAAGCCTTCTTCACCAAGAAGAAAGGCCAGGTTTTCTCATGTGTCTGAATCCCATTTAGGCACCTGACTAGAGCAGTCATATTCAATTAATTCCTCCCACATAGAGCCCTGGAAGCTCTTTGTTGAGAAGGTCTTAGAAAAGCTACACAGTGTGTCTACAAACATACAAGTTAGTTGTTTGAAATTCCAGCTCAGAAACTCTATAGGAAAATCTGCAAAATTCTAAAGTTCATGCACAACCTAGCTGACAGAAATGAGAAATGGGTTGAAATTTAATCTGTTTCAATTAATTATATATTGAGATTTGATATTTTTACTATTTGCACTTTTGACTCCCCAGTGGGTATAATATTATATTAGGCTTCCCAATAAGTCTTCTAATTATAATGTCTAGAAGGTCAGCATCTTATTAGAAATAAAAATTGAAACTTTGGAATAATACTGAATGCTGTAGCATCTGCAAAACAGCCATGCCTGTATTAGCAAAAGCCAGATTCCTGCGCCCATTATTCAAACTGAATAAATACATTTCTTCATGAGAAGCTTCCTTGAAGTCAGTGGACTGTGCAGTAAGTCTCTGTTTGTTGTGATTGAAGGCACCAGGCTCTGACCTCAAATAAGGAAAGAGATTTTGATTTTGCCAAACCTTTGGACCATATTGCACAAGATGATGGAGTTCCGGGTATGCTGACAGAGGAGAAACCTGCCCAGCAGTGAAGATATCTGAATTATCTCAGGAAGGAGCAGAATGGTCAGTCCCTTTTAAGAGCTGCTCTTTCGGCCTCACAGCCCATTCAGCCTCCTTCTGTAGGAGGACACCAAAGGCAAGCCACAAACACAATTTCATGGGCTGCTTCCCTGGCCATCAAACTCACCAGCAAAGTGAAGAGAGAGCACCTTATGTCTGTCCTCCAGGGGAAAAGGCACTGCAGCCCTAT
Organism: Bombycilla garrulus; assembly: GCA_013400315.1. Taxonomy (NCBI): domain Eukaryota; kingdom Metazoa; phylum Chordata; class Aves; order Passeriformes; family Bombycillidae; genus Bombycilla; species Bombycilla garrulus. The sequence continues at coordinate 621,563 of VXBU01011289.1, read as the reverse complement.
GAGCTCCAACACCCTCATTTCAGGCAACATGGAGCCTTCCCCTCCCCCGCAAAAGCTTGAATCTTCTGGTGGAACCATGAAATCTTGGATAAAGTTTCCAAGGAACTTGCTCAGACTGAGGGCTATCCCTGATTTCACCCTCCAGAGAGATTTTATCAGGTTGCTGCAGTGAGTATATTTCTGGTTGACATTTTCAGGAGAGCCCCAAGAGGTCTGGTGAAGCATATCAGAAAACACAAGAGCCCATCCTGTACATGTCAGAGAGGGATCTGGATCTAGCCTGGATTAAAAAGCATCTCTAGTACACTGACTTCGGTAGCATAACTGACAGCAGGATTTGGCCCATTGTTTCCTGGGAAAATTAATGAGCTGTAAGAAAAATATCTGACCATCATTTGACTTATCAAAGCCATTGTGACTCCTTCCCTAAATAACATTAAGATGAATCACCTATTATTTGAGAATTGAGAGTCACGGTAGTGACTGAAGCCAAGTTAGGAAAATAGCACTGCCATTACTAGCTTAGCAGGATTGAACTTGACTTGGAATCTGGGGTTTTGCCCTGACAATACCACAACGTTTGAAATCTTATTTACTTTGTGGGGTTTCTTTTGTACTAACCTACTCACTCTAACATCACATGAAACCTTTAATAGGTGTCCTACATACACGGAATTTATTGTCAGCTGCTTGAATCCTGATCTCGTGTGCAATGGTGCAAATAAGAATGAGGGTGCTGCAGCTAGTGCAGAAATGTCTGGTTTTGTTTTGCAAAATGTAGTAATTGAATTATATAGTAACAAAATCAGACCTGCATGTAGATTATTTGCATTACTTTGGGATTGCATTTTTTTTTTATCTTTATTGCTTTCACACATTTTTTAAAGTAGCTTTTCTATGTTCTTTACTCTCTCATTGCTTCATTTGCACAAATGGAAAAAATATGGGAACCCTCTGGTGGCCAAAATAATGTCTGTAAGTCCCACTCAGCCTTAAGCACCTCAGCATGATCTAGTGACAGGGTCAAACTCTGTTGGAGTTGTATTATTAATATGTTTCATCCCCTTTTTCTTCTTCTGTCTGTCTATCTTTGTACATAGCCTGTATGTCATTGCCTCTTACATGAAATGCCCTGCATTTATCTAGATAATTTAAACAACATGTTTTTTATTGTGGTTGAAGGTCTGTTGGCCTTTAATTGCTGATCACATGCTCAGTGATTGGGGTATTTCATAACAATTAAATTGTGAAGAAATGGATTAAAGAGTAATCAGGACTGCCTCTCATAGACTCCTCTGTGCAGGTCAGTCCAGATGTGAGAATGCTTAAAGCTAACAGAATCACAGAATCGCAGAATGGTTTGGGTTGGGAGAGACCTAAAGCTCATCTCATTCCAATGCCCTGCCATGGGCAGGGACACCTCCCACTAGACCAGGTTTCTCCAAGCCCCATCCAACCTGACCATCAACACTTCCAGGTATGGGGCATCTACAACTTCTTTGGGCAACCAGTTCCTGTGCCTCACCACCCTCCCAGGAAAGAATTTCTTCCAAATATCTAATCTAAACCTGCTAGCTTTCAGTTTAAAGCCTTTATCCTCAAGAACAGCTGAAAGTTTTCATCATCCTTCTCCCCAGTTAGGGGAGTTCAAATTACCAAAAATGTGAGTACTCCAGTGTTTGGAAAAATCCAGATAAATCCAGGGGTAGTAATCAAGGGTTAGGGTTTGGGGCAACTGAGAAGCAACAAATTGACATATCCTGTCTGCCCACTGTGGAGAGGCTTCTTTTCTACTCTTCTGTCACGAGCAAGGACATCAGGCCTCCAGGAACTTCTACTGCAGTGGCATGTGGACTGGTTTTTTTTGTCTTGTCAGCTTCATTATGTCTCCTAATAAAACAGTACACTCCTCTCAATTTGCTTTCAAAGTGCAAGGTAATCCCACAGGACTGTTTCATTCTTCTTAGCAATCTTCCCTGGAAGCTACAGAAGTATTTAAATCCTGCCAGAGATCTATGGACCACAGTGTGCTAGTGCCCTCCAGTTTGTCAAATGGATGAAGGTCTGGTATGAATCATCACTTTTCCATTTTGTGCCATTGTACAATCAATACACACTCATATAAATGAGGATGCAGTGGCCAAGGCTCCAGAGGGAGTTGGGCCCCACAGACTGCTGCATCAGAAAGTGGTTGCATCAGATTCCTGCTCTTTCTTGCTGATGCTAACATAAATTTTATTGCCATGTTGGCAAATTTGTCCCACAGAAAGTCTTGTGACAATCAGAATTTCCTGACCAAGTTTTGCTTACATTTTTATTCCTTTCTTATAAGAAAATAGAGTATTTTGTTTTTCGTGTATTAATTTAATTGTTTCTTGAGAAATACTTCATTCAGACCATTATGTACAAATTTGTGGTCATAAAATGCATCAAGGAATATGCATATATGTTGGTCACTTAGATGCTGACCTCTTCAGAATAAGGATCATACAGCTTTGCCTTGTAATGCTCTGCAACACCCACTGTGACAGATCATTTGCAATGCCAGATTCCACATGTATTGTGGTTTCTTACTTGGCATCACCTACTGGGTATCAGTGAAGCAGTAAAGGGCTGTTCTTCATCTGCTCTCGTTTGCCATCTGAAAATTAAGGAGTCTAAATCAAAGCAAGTCAATCTTCAAACTCACTTTAGTCAATGGAGAAAAGTAGGAACCAACTAAGAGTAATTAATCACACATCATGCTGGACAGCTAAGACATGTCAGGCATCCCCAAGGAGTGAACCCAGGCACTGGACTGCTGATCATTCACATGTAAATTGTTGGCCTGTTCCCTGAAAGGGTTTGTGTGTGTGCCAACCAGCACTCCCTTAGACACTGTTTGGGCATCTTGCTGGGGAAAAATGACCCATAAGGCTGTCCTGGGACACAGCTGTGCCAGATAATGGTTCATCACCATGAATCTCTTCACTATTGCCATGCTTACCATATGCATATCTACAACCTCCCTTTCCTGTTGTGAAGGCATAAGTCTCACAGGCTGCAGCACAGCCCTTGTATAATTTCAGACACTTGCAACTGAAAAACATGATATCCCAGGGCCAGGGAGGTAGAAAACAAGCCCAAAGGACACCTAGAGTCAATTGTATGGGTGAAGTTAGGACTTGCTGCTTGGTTTTGAGATCGGTCTCCTTTATACTCAATAATCCCTCTTCTCTTTCTATAAAATTGTATGTAGGCAAGCAGATTTTCATTTTGAGTTTAAAAGGCAGTATTTCTGTGGTCATTTTTTATGATTGTATTTTATTTAGGCAAATACAAAGAGAGATGGGTTAAGCCCAGGAGCAGCAAATAGGCATAAAGGGACTACATCAAGGGAAGCAATACTCACTGTTCTGTGGATGTAGCAGTGCTGCTATATCACAGAGACAAACCTCTTCAAAGGGAACCAGGGAAGCTACAGAAACCCAGGTCACTCAGTCAGTTCAGCCTCTGGTAGCAGTGAAGGGCAGGAAGAAAATCAGCCATGTATTGACTGTTTCATTAATGTGCTGCTCCTGCAGTAGGGGAGAAATGTTTTGTGAACACACTAGAACATGTCTTGCTGCTGTCTACCAGTGACACACTCTGATCTCAAAATTCATTGCAAAAAATGTCAGCTCCTTGAACTCCCAGGCACACATGGAAACCTGGCTGTAAGAAGCCACAGTGCAGAATTTCCCTTCAAGTCCTGGGCACCTAGGACTGGATGTATTACTGTTTTCCATCCTAGACTGGCCAGACAGCATGGACAGCTAGAAAAAAAAAATAACCATTTCCACACAGAGTGAGAACCTGCAGCCTGTACTCTTTGGGACAGAGCCCACGTGCAACTCTGCAGTGCCATTTCTGCAGGTTCTTCTAAGAAAGGAATTGCAGTTAAAGTTCATGTTGAAGCAAGCAAGGGGGAAACAGCTTCTCATTTCTTAGCAGCCAGTAGTAAAAAACGGTGTTTTGGTTTCATGGCTTGGGGAGGAGTAGATGAAGGCAGAGCTTAGCAGTATGGGTTGTGTTCAGACCACCTACAGAAGGCCTCATTCAGTTGCCATGACTGTTATTCAGTTCAATAAAGAAGGGAGACACCAGACCCCTAAAATCCAGGTCTGCTGGACCTTAGCTCCCTGTGCAGACACTGGATGGGAGCAGTCACTGTGCCTAAGTCAGGCACTTGCAGTAGGAGGGTACAATGAAGCCCTGTGTGCTTCTGCCTCATGTGCAGAACTGGATTGCTTTTTATGCAAGGAGGCTCTGTAATGCTGCCAGGAACCGATTAACATCTGAATCACGTTGTCCTCTCTCTGTGTGGGAGATATAAATAGGTTGCAGTAGAGGTGGGCTGTGTCCGTGAGCACTTCTCAGGAGATGGTCTTATCTACAAGCACACAAAGGAGAGAAGCCTCAGCCTTCTTGAGCAAACTTCCAAGATACTCCCCTTGTGATGAGGAGTTCTCCTGCTGGTCCTGTGCTTTGGAATCACCCTCTGACCCCTTGTCTGAGAGGCTTTACTGCTGGCAGACACAAAGCCACATGGCTCTCCACCCATCCAACCCACACAGGGCTGGACAGCTGAGGAACCAGCGAAACTGCACCAGCTCAAATTTGCTTTCAGTTTATTATCTATGTAGTGTCACTATAAAGGTCTGAGCTAATCTTAGCTGCATAATGGGCTGGTAGAAAGTATTCTATTTGTTATGCAAATAAATATTTACTTCAAATGTGGTTTCCCAAAGTATGGTCACCTTGCACGCATCTGCTTCCAAAAATGCATCTGCTTTACAACAAGGTAGTAATTATCCTTTCCTCAAGGGGGTTCAGTTTGAACCTACTATGTGTACTAGACTGCTGGCAAAGTTTTTAATTTTGGTTTATGATGTTTGTAGTTTTTGGAGGCACAGGATCAAACGCTTGAAATGCAATATTCATCTGATGCTACATACCAACCCCAAATACAGGTAGGGTTTGCTTGGTGGGCTTTTTTCTTCTTCAAGAACAGTTCTTTTCTCCTGCATGGTTTTTTTTCCTCTTAAAACATCAGTCAGATGAGTGGATATATGCAGAAAGTGAGTAACTTCATTTTACTGGTAAAATACCTTAGTGGAGTATCACAATAGCATTATCATCCTTCTTTTTTACAGGTTCTTCTTTTAATCTGTATGTCATAATAGTGTCATTAGAGGGTGACTTCATCTTTTTACCAGGCTATTTCTGCAGTACTTAATGTCTGTTTGATCTTTCATTCAGATATCTATTGCCATACGTATCTATTATAAGTTGAAAAGGTTTTTAGTCTGACATAACATTGAAGAGGAAGAAATGCCAGCTTCATTAAACCTCACAGTTCTATGACTGGAGGTAAATCACTTATTCAGCACATTTTTAAAGAAACATACTGAAAAAAGTCTCATGAAAATATGTAGTTTTTTATTTATTTATCTTCCCTCTTCTCTTTAATCCACCTCTTAGTGCACTTTGCTCTTATTTCCAGAAAGGGAGCAGTGAGTGAAACAGTGTCTTGAATGTAGAAATAAGGCAGTTCCTTCTGGAAATAAGCCAAATTTCTGCTGGACTGAGCAGCTCAGTGAACTCAGGGCTGGAATAAGAGGGAGCTGGAGGCTGGGGGGTGACATTGTTCTTCAGCTCCTCACACACCATGGCCCTGTATTGCAGTGGGTGATTAGAAAGGTGCACCTGTAGCTATCCACTTCAAGGATGGTGCACCTTTCTGCCATGATAAAATTCTGGAGTGGTTAAAGCAGCAGAATACTGTGTCAAGTCCTAGGGCCATGAAAGTCAATAAGGAGACTCCATTTTTTTTCCATCTTGATCCACAACGTAGGGTTGACAGGTAAGCTGGTGAATTGGAGCCTGATTCAGCAAGGAGCACATGCACTTTCATAATTTACAGTACAAAAACCAGCCCAGCAAAGCAGACAGAACGGCCATAGGGATGATGTCTGTACTTACGTGGCTGGCTGAACTAGGACTGCAAGGACACAAAGACAGTGACGGCTTTTCTCCCAGGGTTTGTGGCTTTTCATGTACCTGACAATCCTCAGCAGTGCCACCAAAGCTGACAGTGTGGGCATCAAACAGCACAAAACAGAAGTCCTTTTGAAGCAGGGAAGCGCAGAATGCACACAGAAAGGCAGGAGAAGGAGGGGAGCTCAGGGAGCTGAAATTCAAAGGTATTAGCACACACTGGCTACTAACTCTGCTGAAAATTAATAGCCTCTGCCCCCCTTTAGGTTTTGCTCCTTTGAGGGGTCTGGCAGGTGAGTTTAGGGGTGCAGAGGCTGTGCTTTAGATATGAATAGCAATTCACACAGGCATTATGTAAACCAGAACAAGGACTAGTTTGCAGATGCCCTGCTGTAACTCCTTGTATAACTCTAACACTGCTCTTTCGTTCAGCTTTCAGTGATATGTGCAGCAGTGTCCTGGTTGTCTTGACTGAAAGAATGGTCCTGTGTGTTTTAGCTGGATCTTCTTTTCTTCAATCCATAACAGATGCCATTGGGGTTTTTGTTATTATCGCTACTTGATGGCTTTCTCCAACTGCACTTCACATTCCTGAAGCTGAAAGATTTGTTCTCTTAGCCACCAAGAAACACTACACTCTTATTTTGGAGTCTCCCTGCATTCCAAGATAGCACCGGCAACAGGGGACACACAAGGGTCAACAGCTCCTCATCCAGCAGCACAACCTCATTCATTCAGCAAAGAGGTTTTCAGAGTTTGGGAATGCCCTGAAGAGTTTTACCTTCTGTGTCCCAAAATGGATGTCATTTGCTCTTTGTTCCTAGGCAACTCAGGGAGACACAGACAGCTGTTGTCAAATACTCTGCACCCAAATTGTCCCTTTTATTGCACTGAAAAATCTCACTGAGGTCACGGACGGTCTTGAATTCATACTAGGCATCTTTGGTTTTGAGATTGGTAATGGCATCTTTGTGCTATTGCTAGACTATGGAAAAGCTGGCAGCAGGCTTAAAGTGTGGTGTGTAAAGGCATTTGAAAAAATTGTTCCCGAAACACCTTACCCCCTGTAGCAACTGGAAAAGTGAAGGTGAGAACTTTTAGCAATATACACCTTCAGTTATGTGAAATTCAGCCCTGCATTTTCTTTCTGTTAACCTGAAGAATGAGATTCACCGTTGTAAATTAGGTCTGTACTGGGCCATGGATAATATATAAATATAATAATACTGAGATTAAGGTGCAAAAGGAGACATCAAGGTGTTTTGACAAGATATTTTGAACTCCTGCAACATTTTTGTATTTTTACATCTGAGATGTGAAGTGTGAATAGTTGACATATCCTTGGTCTTAGTAGCTGTCACCAGCTTTCAGGCTTTTTTTTTTTTTTTTTTTTTGCCAAGTGTCAAACTTTTACAAGTAGCCTGTTCAGTTCCTTTTCAGTCACAGCATATAACCCTGGTCATATCAGATGGAATGACTATGACACAGTGACATCCTATTTACCCACTTCCATTACTAGAAATCAAAGATCTCATTTCCAAGTTATCTATGACAATATTGTTATTGCTTCTCTGCAGAGAAATGAGACAGATAATTTTTTAGTTCCTTTCCAGATCTTCTGCTGTATTTTTTATTTTTTTGCACCAACAACTTTTTCATTTCCCGTTAATTTTTAATCTAAGAAAAATAGTTTACTCCAGGAGAAGCAGTCTGAGAGTTATTGTATATACCTAACAGTTTGTTGAATAAAGATTGGAAACACAGGATCTAGTATTGACATTTTTTTAATTTTTGAGAGTTTCTGTCAAGTATTATTTTTTAATAAAGGAACTAGTTTAGAACAGCAGATCTCTGTCTGTGATAAATCTGGAAATCTGGCTTAGCACACAGAAAGTCACCTGTTTTTATACCTGTGCCTGTCTCCACAGCAGTGCCAGCAAGTCTTCACAGTACTGATGCAGAATGTAGCAGCAGGATATTTTCTACTTTTGTAGATACACAACCTCTTTGGGCAACATAATCTACAGTGATAAAATTACTCTCCTGTCAGTGTCCACATGGAAGACTTTCTTTCAGCCTAATTTTGGCTGCTGCTGCTGTGAATTTTTCATACTGCAGCCAATATAGCTGTTCTGGAAGAACACTGTGAGCCAGACCCAGCCTCCATAAATCAAAGCATGCCGAGCCCACGTTAGCTGAGCATCTGGATGGGGAGGCAGGAGATGCCTTTGTGAGTTACTCGGTCTCTTTGCAAGGTAGCCAGGAGACTGAAAGTGAAACTTCTTCATGGGAGCTGCACTCTCACCATGTTTTTATTCTTAGTTGGCAGAGTGTGGGACTGGCAGAGGGTTCAGGCTGGACCCATGGTGGGAAGAAGAGTGACAGACAGGGGTAGTGAATCATAAAATCATAAAATGGTTTGGGTTGGAAAGGAATTTAAAGATCTTGTTCTACCCCTCCTGCCTGCATGGACACCTCCCAGTAAAGCAAGTTGCTCAAAGCCCCTTCTAACCTGGCCTTGAACACTTCCAGGAATGGGACAGGCACAACTTCTGTGGGCAACTGGTGCCAGTGCCTCATCACTCCCTGAGTAAAAAATTTCTTTCTAATAGCTAAGCTAAATGTACCTTCATTCAGTTTAAAGCCATTTCCCTTTGTCCTACCAGTCCATGCCCTTACAAAAAGTCCCTCTCCAGCTCACTTGAAGCCCCTTTTAAGTACTAGAAGGTGCTGTAAGGTGTCTCCAGAGCCTTCTCTTCTCCAGGATGAACAACCCCATCTCTCTCATCCATAGGAGAGGAGTCTGCACAGGAGAGGTTCTCCAGCCCTCTTCATGGTTGCCTTTGGACTCCCTCCAACAGGTCCATGTTTTTCTTATTTTGAGGTTCCCAGATCCAAGTAGAGCAGAGGGGCAGAATCCCCTCCCTCAAACTGCTGGTCACGCTGCTTGTGATGCAGCCCAGAATGCTGTTGGGTTTTCTGTGGGCTGCGGGTTCACTTTGCTGGGTCATGTTGAGCTTCCTGTCCATGCACAGCCCCAAGTGCTTCTTCCCAGGGTTGCTGTCAATCCATTCTCTGCCCAGACTGTGTTTGTGCTTGGGGTTGCCCTGACCCAGGTGCCCTCAGCCTTGTTAATCTTCATGGCTGAGGGTGGCTCAGTCCCATAGCCCGTGTCACCAGCATGGTGAGACACACATGTGAGAACACAGGGCAGAAACCTGAGAACGCCCTTACCCATGTACACATCTAAAAATAAATGGCATTTTTGCTGGGCTTTCCTAAAATACAGGATGCATAAGCCACATGGGTTGTTGGGTTGGCATCAGTGTGGGAACAACAGGGAGCCCCAACTCCCAAGTGAGTGGCCCAGTGAAGCCCTTTGGTCCAGGGTCAGTTCCTAACCTTTGTCTCTCATTAAAACATCATTCAAGTGCTAAAAACGTTCTTCCCACTGGTTATATCATTATGACTGTTTACCCTGCCAGTACCTGGAAAAAAATTGCTCTCTGAGGTAGAGCCAAATACCATTACTAGATCTCCAAAAGATTTGACAGTGAAATTAATTAGTTAATCTTTGTAAAGTGCTTTGAAGATGAAGAGCTCACTATGAGTTTTAGGTAATGTTATTATAGGCTAGTGAGTCATTGTGTGAATTTAAGGCAGAAGGGTCTCTTTTACAGCGTCTTATATCATGACCTTCACCGTGTCTATGGGGCTGACCAGTCTTGTCCTGTTGTCTCCTGCAGTCTTTCCTCTGTCTTAATTCTTGTGATGCCTCTAATCCTGTAGGGCAAGCTCCATGGTCAGGGTCTGGGCTTTTGGGGAGGAAATCTCCCTTAGGTATTGAGAATATTCTGCTAAAAATTGTTTTCAGCAAGTTTCACACTTTGCCATTGCTTCCCCCTTAGTTGGGAAGATTACCACCTGAGCCCGTTTTGGCAGGTGGCTAGTTCTCCTCTGCCTGAAGAGACTCAGACCCCAAGATCCCCAGTCTCCCAGAAAAGAGCAGCCCAATCCACTCTGGCTCTCTGCCCTGGGCCCCACCTGGATGCTCTCTGATCTGCCTGTGGAGCTCCTGGTTGGTATTAGGTCAGGGACTTTCCTCCTGCTCTGTGTTTGTGCAGAATGCAGCACCCTGGTTCCCCACCAGACTCTCAGATACTGCTGTAATGCAGGTAATAAATAATAACAACCTTTAAACCTCTAGTGCAAATTACAGCCTCATGCAACACCTACGTAATTTGGTATAATATTAGCACAATAGCTACCTTGGGAGAACTATATTCAGATAAGAGAATACACAATATTAACCCTTCCATCTGAAAGCAAATGGAAATGTTTAAATGCCTACAGCTCCTTTTCTGCCACAGTCTGTTTTAAAGAAAAGTAGGAGCACAAAAGGGAAGTGAGGGTGACATAAATAACTGAAGACAAAAGGAATCAAATAAAAAAATAGTAAAATATAATAATGATGTAATTTCTCCTGTATGATACACAAAAAAATCTTCTTATGTCTGAATCCCCCTTGCATCTAGCCCTCTGTGATTACATTGGAGGAGATGACCCCTCTCCCAGTGTTTATAGTCTGAGGTTCCAATCTTGCAAACATTTACGTGCATGTTTAACTTTATGCACAAAATTAGTGCAATTGAAGTCATGCCACTTGCGAGACAAGATGCAACAAGTGAGTGTATCAAATGCTAGGTGGGAAGAGGGCGGCAGACAGATGAAGGGTAGTAATGATAAGATCATGTGGTTACCTGGGCTAACTCTGCACGCTCAGTGACTCCAAATGCCTTTTTTATTTTTGAATCATCACTTAAAAAGTTTTCCCTGTCACTCTTTAACTGCTTGTTGTGACTCAGAAAACGCTGGGCTTACTCATGTTCATATAGTATGTAATTAGTGGACTTTTTCATTTTCCCTTCATAGAAAAGATATCTCTTCACCACTAACTAATCCTATTTAAAAAATAAGAAAAAAAACCCCCAAAAAAACTACCCCAAGCCTTTCTCATTTACTCTTCTGCTTTCCTTCAATCTGTTTGTGTATTAACCTCCCCCTCTAGATACCTTCTCCAAATGAGCATCTTCTAGTTTCCTGAGGCTTTTCTTATCTTCATTGCAGCTGTCCAAGAGTCAAGATCTGAGGAACAGGAAGGCAGATCAAATATAGCAGACACCTTCCCTTACATGCAGGGTCCTGGGGTTGTGTACCACACAAGGGCTGCTCTTGAAAACAGCTTGGCCTTGATCTATCCCTCCTGGCTCTTACCAACCAACACAACATAGGGAAGCAGATCATGAAGTCTGGCAGCACCAAAATTAATGGAACAGCTCGGCCAGCCAGGAAGCGCAAAATAATATTGTGAAAAGACCACCATCTTGTTCTCACTCTTCCTTGCTGTTTGGGGAGATGGGAAAGGCCATTTGGCAGCTAAATCTCTCCTTGTAAGGTCTTCCAAAAATGCTGCTTCCCCACAGACTGTCATGGGAAGCTTTGCAAAGTCAGATTTAGAAAAGCCACCCTATGTATCTCTACACACACTGCTGATACTCGAGGCACATCTGTGGAGCAGGGAAGCTGTTCAAAGTTGGATGGACTTGGGAAGACAATTTAGTTTACACGTAACATTGTTATCACATAAATTAGAATAATTATCACATTTGTGTTGTATTTTCATGATATTTGCTTCACTTAAATTGTTGTTATAAAATAATTTTATGAGTTATGTTGCTATACTCTGCGGCAATGTAAGGGAGTTTTCTGAACTCAATGGTGAGGCCATGTGATTTAATTGCCACACTATTTGTTAATTAGTCTGGGTGAAAATGCCAGCACCTGAGTGTGTTTGGAGAGTGGGTGGTGAGAATGTAGCTTTCTGTGAAGTAGTTCCAAATGCCAGAGAGCTTGAATTTGTGGTTCTGATTTCTTGATGTTCTGTCTTCTTTAGCTCTCCCCGCCAAATAGCTAGCATTCAAAGTTTTCACGGGCAGAACTTGGCTTGTGTATCTCATGCATCTGAGTGGAGGAATGTTGATCTGATTCATCACTGGATCACATCTTGTGTAGTGCAAGTGGGTTTGGATCACTCTTGGACCAGGGAGGTGGTGTTTTATGCCACAATGCAAGGGTTTGAAGGGCTCAAACAGAGGGGTCACCACCAGCCCCCTCAGTGTCTAGCTGTCGTAGCTGTAGAGCAATTTGCTTGATACCAAAGGTAGGCTTGAGTCCACATAGTCTTTGGGTAGTTTTTAGTGATCAGGTGCTAAGACTTTGCAAAGTCTTCATATACTCTTAGGCCTGCAGGGGGATCTGTTCAAGGCAGAAACACCAGGCAGCAAAGACAGTGTTGCTTATGCACAGTTTGTATCAGCCACTGACATGGGTAATGGGGTACAAAAACATTGTCTCTTTCAGAGGCATGTAGCACTGTTCTCAATGTTCATATGCCCAGGCCTTGAGCTGCAAATTATGTTTTACATTACATGTGTTATTTCTGGGCTAAGAAGTTTAAAGTTCAAACATCAGATGAGTCGTGTATTACATGGAGCAGTAAGGGTACCACACTCTTGTTCTTTCTGATGTTGCAAAGCAGGCTACGGCAATCTCTGAGCTGGCAGAGTCACTCACAGCTTTTAAACAGCCCAGATGAGAAAGTAGCCATGCTTCTGTCATGTTTTGGAAATACAGGATAAAACACTCCCTACATAATACATGTTTTGATGAATCGAGGCTTAAGGAAGACAAACAGATCTAGAAAGGATCTCTTTGCTGCATCATAACAGACAAAGCAACAGCCTGGCAGGAGAATGACTTGAGGGAAAGGAAGTAAAAGCCCAGTGGTGGACTGACGGCTCCTTCAGTGCAGTCCAAGACTTCAGGAAAAATTGATTGGCTCAGGGCAGGATGAGGAAAAAAAGTCCTACTTGTGAGCAGCCCCTGTCTGCCCAAGACCCAAACTGGTTACACATAGATAGTAATCGCACTGGGAATATCTGTGTACGCATGCTGGGTTATCTGGCTCAGGTTTCATTTTCCTATTTTCAGCCCAACAGCCCATCAAAAATGTGTATCAGAAAGGAAAAGCTGAGAAATATCTGTCAAACCCACTCATTACATCAATTTTCTTATATCCACAGGAATGGTCTTCCTTTTAGCAGGTGGGTAAACACTTTGTCTGCATCATCACTGTCTTCTGCTACGCTGGCCATAGATGGCAACAGTAAAGATGACATAAAAAGTCACCCTCTTGCACCAGCAGGTGGGAAATCTGCTGAGTTCTGTACCATCCTAAAGGTAATTATTTCACTGGCATTTCAGAACAGAGTCTGCCTATATGAAAGGGAAACTGCAAGTCACCTGTGCTTAATATTTAAGTTCACATTAATTTATACACAGTGTGCTAAACCGTGCCCTCATTTATATGCATGCTGCCCCACAGTGATTATGCAAGAGAAACTGAGTGGAGAATTTGATCTAGTGTGATTTCAAAAATAGCACCATGAAGTTAAATTGGTATAAACGCAGAGGGAGCAAATCCACAGAAGAATGTAATATATGGTATAAAAGAGCAAGTTTCAGTGATGATACTATCAATGAAAACTCAACGCCTGGATGGGTCCCCACCCAAATAGCAAACTCTCCCAAACATGCTCCTGTCCATCCCATGTATGCAAAGCCACCATCAGCTTTGAGAGAAAAGGGAAGATGCTCCTGGGCATCTGGAACCCTTGTAGCATAGCAAAGCTTCAGTGGAAGAGCAGAAAAGGGGGGAGAGAATAGGGTGTTTAATCACTCTGCAGATAAGATAATTGTGGCTCAAATTCACAAGTGTAAGGTAAAAATTCACTACACGCATGAAACTAAAACTATTTTATTTCAGGAAACCCGGCAGAGTGGTTCAACAGCTTCCTGCAGCTTAGCTGCTACGACACAGTGGAAATAACCATCCTTCTGTCTGGATCTTAGGAAGTATTGTGTTTCATCCTTGCTGAATGACCTGCATTACACAGGCCAGATGCAAAAATTATCCAAGACTCAGTCCTCAGCATGTTTAGGGTTCATTAGAAATGATGGCTGGTGCAAGATCTACCTGGCCCCTGGTACCCATTTGCCCCTCCTAGTTCACAGAGCTGTCCAGCTCCATGTGTGCCTGACCACTGGCCAAGAAGACATGCACATCCAACACCTGCAGAAAGGGCAGCTCTTCCCTTCCCTTTGGATCAGCCAAGGTGGTTCTCCCCTCACCCTGGAGGATGCATGGGGCAGTGCAGAGAATGAGCCAGCCAGACCTCCTGCTCCATCTGGGACACAGCATGCCAGCAGCATTCTGGGGAAGGAAAAGGTTCTGTTCCTATCTGTGACCCCTGCTTCAATTTGTCTCTGTTGATGGCAGCAAAGGCAGCTACTGCTGGGGCTGGCAGTGCCTAGAAAATCTCAGTGCATTCTATTAACAGGTGACTGAGAAAAATCAGCAGGAACCTCAGCATTAACTTTTTCTGTTTATGTAGTGTTTCCATTACAGCCTCAGGTAAAACTAAGTCATTGAACTACCACCCTGGCTTGGCCATAAGAGTTTGATTCTCATATGCACACTGGAACCCAATCACAATGACAAGGGATGGTGCTTCAGAGAGTATTTCCTACAGGAGCTCTGCTCAAATTTCTGCAGTGCTGTACTACATGGTTTCCAAATTGAAAATACTCTGGTGGTGGAATAATACTTCTTCTTTTCCAATTTTTTGTTATTCCCATGTGCTTAATTAAATTTTATGGGCACATAATAACATGGTATCTTATGCATCATTATGATGTTTGAGGTTTGTGAAATCTAAAAAAAAAGTTCACTGAGCAGGCCTTGAGACATTTAAATATCTAGAAATAAGGATGGGACCAATCACATCTAACATCAGCCACCACGATGGCACACATCTAACCGAAGTGAGCCATCTCACATCCCAAAGGGGAGCTCAGCCCTGGCAGAGGACAAGACATCCTCCCTGCAAAAGGCACTGTTGGTCATTTCATGGAGGTATCTGACTATTTCCACTGACCCTAGGTGCAGCTGAGATCCATGGATTATATGAGATACATAAATTTTAGAGACCTAATTTATGGGTCACTGATCCAACGCTAGGGTGAGATGTGGTACTGAAGTTATCTGCACAATACTGTTACAGGCACATGTAACTAATAGCTAAACCTTCCTGCATGTATATTTTAGGCACTTTTAACATTAAAACTTTAAGAGTTAGGAGTCAGTGATTTTTATTCTTCTCCTTGACCTTGATGCAGCTGAAACCAATAGAAGAGACACTTGGAGTTAACAAAACTCAGTCGAGAAAAACTCTCAGTCAAGGCAAACTCCTGGATGCTGAAGGCTTTGCGTAAGATCACTGTGGGAGCTTCAGGCAGGTAACAAGTCACAAGGCAGCTTAGGTGTGTAAAATTACCACAGATCTCTTGAATTAGGTCCAACTCATCTCCTTTTTATATCAACATAGGGCCCCATAGGCCCAAGGCTGTGCTTATGCTTTTCCAGCATAAGCATTTTCTGTACGCAAAGGCTCTGTCTGACCAGAATGTTATGGATATAATTTCTAAAGCTTTTTGAGATCCCCGGGTTTAATGAAGTACATAAATGAGAATGCTACTATTGAAGCTGCTGCACTACTAAAAGTAGAACTTCAGTGACACAGAAATAGAAGTTTGATAATTATTTGACATGATGGATCAGTTAATGATTCTCCTGTGAGAACCACCATCCTAAATTTGCTACAGCCCAGTCTCTACATCTGGGGCTTGCTCTCCTTCTCACCTTTCCTGGAATGCCAGCTATGATGAGCAAGCTATTTTCAGTTTCTTATTAGGAAACAGCCTTTGGACCAGTTCCTACACTACTTAGCATTTTGCCTGAGTAGCAAATTCAGGATCTGGCCCTAGGAAACCTGTTCTCTTGGCACATTCTCTTGGCCAATTCCTTGTCAGCGCAGTTACGTCTAATATCTGCTATGTGCTGTCTGCAGTGGCCTGTGCAGGCACCTCTAGGAAGATGGAGTTGTTGTGACACTTGTCTCACAAAAGAGTCTCTCCAGTTCTTCACTTTGAAGGTCCACTAAAAGGTGTGTCTATGATGACACATCTGCTCTGGCATTTTTTTTTCTCTTCTTTCTCATATTAAAAAGTACTGTGATAAGTTCTTGTCGCTGTGCCAGGACATCACTCGATACGTGTAGAGGAGAAACAGTTTAAAGCTACTTGACTAACAGCTTCCTCTGTCAGATATGACATTAGAGTTATGATTGTCTCTTTTTTATCTCTTCACTTTGATGACAGGCTTATCTGAGGTAGTGAGACAAAGAGCTGAGTTGATTCAGCCTACAATGCTGTGCAGGTGAGAGTTTTGAGATCAAGTACAGCTGTTCGAAGGGCAAGTCCTAGTGCTGAATGACAGCTGCTTTCATCAGAAGCATGCATTGTTTTTTCTTTCTTTCTTTCTATTTTTTTTTTTTTGACAATGCCAAGAAATTCAACTGAAGCTTAAGGAATGTACAAGCTTAAATATCAAAATGTGACTGCTCATGTAATAATATCAGTCTGAGCTACTGGCTCCTTTTGATATTCTTAGATCAGATCAGATGCTCTTAGAAAATCAAATGTGCTGTTGCTGATTCTGGTCAGGAGTGAATCTGTTTACCAAACCTCTGTGTGTGGATCTGACAGTACAGGATATCACACCTAGTGCAATACTGTGTGGAATATTAACATTTCCTGATTTGTTGCTAGGAAAGGGCTCAGTTCTCTGCTTTTCAATCAGCACTTTCCATGATCACACTTTTTTACCATTTTTTTTTTGTGGAGCTAAGGGGTATTCCATCCCTTCTCCTTCCCTTCCCCCGCCACCTGATTTCTCAAAGCCAGTTATTAGGGATCTGATAAGTTCATTAGCCCACTCTTCAAAAGCCCTCAGATAGTGTACGTTATTGGATTTTTGACGTGTGGCTATTTTGAATTTCCCAGAACACTCCCATATGCAGATGCAGCATGAGATTTTGCAAAAAAAGTGCTCAGCCTTTATTGCATGAACAAAATCTCCCATGTAAGCAAGCAAAGAGGTATGTGCTTATCCAAGTATTTATCTATGCCTGCAGGTATTTGAAGTTTGTGAAGGAGTGCAGGGTTTGTACATGCACTGGTTGGACTATACGTACATGTTATTAAAAGCTGGATATACCTAAGGCTCTCTCTCACTCTGCCTATCCAGGAAGGACTGCATTTATTTTTAAACCTCAGGTTTTCTTGTGTTCTTTCAACAGAACAACTTGATTTTCTCCCCTACTCTTCCCTTTCTACTTGTCTGCTATGTCACAAATATTTTACCTTCCAAAACCTTAAGGCAAATGACCACATTCATGCTTTTTACTATACCCTCTTGCTTTTCCTCAAAGACAATTCAAGAAATCTTACTTCCTAGAACTGATAGATCCTAGCCATGGGGCATTGGAAAGTCTTGAGGATAAAGACACTGTGGTTTTTTTCTATAATGAGCATGTCAACCAGGTCTCTATAGAAGTACTTTTCCAGAATGGTTTTCTTACCAGCAGGAGACATTGCTTTTTCTGCCATGAAATGTGTAAGAGCCTAGGAGTTTATCTTAGGTGAAAACAATCATTCATGTCAGCCAGTTATGACACTGGAAATAAGAAGAGTATTTGTAGCCACTACAATATTCCAGTACATGGCACTTTTGCAGCTATTGATTGATATTCACTGAAACCTAGAGAGAGTAGATTCTATTAATACCAAATCTACCTATTAATCTCTATTAATATTAAAACAGGACTGAAAGAGTCATGTGAAGAAAACCAGAAAAGTCAGAAGGCTTTTACATACTGTAGTAATGTCTAATATTTATACCAATACCACTGCACAAGAAGAAAAGAAAAAATGCTGTGTTTCCATATATGCATGATAATTTATATTATACTGAAACAAACTTATGACTGATACACTCGAGGAAGAGACTTCTAGCTCTTCAGTGAAATTGTCTCTGTGTGTTAGGAACTTGCTCTTACCCAGATCCTATCACTGAAGTAATGTAAAGGGAAATCCTACACTCCATGGGATCCTGTTCTCACACTGAGGGCCACCAGTGCCATTATACTTTATCTTTACACCTTATGCAAGGCCACAGAATATAGAGAGATAAAGGAAAAGAGAAGTATGTGTCTCATTTCAAAACCTCTTGGAGCAAGGCTAATTGAATTTTATTTTAAATAAGAATCTCAGAGAACAGCCACCTTGTACTGCTGCAGCAATGCAGGCTTCCACAGGGATTAGGAGTCTAGCATTGCAGAAAACAAACACCATTTTAGTGCTGTTGAAATTTGAGGTGCTAAATTTGAGGGTACCTAAGACGCTTTTGAAAATCTCAGTATGCCTTAATTTGCCCTTCTTGACATCTAAATATCTTTAAAAAGTATGGCCACTTATCTTCCAATAGAGATTTCAAAATGTTAGATCCTTTCATTATTAGAGTCAGAGTGCTTGCTAATTGTTATTCAGGAGCTTTTCACTGTAGCCAAACCCAAAATAACAGAAAACAAAAATCTAATAATCCAAGCGATCGACTGTGTATTGAATAATTCTTCTGAGAGCACAGTGCAAATAGCACAATTCTGGGCATACTAAAGAGAGTGAAAGATTAAAAACCTAAATGAACACAGAAAATGTCTGTCACGTCAGATACATCAACTCTGTCAGTCCAATATATACACTTAATTAAAATGATTCAACCATCTGTCCAAGAGGGTGCATGGGAAAACTTTAATTGATCGTCAGTTTTTCCAAGCGATCGGGAAACAGGGCTAAAGCTAGCACTCCTGGAATGGATTTAAGAATTATAAAACTGACAGTTGGGGAATTTTCTGCTTTAGCTCTTTTAAGCCTCTCTTATTTCTCCCCACAACTTTGACAGAATTAGACAATTCAAAAATATAGATGCATCTGAAGTACCAAGAAGGTGAATGAATGAATGACATCCCTGGGTGACAGCCAGGCCTTGTGCCTGAGGGATGATGTGCTGTGAAGGAGGGTAGGTGCTTTCCTGCCTCCCTGGAGGGCACTTTCATTTTTCACTGCGGCTCTCCAGGAGCCCAGTGAATGGAAACAGCTGAGAGGACATGCAGGATCCCTCATTGCTTTATTCACCTCTCCCACCTCTTCATCGGGTCTTTGCTCCAGAAAAAGATGTGAAGTCAGAGTTGTGTTTGCCTGGGTGTAGCCGCCTCACTTGGAGTTGTGCCTAAGGTGGTGGTTCCCGGGATGAAATTCAGCTCATTTTACTTCACCTGCATAAAGGACATCAAGTCTAAGATGGTCACCTTATGAAATCAGCAAAAGAAAGGCCCCCTCTAGGAGGTGGATGAAGCTTTCTGCAGCTGGGGTTGCTGAAGGCCTCCAGAAAGTCATTAAATCCCTATACCTCTTTTTCCTAGAAGACAAATTGTATTCTGCCACTCAAGACAAGTGACCTCCATTCATTACCATCTTCACAGCCACTGGCTTTCCCAAACCAGACCCTTCGGGATTGTTTTTACCTAAATTCAGTCTTGCTGTTACAATCTAAGGTGGCTAGTTTATCTTTTCCTTTGCAGCATCCGCTGCCCTCTGCCATTTACTAATCTCTAAAAGATGAAGTTCTTCTGTCAGCCATCCTCACCAAAACATCCTAAAGGGCAGTTCGACCAGCTTCGAAGGGGGAAAGTGATAAGTATTCTTCATAAAGGAAACTTCTGTATGAGACCAAAAAAAAAAACCCAAAGCAGTGGATATTCCCTTGCCTATGAGAGAATATTTGCCCGGTGGCCCAGATCCTTCCACCTGATACTGTACTGTCATTCACCAGCCTCTGAAATAACAGCCTCCACTGATGAGGTGAAGAAAAGCTCCAGAGAGCAACCACCGAAGCAGGGATAGCTGACACAAGAGCAGTCCCTTTTGTAATCATCCCCTTAGGCCCTTCAAAATTGGGATGGCAAGAGCTTACCCAGGGCCCTCTCACCAGCCTCTGTGCTATCATGGCTGCCTACTCTCTCCAAGACACACTGACTCCAGTGGTGTTTTATATTCCTTGTTGTGGGAAGAGGTTTATGCCTCCTCATTGCTTCACTAACAGCTAGAGGAGATGGCTGAGCAAGCTGAGCAGTGGTGGGAGCAAAACGAGTACTCCTGCCTGCTCTGTAGCCTCAGGAAACAGTAGGGTTGGGACACACCCTGCTCAAGCAGGGTGGGTGGGAATGGAGCTTCGGAAGACTGTCTTTATCCCTTCAAATCTTCCAGTCCACTCAGGTGTTTGCAAAGTGGACAGACCCCAGGCACCTTTGGTATCTTTCTGTGAGCTGGACGCAGCCACAGCAGCTGGTGAACACGTGTGTGTGTGTGTGTGTGTGTGTGTGTGTGTCCGTGTCCATCTGCTGGCGGGAGGTAAGTGTGTGCTGGCACTGCCACGGGGTTAAAAGGCACACCAATGCGCCCCCGAGTGCCCTGGAAATCTAGCTCTTTCTGTGGCTGTCTGGTTCAAGTCCTCAGGTCCATAAAGAACTTTGAAATATTTTAAGGTGTGTGCAGGGAGCTTGGTGGCTGGCTAATGAGTGTCAGGTGACCAACAACAGGCTGAAAACCACCAGTGATCAGAGCACTTTCAGAAGTGTTCCTGTCTTCTGAGGCATAGCAGTATTTTCTACAAGCCTGTCTCATTTTAGCTACAAAAGTTCTGCAAAAATGTAGGGAGACAGCAGTCAGGTGCAAAGCTTGTGGGAAGGCTCATGACCTAGGATGTTCTGCTGGGTTTGCTTTCCTGCTACGCCAAGTAATGTGCTTTGAGGTTGTTACCCTGCCTTTGGTCCCATCTCCAGCCTCCCCACCCATTCTCTCCTCTTTTCTCACCATCCACCGGCTCTCCATCTCACTCCTGAGCTGATATCTCTGCCATGAGCACAGACCTCTGCCTTGTCCTATATAACCAAACTGTGGCTAGCACTGTCATAAGCTGAGCCTAAAGCCATGCATGTGTGTTTTAGCCTATGCCCTGTACCTGACTGCCCACTATACACCTTTCTCATCTGGGACTCCATGAACAAACCCCACTCTTGTCCTGCCCTGGCTCTCTCTGCTCGTGCTATTTGTGGCACCCAAGGTCAAGATGTGCTCTCACCCAGAGACCCAGTTTGGGAACAGATTAGATATTTTGTGTGTGGTTGAAAAGCGAGCAACTTCCACTCCTGAACATCATCCTCTGTGCCTGTTGCACTGTACCAGAAGCTCCCAGTGAGAGTACAGCTCCTCAGAATTGTTTTTCAACTTGGTAGCCTTTACCCAGTGGGGTCATTTTATATATTTGTGTTCACTGAGGCAATGCCTTATCTTCCAGCCGCATAAAGCTTCATGTGTTATTATCCTAAACTTATTTTCGCTTTTAATTTCAGGAATATAACTGTGTGATTTGTTTGGAGGCTCCTGCTTCCATTCACCATAGCTTCTGTTTGCTGAAATTTACACTGTATTATGACACCTCATTTTTCCAATTAAAAATATAATGTCACTATCCAGTCTTCTGGTGTACTGATTTAGTAGTTAAGCTCTCTGGGTAAACTGGGGAGAGTTTACAAGACATATCATCCTTAATATTTAAAATACACTTTAAGAGGAATGACTAATTGTGTGGGAATAATGTCATCGCTATGTTTGCATTATAGCTCTATGATCAAAGACAGACTTCTAAGATATAATCTAAGTTCACTTAAATCCTAATGAGAAATTACATGGGAATGTTGGTATTTCAGCTATCCACAAGAGTAGCTGAGCTCAATTATCCCAATGTCATAAGGGATTTGTTTGGATAATTGAGACTTCTGACCATTGAGACAACGTTCATTGTAACTAATAGGCATGCAGGGATAAATCTCTATTTTGAGGAAGAGGGAATTGTACACAGCTACAGCTTTGAGTAACCAAGTTGTGCTGTAAACCCAGTTTGGATTCCCATGGATCCATGTGGTTAGTAAATAAGTGACAAGGCAGGCCTGGAACTCCTCTGAAGCATTCGTCAACTGGTTTGTAAACACGATCAAGTTAGTACAGAGATAAATGGCTCCACCTGTTACCCAGCCCTGCAAAATTTATCAACTTAAGATTAAAATCTCTGCCTATCCTTATTATGAAGTTCATAATTATGAAAAAATGTATCATATATTACTCGCAAGTCAAAACAAATACTATTCCTTAGATTGGTGGACCAGCACAATTACACAAGTCTGCCTGATACTTTCTCCTTGAACTAATTAATAGGGTGAGAAAATGTACTAAATTCTTTGTAAGGGTGAAGCCTCTTTACACTTGCTAAAGACATCTGCGTCTTTCTGTGTTTCTTTGCGCCAATGTAGCTGTTGGGGCCAGCTGGACAAAATTCACTCCATGTTCCTATGGTTTCAGAGTCATCCCAAGACAATAGAAAGTATGAAGATGAGAGCAGAGATATGTGCAAAGAGCTCACTGTGTTTCTATCTGAAGACTGTGAAAATAGGTCAAGTAGGTTTGTTTGTCTGTTAATGAAGTCTGTCAGAGCTTTCCTATTTCTTTTTCGGGAGGAGGCTCCTCTTGTAACACCTAATAGCATCTGACTGGCTGAGAGAATAAAGCAAGGGCTGAATTTTTTTTTAAGAGTACCTTAGGATCACATCTCTGACTGAATGTTATTTACAGTTGTGTTCAGAATCCACCTCAATTTCTTAAGACTATTTCAATTAATGAAGATTTTAACATCTTCAACTAGTGTTAATAAGCCAACAGCATAGAGAATGGAAAAAAAACCAAACCCAAAACACAGAAAAATAAGGAATATCCTGCTGCCACTTTAAATTTATGACAGATTCTATATCTTGTGTACTGCATGAACTTCTGGTAGCTCCCTGTCTAAAGTAACAAGAAAAAGAATGAGAACTACTGGAGCGATCAAACAGCTTGCATACAAGCAGAGGCTGAATAGACAAGGTTACTTTAATTTGGACAAGAGAAGATATATGATAAAGAGATCTAAACAGACATGAATGCTATGAAGAAGAGAAAGAGGAAATGATGAGTCACAGTTTTCATAATGGCAGCAGGTTCAACATTGTAAAAGGGCAATTTTTTTTTTTTTACACACTCACCTACAGGATGTCTTGAAGCATGGAAATGCAGTAGGTTCAAAAAGGCTAGAAAAATTCCAAATTAGTGAAAATGGAGTTTGGTGGCTGTTAAAACTGATGATCCATGAGCAAATCTGATTAATGGAAACTTTTATCTACTGATTGCCAGAACTGGAGATCAGATGACATGGTAGCACTATGACGTATTATTTTTCTTAGGTCATTGCCTAGGGATCTCGGCAGGCAGGACACAGGCAGGAGAGCTGTTAATCTATTAATCTCAATGTGGCTGCTGTTTGGAGGGAATACTTTGCCTTTGAAAACTTTTCATGGAAAGCAGAATGGGCAGTCCTCTTGGCCTTGGGGCCCAGAAATGTTCCCTATCCAGCTCAATTTTCTGTAATAGGTGTTGGCAGTGTGGCTGTCCTTACATGACTGACCATAAGGGAAACTCCTGTAATATTAAGAGAAGGAAACCTCTGAGTGGGACTTTCTGAAGGCTTCTCTGATGTACATGAATTTCAACGTGAAGTAGAAGATGTTATTGAAAAGTAAATTCAGGGATTTTAATCTATGGAAAGGTGACCTCTGAATCCCTAAGAAATACCCAAATATCAGGAGACAAAGTCAGTGACATGTAGGTGCCTCCTGAAGAAGGTGGCAGCAAAGGGTTATTTAGAATTTGTGCCATGTTTTTTTCCATGAAAGGTAGGAAACTACCTGAACACATCTTTTAAATTCTTACTTGAATCAGCTTGAAATCATGATTAAAATCACAGCTGACCAGCCATGGATTTGTCTGGCTTCCTGTATAAGGTTCAGAAATTACCATGGGCAGTAAATGGCACAGTGCCAGTGCCACACTCTAAATTAACTGGGAGAATCTGGTTTTGCATTATGTGCCACTCTACTATTAAGAAGATGGGCAGACATGTTAGACAGGACTTGTTCCCACTTGATTGATCTTGGCTGTGTACTATTCTGGAAGCTAAGTACTTTAACCTTTATCCCATTGCTGCTTGGTGCGATGTAATAGTAGAGCTCCTAAGTGCATTTCTTGTCAGAAGCATCTTAAATCATGCACAGTTTAATCGAGCTATTAAAAAATAAAGTTTCTTCTCTTGCTTAGTCTATTTTCCATTCTCAGTGACTGAAGTCCACTAGTAGAAGTCAATCATATTAAGGAATGATTGGCTTCTTTCCTTGGTTTGCCTCATGGAACCACTGCCCACTTTCTCTTGGTGTGCTTCTTGGGACTCTGATCAGCCAGGCTGCATCACAGCAACACACTAGAGGTATTATTTGAATTTCTAGGGTGATTTCTGGCACTATATGACCCTACAGTGTTACTAGAGACTATGAAAGTTTGGCAAGGAAGAGGGGAATGGCTGGGAATTCACACAGTCTCTCTGAAGCAGTGTCTCACTGGTGGGCTCTGTTGTTTGACTCACTTTCAGTCCTTCAGTTTTTGTGTTGCTTTTCCGCTAAGGTAACCACACCATAGATCTCGTTCTGAAACACCACATTCACTTTTCATGAAGGGCCATGGGGGAGTGTAATCAGAACACATGCAGTGGCACTTGGCTTCAGAATTGGTATCTTGAGTGACATCTGCATTGAAGGGACTGGTGAGGCAGAGCTGCCAATCTGACAGAGACTGGATACATTTCCAGTCACCTGAGAGGGACAGGCACAAATTCTGAGTTATATATTTAGTCTAGATTGTCTAAGCTAAACCTCTACTTCTGTCTGGGATCTAAGCAGGGCATGATATCACCTTTTCAGTTTATGATTCCTGTTGTATCTTATCTGACTTGCTTTTAAAATAATTTTATTTATGCCAGATTTGTCCCTTGTCTGTTCTAGTCCATGGGTCATAGTGAAGGGTATGCATCACCCTGGAGGTGGCATCCTTAGTTTCCACTCTAGGGTCAGGAAGAGGCTCATCAGCAGAAGGCACTTGATATTATTAAGCCTTCAGTTGTCATGGCTACCTTCCTTCTGCCTCACTCATGGAATTGCCTTGGGAGATTTAATGGAGAAGACACTGGAAATCTTGCATTGCTGCAATTTCCTTTTGACAGATTGTGAGATCTCTGGGTTTCTGTACCTTCCCGAGAAAGTATTTTCATCGTCATATTCCCATCTGAGTCAGTCCACAATAAGAAGCAAAGGATGAGACTTGGCTGAAAGAATAGCTGTGGAAATAGAAGGTAAAATAAGTAAAAGGCAGAAGAAAGTCAGTGAAAACAGAAATACATTGCTAAAGAAGAGAGATGTAATGATGAGAATCAGGAAATAATGCAGGTTGCAGGAGAGGAAATGAAGATCAGGTTGAGAGAAAAGAGAGGGATCAGAAGAGAAGTGAAAACTAGATCTACATTGCCCTTTTTGCAAGGCTGTGGCACGTAAGCTAGGAAAAATTAAGATTT
Organism: Bombycilla garrulus; assembly: GCA_013400315.1. Classification (NCBI taxonomy): domain Eukaryota; kingdom Metazoa; phylum Chordata; class Aves; order Passeriformes; family Bombycillidae; genus Bombycilla; species Bombycilla garrulus. Next base: position 595,924 of record VXBU01011289.1, on the reverse strand, counting down.
CAGTGTTGGACAGCAAAGAAGACCTCCAAAGATCTCTTCTCCAAGGCTGTAGGAATTGGCTCCCATTTGTCCCTAGATCCCTCTCTCCCACTGACAATCACATCGGAAAGACAAAGTGAGATCGCTTCACTTTTGCTTGCTTAACCTCAGCCGATAAAAGGAGACAGAGGGAACCTGGTGCCCTGAATGGCTTCAGGCAATCTGAGCCCATGAGCCCTCACCAGGGGCAAGCACAGCGGGCAGGTGACCATTGCTCCCAAGTGTGCTGTCCCCAAAGATGAGCACATTGAATGGTTTCATGCCTGTGGAGGAACTGCTTGCCTGGCATTCCTGTACAGGAACCTGAGAAGGAAAGCAAAACAAGGGCATTTAAATGCAGAGGACTTCATGTGCCAGACATTTATCACTTAGCCTAACCCAATATAACATATTCCTACACCTTTATCAAAATGCTTGTGTTGCATTTTAGGACTCAAAAAATGAGAAAAACACTATGGGTGTTCCTGTTCAGTGATAGGTTTTAACAGGTTATGTGGGTTACATTAGTGTAATTCATAGCAATGTGTTAGAGATTCATCTCTTTGTAAAATAGGATTTGTAATTCTTCGTTTGGGGGTCATATAGCTCTGCAGAAAATATCTGTGGTTCTCATTTTCAGGCACTAAAGCAGTTGTTATTGCTGCCTTTATTGTGGGTGCTGGCCAAAGCTTAGTCTTCTAGTTGCCTGGAATAAGCTTTGGGCTCCCTCTTTCTCCAGCAAAATCACTGAAAATATAGGAATCCTTAAACTGAAAGTTTAAGCCCAGTCAGATCATCTTCCAGCCTTTCCTACTGGCTGACTCTAACCTGATTGCCCAGAGTCTTTGCAAATTATTACCTTGGGTTAGGCATAAAGAAGCCTTAAACATGTTTTTCTCCTGTAAGATAAGCACTGTTATTTCAAACATTGCTGTGGAAGTGGCAGGATGCTGATGGACTGAAATGTTTGCAACAGGTTTTTTTTTGCAATTAAATTTTGGGAGTTAAGGAAAGATCCTCCATTGTGCATTTAATTTACCTGCGCTCCATCACTGAACAGAAAGTGCCTCTGAGTGTTCAGGATTAATAAAGAGCAAGCAGGCCTATTTTTAGACTTGATTTCATTGCTTATTTCCTAGGCATGTTCTGTGATTGAATGATCTTTTATTTATCTTTTTTATTAGGATATTAATTAACTGTCATTTATTTTTTTGATAATAATTTCCTCCTCAGACACAAACACTGTCTGCTCCCTTTTTCTCTTAATGTATGAACCATTTGCTACATGCTTACAAAATGATATCAAGTGTAAATCTAGTCCTGATAAGCAGCCTTGACAAGGAAATTGCTTAGCATTCAGTGTTCATAGGAAGGCAGGGTGGGAGAAAAAGAGAGAGAAGGAAAGGGAGAGAAAGGATAAGATCTCAAATGAAATCAGCACAATGTGCTCCTTCAGGATTGGTTCTAGAGCAGATAAGCTTTCCATTCCTTCATAAAAAGGTCAAAGAGTCTTGGCATCAAAACTGTATTTACCAAAGTTTGCTGTCATTTGGTGAATTGATCACACACACAGTAAACAAACCTTTGTAAATATGAAATCAGATTAGCATTTTCAGGTTTCTCAAATGCAGCATTCTACATAAAATGGTTGGGCATTTTTCTTAGACATTTAAATCCTATGCAAATAGTTACAGCAAATACATGAATCAGAAAAATGCACTTTCAACTGTAGTGACCACTCCTTTCTGTATCTCCTTTTATTTGAAAATAGGCAAACACAGGACTGGGTTATTTCTATTTGCTTTTTCTGTTGAATGTTTTTAATGGTTTGTACTGACAGAGGAAAAAAAATGATGTTTAGTTAAAGTTGATACAACCCACAAGTGGACATGTCAAAACAAGCTATAGAAAGTTACTTTTGATGTGTTGTATTGAGATATCTATGGTACTTTCCAATTGCTTTATGCCAAAAAAGGTAGCTCCACTCAAAAATTATTTCTTTTGAAAACCACAAATACAACTTGTCAGCCTTTTAAATGTGCTCCAGTATATTTAAAGAGATCCTTCTTAAACTACCAATTGCCTACTGCTGGGGGGAAAAAAGGCGAGAAATACAATAAAATCATGTCAAAAATCTTTACATGAAGTACTTGATTTCATTCAAATGGTGATATTAGGTCACTGTTATTTGTATGTGCGTGTACATCTGCTTTTGTCTTTGGTAGCTGCATGTGCAGGAGTTAAAAAGTAGCAGTGCAGGAAAGCAAGTTATTATCTCAGTGATTGCAAGTGCTCTGAGCCAAAACTATAGAATATTTGATGACACTTGGGTGTCCTTTCTGTTTTAGGATTCTTCCTCTTACTGCAGAGAAGTAATCCAACCTGAAATTTTCCAGGATTTTCTGTTTCATCCTGTTTTAATCAGACCTTAAAACTGCTAAACTGCTACTGAGGGGAGAAAAAAAAAATCCACCAAAAAACTCAGTCTCTTTCCGTACACAGAGATATGGTTTTCCCCACCTTAAACATACATGGTGTGAGTTCAAAGGCTCAGCTTCCTGAGTGATAGTGAAGGTCTGTTGTTTAGCCAAAGGATCAAGAGGATACTGGGCTCTGAGATGTCAGAGAGCGTGTCTAGGCAGGGGTGGAAGGTTTATCAGTGGAGGTGGGAGGGTTGGTAACCTTGATGCTTAATTACCCCATCTTATCCATGGCTGCTGTAACCACAGGGTGAGAAAAAGGGAATTAAAAGAAAAAAAAAAGCCTAATAAAATGGCTTGTGACTTGTACACCTAGGAAGCGTGTGAGGCTGGGTGCCTGTGCCTTCACCTCCTGCTGTGGTGGAAAGCTCCTTGCCAAGGCCCTTTCCTTTGAGGAAATCTGACCAGTTGAGCCAGGAGCCTCAGGAGTGCTGCCCTTGTCCTGGGATGTTGATGGATAGAGGGGCACACACAGCCCTGCTCAGTAACATTGGGAACATCCATGGTAAGTGCCACCAGGCCTAATGGAGAAACCAGAGGTGATGCCCAAGGAGGAGTCAGGCACCACCAACTCTCCAGGAATATCCAGTAAAGTAGTGCAGGTACAAGCTCAGATTGAATAAAAAGGAGCTTGAAAGGATGAGAGCTTCCATGGGAAGTTCATTAGTTCCTGAGATGCAGACTTTTTCGACCTGAAAGACCAAGTCCTTGTGAGGAACAGGCATTTCAAAAAGCCCTCACACTGCCCAGGCATCTCTGACTGAGTGAGTCATGGTTAAAGGGACAAGAGGTTTGTGTTCACTCTTAGAGAAGGCATGCAAATATAAGCCTAGGAAGAGCTTCCCTAGTTTATTCAGGGCTGGGAGTCCTGTGCTGAAGTTCTAACTCTATTTCCCCAGTGTCACAAAGGATAGCTTTTCCACACCATATTTGTTCTCATTATTCCTCCTAGTCAGAGGGTGGCCCCCATTCCCAAGGCTGAATGGGTAGGTAGAGAGTGCTGTCTGACATGAGATGTAGACTTTTATGCTTCTGTATCTATATATGTGTGTGTCATTGCATAATGTGCTCTGCTTTAGAAAGAAGTACCTAAAACATAAAATCCATCATAACGGGGCAGGGTGGAGAAAAATGAGAAAAGTTGCAGGTGATTTTAATTTGTACAAAATCTTTACATGTGTTTTGATAAAACTATTGCCATATTGTATTGCAGCCTCTGGTAACTTATACGGCTTTAAGAGCACTAATATGTTGTGATTTTCACTGTTTTCATGGAATTATACAATCATTTATGTTGGCAGAGACCCCTAAGGTCATGGAGTACAACCCTTAATCCAGCACCGCCACTAAGCCATGTCCTTAAATGCCACATCGACACATCTTTGAAATACCTTTAGGGATGGTAACTTCATTACTTCCTTGGGCAGCCTGTTCTGATGCTTCACAACACTTTCTGAGAAGAAATTTTTCCTAATATCCAATCTAAACCTTCCCTGGCACAGCCTGAGGCCATTTCCTCTTGTCCTGTGGCTTATTACTTGGGAGAAGAGACCAACCTACACCTGGCAATGACCTCCTTTCAGGTAGATGTGGGGAATGACAAAGTCTCCCTTGAGCCTCCTTTCCTCCAGGCTGAACACCCCCAGCTCCCTCAGCCGTTCCTTAGAAAACTCATGTTCCAGATCCTGCACCACTTTCGATGCCCTTTTCTTTCTCCCATGCAACTTAGTGTCGTCCACAAACCGATTAAGGAATCCCTACTTGATCTCCACATGCAGATACAAATAATAAAGATGTTAAACAGGATTGGCACCAGCTGAGCCCTGTGAAACACACTTGTGACTGCCCAGAGTTATAACTATGGATATAACTCCATTCCCCACCACCCTCTAGGCCCGAATATCCAGACAGTATTTATCCAGTGAGCAGTGCACCAGTCCAAGCCGTGAGCAGCCAGATTCTGCAGGAGAATGCTATGGAAAATGGTGCCAAAATCTTTACTAAAGTCTGTGTACACACAATCACAGCCTTTCCCTCACCCACTGAGTGGGTCACACACTGACACAGGGGAAAATCATGCTGATGAAGCAGCCTTTCATAAACCCATGCTGGCTGGACCTGGTCCCCTGGTAATCCTGTACATGCAGTGTGATGGCACTGAAGATGATCTGCTCCATAGCCTTCCCCAGCACAAAGGTCGGGTTGACAGGCCTGTACTTCTCTGGATTCTCCTTCCACCCCTTCCTCTAGATGGCTGTCACATTTGCCAACCTTCAGCATTAAGTACCTCAGTTTTTCCTCATCCTCCATCACTGTTTTTCCTGCATCAAGTAAAGGATGGAGATTCTCCTAAATCCTCCTTTTACTGGTGGTGCGTTTATAGAACTGTTTTTTAATTGTCATTTACAACAGTAGCCAAATGAAGTTCTATTTGGGCTTTTCCTCTTTTAATTTTCTCCTTGCATAATCTCATAACATCCTTCAGTTATTCCTGAGTAGCCTGATGTTTCTCACAAAGCTCATAAACTCCTTTTTTTAATGCACCAAATTCCAGCCAAATGTCTCTGTTCAGCCAGACCAGTCTTCTTCCACACTGGCTCATCTTTCAGCACATAGGGTCAGCCTGCTCCTATACCTTTAAAATATCCTTCTTGAACAATGTCCAGACTTCCTGGACTACTTTGCTCTTCAGGACTTCCTTCTGAAGGACACTGTCAACCAGGCTCCTATTAGGACAAAATCTGACCTCTAGAAGTCCAACATGGCAGTTCTGCTGACTCCTGATCTTTATTTCTCCTAGAATCAAAAAAACTCTCATCATTTCATGGCTCTTTTACTCTTTTATTAGCTTCTTTGTATTTTATCTTATGATAGATGTTGGTGACTTTCCCCCTTTTGTGTGCTTCTGAGCCTTTTGAAACATAAATCTGCTGGTATGGAAGATACATGATAAGATTACGAGCACTGTTTTCCTCTTTATACAAGAATTTATTAAAATATTTTTTCATTAAATTTTAAGTTGCATGTTTCTAACTTTTGCTACTGCAAATGAAGACTGTATTGACACTATAATCAAAATGTGTTCATTTTGAATAAGGTTATGGTGGGTTGTACTGTAAAGGCGTCAGAAGAATATAAACATCTCAGGAAGAAAGAATTTCAGCCTTGATAAATTCCTCTGTATATGGCAAGACAAATAAAGCAGACCGAAACAGCCTCAAATTCATTCTTAAATAAGAATGCCTGTAACTTTATTTGAGGATCTGAGGAAAAAGTTTTGCAAAGCACTAACAGAGGTAGCATTTCCTGCAATGAGTTATGCCTGTTGACTTCTGTGAGTAAGGACTTTGTCTAGTATTAGGCGTCAGCAGGATTGGGCCTAACCTAGCTCCTCATGGTAGCAAAGTATGCTTGCTGCAAGCCACTAGCTGTCAAAAATGAGCAACTGCCAGCATCTGGGTGAGGTTTGGCTCTCCTGGGCAACAAGGAATTCAGAGGACATTGCTACTTTTTGATAGTGGAAGGAACCAGATCAGGTTTTAACTTGACTGCAAATTAAGAGCTCACTGGGCATAAGAAGAATATTCCTGCACAGAGCACAAGAAGGCTGAGCAAGAAGTGTGTGTGTCTGATCTTGCAAGGAGCCTATTAATGGAGTCATTAAAAAAGGACCTGTTCTGCCATTGGTGGAAGCATTGCCCATGACTCATGGGCTGTATCAGTGCAGCGTGTGGTTCTCTGCCCACAGCCAGCTTAGCTGGGAGCTTGACTTGTGCGCAAGTGTTTCACTTTCAATAAAAATCAGCCTGTCTGCCCAGTTACTCTGGCTCTCTGTAGTAACCCCTCGCCAACCCACACAGATTTGGGATATCCAGCAGATAATTTGCTCCCATCTCTGCTACTGTGCAACCTCACAGATGGCAAAGTAGGGAGATCCAGCTGTTAAAGCCAGCTGTTGAAAACCACCTCTGATGCCTCCAGATCCCTGCGATATCGACTCCTTTTCTGGGAGTCATGCCACGGGGCTTGGCTCAGCCAGAATTTCCTGCTTCTAGCCTGTTTTCTCCAGCTCGGTGCTGGAAATCCCCACTCAGTTCCCCTCTTCCCCCAGCCCGTGCCCCCAGGGCCAGCATGCACCCATCTGCCCTGGGTGATCCCTTCCACCCCACACTGCTCACAGCATGTCCCACACTCCCTGCACAGGAGCCTGCAGACTCATGGCTGTTTGCTCTGCGTTGTGTTTGTGTTTGTGGAGGGCTGATCCATCCCTCAGAATGAAGTGTGTGAGAACCTGACTGGCCAGGAGCTGCAGTAACTTGGATTCCATCAAACATGGAACCCTTACATCTTGTTTTCTTGTCCACTTCCACCTGTTTTGTTCACTGGATGGTTTTCTGGGCAATGAGAAAGTCAGAGGCCTGCTCAACTACACATCTTCATGCATATCTGTCTGTTATAGCCATGCAAACACTTCTAATGAAAATCATTCCTGGTACTTAAGTATGACCAACATAAAATGCTGAGAATCTGTGAAACTATCAATAAATTGTAAGATTTAAAAGTAATGAGAATCCATTTAGGAATTTTATTTGCTGAACAGTTGTAAAGTGTGTGAAGTAGATTCCGATCATGTGTCACATCTTAATCTTTAAGTCTTAAGAGATAAAAACTTTTATAGAATAAGAAAATAAATATTTTGGAACTAATTGCTGATTTCAACAGAGTAAGCTTTTGGAAAGTCACCAGTGACTATGACACACAAAAGAAAAAACTAAATATGGGGGATTCTGAAATGTGGTAGCAAAGCTTCCAAGTAAGTTCAACGAGAAGAACATGTTTTTATTTGATTAATCTTTTCAAGATTAAAACAAGAACTGAAAAAAATGATATTTTTTTCTCTTAAGTACTTAAAATATTTATTATTTTTCTAAAGTAAAATAATTTTATTTTGACTATTAGAATTTTAAACTTTCAGTAGGAAGGAACAAAACCCTAAAGCAAATTTAACCTAGAAAAAAGTCAAGTCAAACTTTTAAAATACAGACAAAAATTTGTTTGATGGAAAGTGCCTTTGATCAAAAATGTTTAGGGAAGTTCTGTTCCACCTGGTAGACAAGAAAAGCAGACATGTATTTGTTATTCCTCTTATGCTTCACATGTCAGACTGGGCCCTATTGTTGTCTATATAAGGTGTAAGCACACCTGTATATGTAAAGCGGAGAGCAGCAAAGTATTTGTGAAATGCTGCTGGTGATTGGGAATATGCAGAATGAATTGGATATATGCAGAAGAATGATCATTAAAATAATCTCCATGTACTCATGCCTGCATTTATTTTATTAAACTTTTTTACAACTTTCATAGTTAATTTTCAAAGAGTCAGAGATAAGAACTAAGAAAATACTGAGCTGTCTGTCTGCATTTATCTTCAAAGCCACATTGCATTTGCTTTTCAGAGCCCAATGTGAGAGAAACATGGTCAGCAATTACGTTTTCGTTAAAGTTTTAAACCATTTTGTGCTATGCAGAAAGCAAAAAGCCAGTGCATCTTTACCCTTCCTGAGGGTTATTGTGTGCAAAGAAAGTCAGTAGCATGGGCATGAGCCTCAATGTTCCCATTTTCAATAGTCTAACAGCTGCTTAGTTGTGGGAGGCCACAGACATGCTCTGCTGCAAGACTCACTTTCCTCCCAAAGCCTCCCTTCTGGTAATCCACTGCAGCTGATGGAAAAGGGGGTTTAAAATGGTCTGCTTAACAAAACATGAGAGAAAATGGTCAGCTTTTCCTTATCTTTGCTTAAAACTGGAAATTACATGGGAGGGATGAAATTGCAGGGCAGAGGATGTTTCCACCATCATTTTACATGCAGGGGAGTGAGGGATGGGAGAGGACCAGGGACATCCATGGTCTTCTGCTACAGCTAGCGCAATGGGGGAAATAGTTTATAGGGTCAGTCAACAGACTGCTGGCCACCTCTAGTGGTCACAGGTAATTCATACTTTCTAGAAATATGTTCTTGATATGTCTGAAGGCATTTGCCACTGGCTCACTCTCTGGAATCTGGGAAAGATCCAAAGTGCCTTTCTCAGGGAGGCATTAGCAGTGCTTCTTCCCAGCTGGGACAGCCCTGGGCTTGTCTTCTCCTCATTCAAGAGCAGAAAGGGTCATTAAAGTTACAGCACTCATGAGTTTGATGGGAATAAGAGTGAATTCTCAAGGAAGCCAGAGAAGTGTGCCATTTCCACCCTCTACCTTGCTCTCAGAGGGAACACTACAAACAGCCTGCAGTATGGAAACAGAAAGGTGGACAGACATCTGGAGACATCTTCAATAAAGGAAAGCATTAATTTAAGAGATTCTGCCAGAGTGCATCAACAAGACTGACTGCACTTAAAAGGGAAAAAGAAAGGGGGGTAAAGAAAGGCAAAAAGATAAAGAGTCCATTCCCAGTCTGTGGAAAACTGATGGTCTGAAAGGAATTGTCAATTTTGGTGAGAAAAAGAGCTGCACACAAGAAAAATGTATCTTTAAAATACACAACCACATGATGTCGGGTGTGCTTAATGGAGGGAAGGACTATATTAATCTGTTTGAATTGCTAATTGGGGATTTAGTTGGCTAGATTGGGGGTTATAAGATTAAGGCTTTTATTCTGAGTTTTTGTTCTTTTCCAAAGGTAGGAATCCTCTATAGATCCCCGCTCTTGGGAATCTAATGCCCTCAAATGCACAGCTCGGCAGCCGATGGGCAAGCTGATAAAGCATTCCTTGCAGATACTTAATGGGTACATTCCGTATCTCCATCTGCATCTTTCTGTCTGCCTATCTTTTTTTTTTTTTTTTTCCCTTAGCACACTTGGAGGAAGGTAAACAAACAAAACAAAGAAACTACCTCTTCCCTTCATGTTTATAGTTGCTTTTCCAGAAGTCATTTTTGTTTATGGAAATAAATTTCTCCTGTTTCTAGGGTTAACTTCCCAAATTTGTTTCTACTTGCTTCAGCTGGATAGGACAAAATGGAAAGAGATTTCAGGACAAATGTACATCAAAGCTTTTGGTGTGATGTCCTCCTTGAAGGAGGAGGAGGCAGCTTCATGCAAGGCAAGTCTAACATGGCAGAATGTTTCCTCACTTTCTTGGGCACAGATATCAGAGCTCGCTGGAGAGAATAATTTTCATTACCCTCCAAGACTACAAGTCTGCACCACAATTGTTGTAGTACAATAACTGAGATAATAATAAGTATTATTCCTTATTATATAAGGTGAAACAAAGGAGTGCTTTTATAGTTTATGAGAGCAAGGGGCAGTTTTTTAATGTGAGGTTGTTTATTTTTGTGCAAATGGAAGCTGGTGAGGTTGTGTCATTTGCACAGCTTCCAGTGGAGAGATGGCATATTTTGAAATAATTTATGCAGTCTTTGAAATCATTGATTCAGGCTTTAAAAAGGCAAATTCAGTAAAAAAGTATTATGTAGTAAAACATAATACTAGATAAAATGACTATAGAAGTTCTAAGCCCTGAAGTATACACAGAAACCCTCTTCAAAAATCTTGTTGCATTAATTACCTGTATTTCCCCAGAAGTAAAGGCAACATAGCTTCATATCCTCCCTATTATTTTTTGGAGCAGAAAAGTCAGAAAATACTTTTTTTTTTCCTCAAGGAAAACTATGGTAAATTCTGTGTTTGCTGAAAATGTGGTAACTGTCCTTATGCAAAAGGGGAAAAACAAATTCTTCAGCAGCTTTCTTCTGTACTCTTGCAGGGAGCTTCTGTATTGGGTACAAATAACTGCCAAACTCATTTGTATCTTGCTGCTTGTGTACTTCAGCTCCCCAGTCGTTGCAGCTCTTTAAAAAAATCTGTGACCAGACCTATATTGATAGAGTATTGCTGACTCCCATATTTCCTCTTTACACCCATTTTACACCTGTAAGAATGGCTATTTATGATGCAACTGTAATGATGACCTGGATTTAAGATGTTAACAAAGCTGGATCTCACATTTTTCCTACAGGGTCCAAATCTTTATTCTCTCTTGTGTGGGCATATTTCTACTCTGATCAGAGCCTTAATGAAGGCAAAAAAAAAGACCAGAAATGCTCAGGGATGCACCAGCTTTGATAGTAGATCAGGGACTCAGCAGGCCATGGCAACCTGCCCACTTTTAATGGGATGAATCTCATAGGAAATTTTGTGTAAAATTCATTGTTAAAACAGTGCCAAGTCAGATCCTTCAGCTATACCAGAAGAATCCAAATATGGCTCTGCAGGAAGCTGAAAGCATGATAGATGCTACTGCTGTGTGACTAGAAGTACCAGGTGATGTGGTGAGAAGCTAAGAGGGTAGTTTTCAGAAATAATTGTTGAAAATTCTGTGCATGACACAACAGTGGAGAGAATTTGAAAAAGTTGAGGCACAGTGACTAGCACAAAGATGAAGCTGATAAACAGCTTCAGAGCTGGGAACACCACAATAACCCTTTCCTGGATAAGAAAGTATTTTGAATAAGTTTGCTTCTCAGGATTTTTGGAGTTAGGGGCAGTGCAGGTGATTTCCTTTTGCAGTGTGCTTTAGCTCTGGAACATGACCACCTTGTTGAGGTTGAGCTGTGCTTCTTGACCGAGGAACAGTGGCACTTCTACTCAGCCAAGTAAGCTGTGCTGGGGGAATCAAATTGCTACTCTTGGAAGACACTTGTCTTCACTGATCCAAATTTTAAAGCGTCTTATAGAATTCACTCATCACCCTACATCTGTCCCCTTGTCAGATGGGCTTGATCAGTATTACTCGGTTCCTTTGTAGAGATTTAAAAGCTTCCCATTCTTCCTTTGAAATGTGGGAATAAATCGCATATTGGGTTTTGCAAAGTGAGTGAACGGCCCCTTTCAACTAGTCAGCAAAAAGTTTCAATAGAGGAATTAAGGCCGATGGAGAAGGAAATGTGATTCTGGGCTTAAAAGTTGTTTTTGGTGCAGACTTCTAGAAACCTAGTGCATACATTCATTGTGTGAGTAATAATGGAAAAGAAATGTCTTAAACAAATACCTTTTGTAGGATAAGTTTAATGCCACAATCATATTACTCGGATTGACTGCAGAAATGGGAATGCAAATGATAAACCTTTCCCAACAACACTAATCTGAGAAGAGCTCTCTGGGACAAATAACTTCTGAAATACTGTACACAATGAAATATTGTGTCTTTCCCTACCCCCAAGGTTGAGGTCTTCTTCCCCTCTTCAGGCAAGTGGCACTAGTTGGATTACAGTGCAATCACAACTACTAAAGATGGGAAAAGCTATTGGGCCATTTAATCTCTTCCCCTGCCAGTAGAGGATTACTCCTGAAGCATGTTCTTCAATACCTTGTCCAGTGCTGGGTGACTGGAGCAATAGGTTTCCATAATTTTTAGGGAGATTATCTCTTAGATAAGACCTTAATGACCTATGTCCTAACCACTCTGCACAAATCCTCCAAGCTGGATTCCTCAAAGTTAGGCTTAAGTACAGCTGTGTGCATGCATTTGCCTGTATTTGTTCTTAAAATCAAGCTTAAGGCTGTCACAGTGATTTTGGTCGAAGTTGTTAACAGCTCTTTGGCCAGAACTCCCTTCACTCCCACAATTGTGTTAAAGTAACTATTGGGCCATATGGTTTCAATCCATATAAAACTACATATTGAAGCTTCTGCAAGTTTTTAGTTTGTGAAGAAATTCAGGATATTTAAAAATCCAATCATACATTAATGAATAGTTTGACTAAAGTTTTCCTTTCAATTACTATGGTGCGGTTTGCTCTTTTAAAGCTGCAGACAAATTTGGGCTTATTTGCTGATTTATTCATTGCTTTTTTTGTTATTCTGTCTATGTGGTCATATTTTCTTTGTTAAGAGTTGTTTTGTTATTTGCCAGGGACTCACATTTTGCTTACCAAATTATAATTGTGAAGTTATGGGTTTTTTTAAATATAAAGCTTGGTTTATTTTGTTTTTCTACTCCTTTACTGCATTTCCTCCCTATTATTTTAATGTTGTGTACAGATTCTTGTTTGTGCAGGAATACAAATAGGGCTGTCAATTTTCTAACTTCTTTACTGTATTTTAAAGCAAGTGCCCAGAGAACTCCAAATCTGCAGTCATTAGAAAATTGCTTTATTTTGAAGAAGAAGAGAATGGCAACAAAAGCAATATAACATACAGTGTAATAATGGTTCCTTTTGGCCCTAGTGAGGAGTGATCAGTTCTTCCTCCCTTCCTCAGGCCATGGAGCAGTCAGATTATTAGCAAATTCTAATAATGAAAACAGGGGGGGGAATGCTAATTTAAGTATGGTCTGTCATGTATTTAAGCTTTAGACATGTAGGATCAAGATGTAAATTGATACTATACTGTTGAAGATTTGATGAAAGGAAAAAGTGTTAGGTAATCAGATTTAACAGGAGTCTTTTTCATATTGTTCATGTTTTTGCATCTGGATTTGTGGTTATTTATTATAAAAGAGGACTGGCCCTTTTTGTTTCTATAATAGAAATTATATTTAAAGGAGGATTAGATTGTGTAAACAGTTTCAGACAGACACCCTGCCAGAGAAGAAGGTCATATGGGATCACAGTAGAAGCGTGTCAACAAACTGTGATGGTCTTGCATGTTGAGTGGCCAGAGATCTGTAAGATGGTGCCAAAAGGATAAAAAAGACAAGGTCAGTGGCAAGTTGATTAAAAAAAATATTTCCTTTTTTATCTGAATGAAAATAAGAAAATATATATAAGGATGAAAATTTTTACAAAAAGTCTCTGTTCCTTAATTAAGGTGACTGTATTTGTCCATTCTGATTCTGGCTCATTAGTTTGTTTTTTTGACATTGCAGAACATTCACGAGCTTTACCTGATGATTTAATTATGTACTAATTTTCACCAGGGGCTTCAACAAATTTTTATCATTAAATTGAGGAGAAAAATAAACATTTTTCCATCATTGAACATCCATCTATCAAATGACTGCTAAAAAGATGTCCAAGGTGTAGCTGCGCAGTGGCACAGAAATTTCAGGGAGCTGAAGTTTTTCTAATGTAGAATGTTGTAACACTGAAAACCAAGAATACCAGAAAAGTGAGTGCCAGCAATAGTCAGGACTGACTGATTCCATGACATGCTGCTAAGGCAGCCCAAACCCTTGTGTGTAGAAGCTCGACATGCAGCCGTGAACACGCGGGAGATCCCTTTGGCCCAGAGGGCAGCTGGCATGGCCTGGCCTGGCTCAGAACCACACAGCTTCATTTCCATCGTCCCCCAGAAGAGAAGCCTCCATCTGCAGCAACCCTGAGCTGTGCCCAGACCTTGTCAGGGAAAAATGAGACACTTGGCAGAGGTCAAAACTGTGCCACATGCTTGCCAGCAGCGTCCCAACAATCAGGAGCTGGCTGGAGCAGTTCTCCTTGCTCTGCTTTGCTTTCCAAAGCAGGCTGTGCTTCTGTGTGCCCACCTTCATATTAAGCTGCACATGCACAATTTTATAAACTGCAAAACTATAAGAGAATAATTTTTTTTGTTTGATTTGTTATGGCAACTTTAGAGGTATTCCTGACATAAGCTAACAGATAGTAGGTGAAAGACTGGGATTCTGGAGAGAGCAAGCAACATGTATAAATGATGCAAGAGATGATTTGCTTAGGATACATAAATAGAAGGAGAAATTCAATGAAAAAACATATTAAAGCAAAAAAAAAACCACCTCTGGACCTAGTTTCTCTATTCCTCAATTGTATCTTCGAAGAGAAAATGTTCCCAAGAATGTCAATACTTTTTTTCAAATCTACTGAAAATACTCAGCAGGTCTGATTAAATCAGGGATAAATTTAGTTTTCCCCATAGCTGGTTTGATCTCAATTGCATTTTTGATTGCTTGGTTGTAATTGCCATTTTTATTTTATTGTATCTCTAATAGGTGCAAAGTTTCTTTTAATTTAGTGGTATCTAACTTACCTTGCAGTGTGTTTTGGTTCTAAGCAATTTCAGTCTTAAGCATACTTAATTCCCTTCTGAGATCCTCCATCACTAACAACACAAGATCAAATAACCAACTAATTAAAATTTATGTCCATCTTCTATTGAAGTCATCATTCATATCCCCTTGAGTAGGTGATTTCTGACTGTGCGATCCCACAGGAATATTTTTATGTCTACAGTAATATGTGAGTGTGGAAATGTGGAGTTTATTCTGTTTCATTCCTGTGTAAATGGAAAAGGCTTCCATTAAAGAGGGTTTTTTTTCCCATTTTCGGATACACTCTGCAAAAATGTAGCTTGCCTTGCTTCAAGGAAACAGTGTAAAGTTATATAGATATATAATTTTCTCATTAAAATGCACATCAGATAAAATAAACTTCATCTTTCAAAAGCTACCTTTTTGCTGTTAGTTCCTTGTAGGCACAACTGTTTCCATGGAAATAGGGGTTCAAACCCCTTCTGAGATGTCAATATCACTCTGAACATGTTATTTGGGGTGTTGGGTGACTGCTCACCTCTTCTGTGGGTGAAAAATGGCCTTAGCTTGTACCTAATGACAGCTTTACATCCCCGGATATATTTTTTTATATTTGCAAAGGAAGCAGAGCAAGGCTGGGGCTCAGGCTCCGGGAAGTGGATCCCCTTTATCCAGGCTGTTTCATTGCACATTGGCACCACACTGGACACATCCCAGCGCCCACCAGGGAATGGCACATGCCTGTGGCTGTCTCCAAGAGGCAGGAAGAGTGAGACTGCAAACTTTCTGACTGCCTTCACCTTACACAGTACTCTAGCACTGTCCCAGGAAAACTTGTAGACTCTTAAATGCATACCCGTGTGCTGAAAACAATTCTTACCAAAGGCCTCATGCTATGGAAACACCACTCTGGTAGGCAGTGATACAGCTCTCACAGCACTTCAAAATCGTGGAACTGCAGAAGAAGACCCAAAGGATGATGGTTCTGTCTTAATTTTTCATGTTGGCAGCACAATATGGCCCAGAAGAAACCCAGGACTAAGTACAGCATGGCAGGGACTTGACCAGGTCATTTGGTCTTAGCCTGCTTTATTTAGAATGAATTTCATTTTATTTAGAATGAACTTCTTTAGCCATACAGACACAGCTTAAAACAACCTTTGCAGGCTCTGCTTCCCACGAGGACAAAGAGGGGCAATGGTCCTTTCTCCCTGCAGTGCGCCCACTGCGTCACTGCTCTCCTTTCCCCCAGGTGGAAGAAATCACCCGAGAACAGCTCTGCAAATGCGCAGACCTCAGAACAGACATCCACGTGGAAAACCACAGTGCTGCAGAGCAGTCACCTGTCAGCCAGAAATGCTGATTACTAAGGAAAGAAATTAGAACAGGATTTGGCCCAAAGTGATTGTATGACGAAACAGTTGTGCATGCAGAAGTGGTTAGGATAAAGCAAAGGGCGTAATGACTTCCTGATAAATTGTGTTCTCAATAGGGGTTTTTTGAGCTAAAATTAAAAGTCTGATGATGTTTTCAGCACTGTTATTTATGCCACTCTGTGGCTTATTTACTATTATCTAGATGGTTGCAATGATTTTTATGCATCATTTCTACTGAGTCAGGTCCACTTTTGAGCACATCCAGTTGGCGTGAAGATTTTTCAACCAGGACAATTCCCAAGTACACGCTGTCCTCAGTTCCAACAAAATAATTAAGAGATACTGCAGGACTGTTTGCTTTAGCAGTGCTTGATATGAAGGCAGGTACACCCAGCCACGCTGGGCAGTGTGCAGAGACAGGGCCCCTCAGAGCAGGGCACCCTTGGAGCTTCCAGCTCCCTGGGACAAGGAGGTCCCACACCTTCCCAGCTGCCTGTGGGCCTGGGGTGGGAAGAAAGGGTGGTGGGCTTGGCTGCTCAGGGACAGTGCTGCACCCCGTGCCCACATGAGGAGTGCTGAGCAGGACTAGAATCCCTCCTGCTCAGGCCAGCCTGCACTTTTACACCTGACCTGGGAAAGCCCTCTGAGCTGGAGCAGAGAAAGGAGTGTCTTTGGCAGAGGTCTCGAACTGGAGCAGTGGAGAAATGAAATACCCTTCTCTGGGGTCCCACTGCCACGGGCTGGTTTCCTCCAACGCTTTTGAACTGAGAGGAGGTGAAATGTGCTGTAGCTACACGTGGATCTGCTCCCACTCACATCTGTCTTTTGGGTCTCAGACCAGACCACTGCTCAGATTCCAGGGGAAGCAGGGAAGAGACCTGCAGACACAACCAGAATGTGTGTAGGAACAGACAGCAGCACTGCTTGTCCCCAGCACAGTCAGAATTAGCTGGTTTTAAAGGAATTGCACAGGATTTGAAGCTCCTCTGACCCCACAGGTTTTTGGTGCTGGTGTTTCCAGCACCAATAGCAGAGAAAAAATTTTGAGGATCCTGATCTGTGAGTGGTGACTGCTAGTCATCTTCTTCACAAGCATACCAGTTCTGTTCAGAAATTACTGTGGGATTGATGGAATTTAGGCAGGAGGATATGACTGAATGCTTCTAAAACAAGAGAGAGGACGAGAAATACCACATAGTGGTTCTAGGGACATATTTCTCCTCTGGCCTCCTGTGTGGGGCCATAATTAGAGATCTGATTTACCATTATTGCATGATTTATTTCTTTTAGTTCTTGCTTCCACCGAGTCTAATAGATTTCTCATGTTATTAGATAACCCTCTCTGTGAGCTGTTCTATAGATAATGGTTTCATGCCGCAGACCTAGAGCTTTAATTTTCACGAGTGCACTTAAAAATAACAATCAGGCAATGAGTTATTAGTCAAGTTATTACTCTCAGTGGTGCCACCATTAAATAGTTTGGTGGCTTTCTTAGCTACAGGAGCAATTGGCCAAGTGTCCTCTCAGTCTGCCAGATGGGGAACGAGCCTGGTGTCTCTTTCGTTGTCCCATCAGAGGGGCTCACAGAACCTGGGTGTTGCGCGTTTTTCATGTCCAAGGTTCAAGATAAGCACGTACACCCTGTAGACTACAGTGGAATTAAAGCAGACGCTTTATTAAGTAGAAATATATTTGAATACCTGGCTCAATTAAGGAAAAAAAGGAGTGCTTTTTAATGGCAGTTTTGCTGGTGAGCTGTGGACTCAGTTCTTCAACCACTGCAAGTCCACAGAAGAGCCACTCCCCAGCTATTGGCATGGGCTTTTCCATTTTGAAATTGTATATATCAGGTTACCTGGGCTTAGGGAGTCTGATCATATCAGAGGCAGATCCCACTGTGAAGTGAAGGGCATTTGATGTGTAATGGATGTCGTTTGGCAACAGAGGGAATCAGCCTCTCAAGCTTTTATTGCATCCCACAACGGGAAAGTGGAGAAGTCTGAGTTTTATTTAGCTCTATAAAATATTAAACCTCAACAGTGATGATGTTGATAAAAACCTGTATTTTGTAAAAAGGTTTTGTTTCAGGGCTATCCTTTTTATGATTAGCCTGTACATTCTCAGGAAAAAAAAATAAAATAAAAGCAGTATCTATTATTATCAGCCAATGATCCAATAAGTGTCTTGGGCATTTCTGCCAAACTTCTGTGCAGGTTCCTAATGAGGGAGATATTAAGTTAAAATCAATGTGGGAGTAGTTCTTGTAGACCAGGGGAAAGTGTGTCATTATTTTTACTGGCCAAATATAGTACCATCATCCATTAACTCCCTAGCTGA
This sequence comes from Bombycilla garrulus, assembly GCA_013400315.1. NCBI lineage: Eukaryota > Metazoa > Chordata > Aves > Passeriformes > Bombycillidae > Bombycilla > Bombycilla garrulus. The sequence goes on along the minus strand of VXBU01011289.1, from coordinate 577,728 downwards.
AAAATATCCTATATCTCACTGGGATGCTGATCAAGTCATGTTCTTGTATATGATTTCTCTTAAGACATGCCTAGCATGTATTTCAGCAGGAAGATTTATGGCAGGAGAATCTCAAAGCACTGGGGGAAATTTTGTGTTGCTACATTTTACCTGTATCCTACAAATCTACAAAAATAAAAAGGAAAAAAGCCATGACATAAAACCTGTTTGCTGTAGGCTACAGGAAGTAATTTTATCCAAACAGACCATCACAAAACTTTGAAACTTAAACTATCTAGCTCTTAAGAAACATAACAGATCTCAAAGTACAAGAAAAAAATAGTCATGAGGAAACTCAAGATCTCGCATTCAAGTTCAAGTTAAAACTATGAAGACACAATACAATCTGTGATACATATGCTTTTAAGGAGCTGATATTCTAAATATCAAGTAGGTAATTTTTGCCTTGTATCCACAAAATAAAGTCTGGGGTTGTCTGAAACTATCGATGGATTTCAGTTGAACAAAGTGAATAAGTCTACAAAAAAAAAAAAAGAAATTCAAGATCATGGTTCAGCTTTGCATTAAATAAAAATTCATTATAGGTATTGTTTATGCTCTAAAGGAGGAATTTTTAAAAATTGTTCAATAAAAGTATAACAGAAGAGTCTTTTCTCTTTTGGTCTATGGTTTCCTTTCTCATAATGGTGTATGGTTTTATGTGTCTAGTTTGACCATGCAACTCAAACACAGTTTTTCACCATGTTCACAAGTTCTGTACTTACATCAATATAGAAATGCTGTTGAGCAATTAATTTCATTGAACATCATTAAAACAAGATATCTCAAATCTAAAGTTTTGTCTCACTTCATATAGGAGGAATCACTGAGAGGCCAAAGATTTAGACTCCTAAGGGAGAGCATATCAAATCCATCTTGTTTGGTATTTTCTGGAATTGCAGTCACCCCTACTATGGCTTTCTCAGGGAAAATAGTTTAATGTGCTTCAGGAACAATTGATTGAACAAAAGCAAAATGCAGCTATTTGGAAAGGCCCCAAGAAGCTGTAAGTGAGGTGAATTTGAACGATACACAGGGTGAGGGTGCATGAGAACAGCCCCTTTGGGGCGCCACATGCGGCTGTGGGGACAGAGAACACCAGGCACTGCCAGTGGGAGATGTCAAACCCCAGACCCTTCCCTCTGCCCTCCCACAGGCTGTCTCAGACCCAAGGGTCTGTCGTGGAGGGAGCTCCCCACATCTGACAGTGGCCATACTGCCAGGCTTTGCAGCAGCTCTGGAGTGCTGCTGCCAGTAAAGTCTTCCGGACCCTCCAGGGAAAGGAGCCTGGGTGTGCACAGGGCAGCCCTTTACAGTAAACGCAATCCCCACTCTCGTTAACCCTCTCGTTTGATAATGATCCACTAATGGAGAGAATTAAAGTTGGCAGCCTTTGCCTTGCAGCTGTTCTCCGCTCCCTCCTGCTGAAGACAGGCTTTGGGGAGCCAGTCTGCCATCAGGAAGAGATGCTCCTTCCCTTAGGCTCTGCTTCCTCCTCCCAACACAGGAGCCCTGTGGCTGTCTGCAGGGCTGAGGCACCCAAACGGCTGCATTTATCTATTTCAGTGTTGTTAGAAGTCAGGCAGGCTAATTTTGAAGCTTGGATGTCTCAGAGTTTCTGCCAGAAAATAGAGTATGCTGTGAACTTTACATTGCCTGCTACCAGAATTGCTTGAATTTCTGTTAAATCTTTGTCATTTCTTTTTTTCTTTGCTGGTTACATGACTTTTTGAAAAGTCCTTTCAGTCCTGTTATAACATTATAAATCACCTGCTGAACGATTTGGATTCAAGGTGGTTGATTCCTCACAATTTCTGCAAGATCAAAGGTATGGCTGCTCTCCAAAAGCTGTGATGCTTCACATCAAAGTTCACAACGAAAACTATCTCAATTTTCCTCTTCAGCATTTGGATTTGACTTTATGACAATAACATTTCAACTGGCGTGTTCAACCTTCGTTTGCAAGAGGACACGGCTGTGCAGATTAGCATGGCAAAGGCAAAATCAAACGGAGCAACCCTGATTTCAAACCTTCTGTTCCTCGAATTTGTGAGCTTGTTTAAAAAAGCAAATGTCTTTAGCACCACTATAATATCCCTTTGGTAAATGCCCTGAGTATCTTTCAATCCACGCTGATCCTTGTAATCACAGCCACATTGTTCTAGTTGTGTCATTGAAAATGCTTTTGACTGAACAAATGATGATCACCTGTGCTGGAGTTTGTAAAAAGCCTAAGATCAAATCTGTTATTTCATCGACAAAAAAACAACATTCAGTTCATTTCTTTCTCTCTTTCATGTGCAATTCTTTTCACTGTATTTTCACTAGCTTTTCTTATTCTTTTTCTCCATGAGCCTCACAAAACAAATAACTGGTGGGAAGTTCATAAAGGAATTGCTTTTACTTGCTTCAGGTGCTGACGGCCTGGTGTGGCTTGTTATGTTGGAGTTTTCTTCTTAAAGCAGAAAAAAAAAAAAAAGAAGGTTTAGGGACTGGACTCTGCTTGAAAGTAAGAGTTCTGCAGATGTGCGATGGCTGATATTCCTGTACCTATCCTTGTACGGCAGAACTAGACTTTAAAGTGTCTGAAGCTGGTATATTCAGAGAATATCAGTCATAAATACTTTTATGTCTGACTCATATAAGCTGGAGTTGTAACTTTCACATTGCCACGTGCCTTTATATTATTGAAGTTTAAAGGAATTCCTTTCGAAGCCTAATGTTTGGCTTGTGATGAAAGAAAATCAAACAGCTTATTTGGAGTTACGTTAAATAATTACATGTGTAACCCTTTAAATGCTAGATATGCAAATAAAGTGCTACATGCTGACTTACTTAGCAAAAACTTAAGGCCAAAATTTCCATCCTTCCCCCTCCCCTGTCCCATTCCTATTTCTTCTGAAGTTTTCTGATACAGAAGTTAACCCTAGCAAAGATGGTATGATTAGGGAAAATACAGTTTAACTCCTGAAAAAAAAAGAATGTTCATAAGAAAAGACTCAGTTCTGTACCCAAAATTATTGCTGACATCATTGGAAATTCAACTGAAATGAAGATTCACAGGATTATTCCTGTTTCTTGTGGTACTTGCTGTGACCCCCCAGCACTGTAGGCGTTTCCAGGTGAGAAAAGGTACATTTGAGTCACAGATGTCCCTACACTGAGAAATGCTCACACATCCCGGAAGGCAATAGCTGCTGTTTGCCTCACTGAAATGGGATTTTCACCAGTGGGGACTTCTGGAGGTGCTAAGAAGCCACAACATTGAACCTGGCCAGGGAGATTTGTGTCTATGAAAAATACACAAGAATTCAGCAGCTACTCAACCTGTGTTAGACCTTCCTTAGCTGCCCTAGCACTGCTGGTACTCCCTCATGCTTTTGCACAGAAAAAGGAGCTAAAAACTTAAACCCAGCAAAAGATCTAGTCCCAGCTGAGTCACCCAAGGTAATTTAGGAATTCCTTGGATTTATGCCCACTGCTCCAACATATCTTAAGGCTAATACATAGGATTATCTGTTTAGGATCTGTCATTTCACTCAAACCATTAAAAAACATTTCCAATACAGAGGGACACGTTTCCAAAATATTATTAAATTTCTTTCAGAAGGTCTTGTTTGCATGGTAACTTTTTATTAACTTAATTGCTGTATGCAACTAAAGAGACTTAGAAAAATTGCCTATTTTCATGGGCTCAAGTACTTCAAGGAAAACACTGAGCTTCATTGTATTAGAGCATTTTTGGCTTCTTCATTGCTCTGAGCCATGACAATTTGTTGTCAAAATATGTGAGCAAGTATCATAAAGCCCGGAATAAGGAGCAAAATTTTCTCAAGTCTCAGAGAAGATTGAAGATTGTATTTAAAATCTAAGCTATGATTCAGATCAGGGGTTTTTGTTTGTTAGTTTGTTAGTTTATATATTTTTCTTTGCGTTTATTTGATCCAAAAAAATATGTCCTTACAAAGTTGGGGTTTTCTTCTGCCAAAACTCCACCTGCCTTTGCTGGTTGCTGAAGGTTGTGTTTATATACCACAAAAAAAAAAAAAAAAAAAAAAGTCTGCCTTCACTGAAAGCTTTGCCAGAACAAAAATTGTAACATTTGACCTTTACATACAGGACCAGGGATGGGCAAGAACTAATTCAGGTCAAATGAAGAAAGAAGTTTAGCCTAACATAATTTTAAGAACCACCTAAATGAACCAGTATGTATTTAGTTATTTTTAATTCTTTTAAAACATTTGGACCAAGGACACAAAAGGTAGAGAGAATTCCATTTCTCAGTCAGAAATAAAGCTGTAGCACAGTGAGAACTATAAGTGAACAAATGTATTTTTAGGTGCTTGTTACCACGTTGTTGCTTTTTTTTTGTTCGATCATGCAGATATCACCATTGCTTAACTTTATCACTCTCTCTCTAAATATTTTACAAAAGGGAATAAACCACATTCATTTTTGACAGAGTGCCGTTGCATGCTAGGGCCCTCAGAGTTTGTTTATAGCATACCAAAAGCATTCTGTTAATGAAACATTTCAAGGCTAATGAACCAAAACCTTGCACCAAACAGAGAGCGGCTGCGAAGGCTTTCTTGTCTGCCTTTGTCAGAGTTCACATTTCAGCTGTGCTCTCTGCTCCACCCACCCTGCAGATAAAACAACACATCAACTTTGCAAGATTAGTTTTCTATGAAAAAGCTGCAGCAAGTCATGCCATTAACTCTTTTGAGGCAAATATGCTTTTTGGGCAGATTGGCTACTGCAGGGATGAGCTGCTGACCTGTTCTCCTGAAGTTTTAATGTCCCATTGATGAGCCTAAAATAAGGTCTAGAAGGAATAATGAGAAAGTACCTTTTGCCAAGAGGTGCTTCACGTGTATGGTCTGTGATAATGGTCCAGTGGTTCTGTATAAAATCAATCCTCTTTGCAGGATTTAATTCATTTGAGAGGGAATGTTTCTGTGTGGACACCTCTAGACTGAGTTTTGACCAAAGCAATCCAAGCTCTTAATCCTGCAAGTCTGTAAGCAGCCAAGTAAACATGCACAGTGAAATCAAAATCCATAAAGACACTTCTCTGAGGATCTGTCTTCTCCTCTCTGCCTCTGATTTTTGGTTTTTTTTGGGTTTTTTTTTTGCCCTTAGTGAAGTACTTACAGACCTTTTCTAGCTCTGTGGTTGTAGTCTGGCAAAGGCCCTACCCAAGCAATGCCATGAGAGGGAGAGCTGTATCATCCCTGAGCCTGGAATGAACCCCTACACTGAGCAGAAGATCTCAGCCAGTTACCTTGCAAATAAATGGAGTAAGAAAAAGGTAAGCAGAGAACAGGCAGGGGAGGACAAAGATATTATTCTAAATTTTCCCTGGTTCATGGTAGCTAACCACAGAATTATGGTTGCACCTAACCCTGCTAACAGCCAAAAGAGCCCTGATGCTGTAAGTCCTGTGAACATAGGATTAGGTTTGTGCTCTTGCTGCTGTCCATCTCATGCCATCATCCCTGCAGTGCTCCTCACCTGGCTTGTCATCAGGAATCCAGTTCCTCTTGTTTAGAAGGGAAGCTCCTTTGTATGTGAATGCTTAAATATATGTATTAACACAAACAGCTGCTTATTTCAATGAATGTAGGGTCAGTAATGGGATCTAGTGGAAATACTTGAAGCAAGTTGTTGAAATCCTAGTAATTTGCTGTTGTTCCCACAGGTCAGTGGATTGCCTGCTTCAGAAGAAGGTAGAGTCATACACCAGATACAGTGAATATGGGTTTCTCTATCACTGGGCTGTCCTAGCAGCTTGGCACAGAACTGGAGAGAGAGCACAAAGGCTACAGATATATTCTACCATTGTTCTACAACAAAAAAAGACTTGGTAGAAGGGAGTTTGAGAGAAGAGCTAATTGGGAAGAAAATTCTGTGGTGGGAAAGTGAGTCCCAGTCGTAAATGAGAGACTTACAGTCTTTATTTGGCATAGTTCCATTATGTTCTATGTTCAAAAAAATGATAATTTTGAAAACACAGTTGCAGGTGAACATTCCCTGAAATTCCAGCTGCAATTATAGTTATGACTCTGACATAAAGCTATTCCTTGGCCATTATGCTTCGTTGTTCTAATAAAGTTACTTGTTCCACTAGGAAAAAAAAAAAAACTGAAAAAAATTATCTTCCTCAGATCAATAACTTCTTTGAAAATAACAGCTGTGTATAAGCAGTAGCTACTATATTTTTAAGAACACTCATATTCTTTCAAGCAGCTGGAAAGGTTATTCTTACTAGTTTCGAATCTAAGATAACAATCTTCACCAGCCACATGGACAGGCCCTGTCTGGAGACAATATCTTTAGCCTACTTTTCTCCCAGGAACGTGTTTGAGTGTGGTTTTTGGTTTGGTAGTGGAGTTCTCTGATGTGTATCAACTGAAACATAGGAGTGTTTTTATCACCATCATTTGTAGATGTGGTCCAAGTTAACACTGGGTAAATGTACTACCTGCAAAACGAAATATGAATAAATTCACCTGCTTACTCTGAACTCCTGCTGTTCAGTAGCTCCATCTTTTTCCCAGGCTTTTCACTCCATTAACATGTGATGTACCTTCAGTGCATAGTATATGAAGATGCAATTCAATAATGACTTCTTCTTTGACTGGAAGCAATGAAATCCCACTGTTGTGAAGTGGAATAGATTGCAGTCCTGGAGCATGTTGAATTGTAGGCAGGGATCACAGCATCCACAGCGTGCAATAAAAAACCCTTTTTAGATGGTGTCCAAAGTGGCCTTTCCAGTGTTTACTCCCTGGATATGTCCTTAACGGATGGAAAAGTAGAAAAACAGTAAATGATGAGGAACTGGTGCTACAAAGTGCTCTTCACTGACTGCTCTCCAGCTCTTTGTCTCTCCCTCAAACCTTGCAGGAGATACGCCTGTCATTGGCTAGAGCTGACATCCACTCCTACTGGGCTGCTGCAGACAAGCTCAGAGTAACCCCTTTTAATAACTGCTGTGTCTGGAGAAAAGAGAGAAAGGTGATAATTCTTCTGATTTAGTTTTTTGGTGGAACAAGTTATGCCTGAATCTGGCAGAGTTCCTGAATATTTGGCATGAGACTTTGCTTTACCCCCCTGTTGTCATTCTTCTGTTCCCAACTCTTCACCAGCTGACAAAACCCAAGCTAACAGGAATGCAAATGCCAAAGGCAATATTGAGGAGATGTCATCTCATCTTTTTTGACACAACCCTCTGTATTCTGGGTGTGTTGGTAAAATCCTCCTGAATGCAGTGAAAGCTGATAGTGCCCTGAAGATAGGGATGAAGATCTGAAATATGTTATTATATGTTTCTTCAAGAGAAATTTGCAGGGAGTAAGTAGATAGGACCTATCACTCAAGGAGATTCATTTTAGCACAGACAAATATCTGCATTTTATGAGGCTACAAAAGCAACTTGAGATTTACTTCTGTGGGAGCCCAGAAATTGAGACAGCACAAAATATCCAGCTGATCCCTGTTCTTTTACTCTTTGAAGTTAAGCTACAGACCTCCAGTTTAAAAAGTAAGTATTGATTTTGGGTATCCAACTTGAAACTCCTTAAAAGTAGAATTCTATAAAAAGGAGTAGTAGATTGAAGGAGGTGGTCTGTCAATTTCTGCAAATCATGCCCTTTCTAAGTGGCTGAAGCTTCCCACTTTGGTGTGCTTAGATGAGTAAAGGTTGACGGCAGAATGTAAATGCATGACAAGTAATAACAAAGCACCTCTTATGTGCATTGTATATTTGTGCTTGTTCTTGAAATCATGAGCATTTTCAAGCCATATTAGTACAGAAGTTGAGTATTAAGATTGTTGAGACAATTTTCCTGTGAAATCTTTTCTCACTTTGCATCACAAAGGTCAACAACATTGTGTGGAATGAGCTCCAAGCACTTCTCAAGCACCAAATATGCATGAAAACAATATATACAATATTTTTTAAAATAAAGGTTGCCAGAAACACAAAGAGTGAATATTTCACATTTTAAAGGACTTTGCTTCATTAAATTGCGAAATTTCCTCATTGACTGAGAAAAATGTAGATAACAGTATTTGAAATGTGAAAGACATTTTATGTATTGTAACTTTTAATGATATTCTGCTGTGTAATAGGAGTACATACTTATCTGTCAAAGCCACTGCCTTACCTTTTTTCCTCCAAAACTACTCCATAACAAAGTGCTACTGTTATAATAGCTATTCTATTTTTCTCTATGAAATTATTTCCCACTTGGAAGAATAATAGGCATTGAATATAATTCTATAGAACCAGCTTCTGTAGGGCTAAAACAGGTGTTTAACTGGAATGGAGGAATGTTTAAAAAGGATTAAAATTGAAACAGGAAGTATTTTGTGCCAAAAATATTGTGCTTAAGGTTGCTCATCATCTTAAAGTTGATGTTTCAGACAAAGGTTTGCTTTCATTTGGGTGGGATGATTTCTGCATTTTATTATCCTTTCAAATACCTACCTAGAAATGTTAGAAAGCCCAGCCAAATGGGTGGACACACCCCTTATTTTGGCAATTTTGTGAAAGTGACACCTGGACAAACATCTGGGCAGCTGAATCTGTCAGTGGTAGTGAAAGTCAGCCAGAAAGGTCAAAAAATGCTGTAGACAGTTGTAGTACTTTGATTTAATCATGTGTTGAGCTTGAAGCTCTGGGACAGACTGGTTCAAAGCAATGCAGCAAACATGAATGGGACTGTGATAAGGTGGAGAAATGAAGACAGTCCATGGAGAAAGTCCCATTCTGACCTGTCACTGGCAGAATTTAGGTGTTGTCCTTCAGCTGCCCAGTCATGTCAGTTCACGCCATGAGTGTCCCTGGGAAAGAATGCAAGTTCTACCACAGGGTGTGCAGCTATGGGACCAGTGCCTGCCAGATTCTCCTTGATGGTTTTTAATATCTGTGGAAGCTTTTTTCCATATTGCAACAGATTTTGAAAAATATGCTCTCTGAAAATAGGGGATCATTTACCTGTGCCTAGCTCTGATAGGAGGTTCTGTTCCTTCAACATCCAAATAATAGTGCGCATTAAACATTATGTATTAAGGCACAGAGGAGCTGGAGGCAAAGAGACTGAGATGGTTATTTTGCTTTATCACCTAAAACTACTTGAAGTCCACAGTGAAATGAAAAATTTGCCTTAAACTCTCGCTATCTTTTCATGACGAAAGTTCCTGCAGAGCTGGAGAGAGACTGAGGAGCACAGAGCAAACTGCCCAAGCTTCCCTGCGCCATCCTGGTTGCTTCAATACTTTCTAAAATCTCCACTGTGGTTTGTCCTGCTCCACTGTGGTATTCCTTTCTCACCTGACATGCCATTTGGATAAACCATGGTGCCACATGGGATGTTTGTGAAGCAGCCATGTGATTTACCTTTATCTTGCTTACTGTCGTCAAACCTCTTGTTGTTCTTAAATTGGCAGAGTATCCTTTCAAGTTGTGGGTTAGAGGGTGAAATGAGTAGTTTTGCACAAGAAATAGATTTTACTTCTTTAATAAGAATTTTTACATTATTTCATCTTTGGCAGACCATGTGACATAGATGAAGAACATAGCCCAGGCCTGAGATCTGACCATATTTACATTTTTGATAGAACTTGACCATAAGTTAAATCCAAGGGCAAAATATAGTCTAGAATGGGTGCTCTTTTTAAAGTAAAAGAGTAAATCAGGCAAGAAATAATTTCTTCTGAAAACTGAAATTCTGGGACACTTTTTTACTCTGATCTGCGCTCTTGAGCTCAGAGGTGATGTCAGCAGCTTGGCCACAGACAGAGCTGTCGGAGCTGAGCACAATGCACTGGCAGGGGTGCTTCCATGGACCCCACTGCTGCCTGCTGCCCACAGACCCAGCAGGTACGCTGCCCTCCTCGCGTGGCACAGCACGCTGCACTCCAGGCGGCCAGCCTGCTTCCAGCACAACTCTGCATGGCCAAGGCAGCAGGAATCCTGCTCCTAATTAGCAGAGAAGCACTACTATGGAATTACTCACAGAACAAGAGGCTTCTGCAATCAGGAGGCCGATTTTGAGGTATGTGCTGCGAAGGCTTACTGGCGAGAAGGGAAACCAGCCCAGTTTTTGAATGGATATGACATTGTGAACGTGCCACACGTCCCAAGAGCTTGGCTCCTGCTCCCCAGCATCCCCAATGATAGGTTACACTTTCCTCCATAGGGTGACAACCATGTTTCAAATACTTCCACCCCAGCTGTTAAATTTCTGAAGGTTTTGACTTTCACACCAGCCAAGCAAGTGGACATTCCCCTTCTAAATGGGCTATTAATTGGCGCCCAGATTCATTTGCATGAGTTTTCAGTTTTCAACAGGTGGCACTAAAGAGCCAATAAATGATTATATTCCCAGTCTCCAGCATGCAAACTCCTGGGCAGGCACTTTTATATATGTTTATCTATTTAAATGTGGCATTATAATTTCAACGTAATTAGTCATGTAATTGAATTGCATGACCACATCCATCCAAGACATTTGCATGTACAATTAATCAGGATTTATCTAAAAGCATACTTTTTGTTCTCTGTTTCCTACAAGTTAGATTACTCATGGATGGATTAGGTGCTGATTTCATTTTGAAAATGCCAAAATACATATACCTGGGGAAAAAAATAAGTCTTCAGAATCAGTAAGCAACAGACTGGCAAATAATTATTTTTCTTTTCCTTTGTATTTTTATAAAGTTATCAAAGGCCAAAACTGTAGACCATGCCCAATGAGGGCCAGACTTGCTGTAGTCCTAGAGAAGTAAAAGTCTGCAGCATCTTCTTAAGCATTAAAGAAGAATAAGAAAAGAATTTAAAAAAAACAAAATGTCTTTGCACATACTACCAGGATTCAATCCTCTTTCAGTGTAATTTTTACTTAAAATTATGAGTTTCCAATGGCTTTACTAGAATTGTATTACATAATTCTTGGAAAATAATGGTCAGAAAAAGAAATTATTAAATGCACTGCCTTATTTTCATGCAAAACATTTTCATCCATTCAGTTGCAGGAGCAAATGATGACCCATCTTGAGATGCATTCTGCTATGACAAATGTGAGCTAAAAGATTATGAATGGCCCAGAAACAAAAAAAAAATGAGCTTTGAAGAATGTCCAAACTGATGACAACAAACCAAAATACCTCAGAATCATGAAGGACAATATGCCTTTTTAAAAAAAAAATTTAAAAAAGCTTTTTTTCTTTATAGAATCTGTGCTTGCTTCATAATTGGCTGCTACAGGACAGCAAAACTGTTCTTTCATTTTAATTTTGTCATCCAGTTTCAATCACTGCAGAATGTACCAGGTCACTTCCAGAAGAATAAGCACAATTAAAGAAAAGCTTTAAACCCCAGCTGAGAAATCTGTGAAGAATTATAAATACAGCTGTCAAAAACAAACAAACAAACAAACCAACCAAGATAGTTCATTTTGCAACTAAATATATCATCTTTCAATCATGGAGCTTTGAGAACAGTTTGATCCTGAAAACCATAAAGAGAACAGAAAAAATGGTACCAAGATATTCTGTGGTTAGAAGCAATTTCACAAGTAGGATAGAGCATGCTATCATGGCAACACTGCAGTGTGAGAGGGAGGAGCAGGCCAGCATTCCACATTTCTGGGCAGTCTTTGAAGTGACCTTTGCCTTGCAGCTCTTTCTTTTAAACAAATTATCTCCTATACCTCCTCTATGAGCTCTCTTCGTCCACAGCTTCTCAGAGGCCTTTTGTTCCATGAATGGCTTGTGGTGGGGGAGCAGTAGACTGATTTAAAATTGTTTCTCCCTGAGATCTCTCTTCTCTCTTTTTTTCTACTCCAAATTGCTTTTTTCATTTTTCCCCCTTTCTTTTTGTTTTTGTTTTTTTTTTTTCCCTATAGGGCGGGTGTATTTTTATCAAAATTTTCTTCTTTTGGAAAAACCCACCTTAAACTTGCGGAGAAGTAAACAGTGAGTCCCTGAAGGGCACGCTCGCTGCTGATCACATCTTCTTTAGCAAGTATTTCTGCTCTGGGTGTTTCTCACTGTTACTGGTTTTAGCATCCTATTAGAGTTAAGCTAGATGGATTTTCTGCTGGCAGAAGTACCCGCTGAAATTGGGTATTTTCTTCACAGAAAGTTAGTGGAAAGAGGTTTCTTCCTACAGTGTATAAGATATCAAAAAGTACCATTCATCCCAACCTTTAATTAAACAATGCATTTCTAATTGCAATGTGCTTCACTTCAGCCTGATCCTTACTTTTATGTTTAAGTGCTTTGTTGAACAGAATGCAAGCAGGCTCAATTCTTTGCTGAACTGCAGATGAAAGAGCTACAGCCAGACACACACATGGGTGTGCAGTGTGAGTGTGTGCATCTGTATTTAAGCTGTGACAAATGATGGACAGCACTGTGTCTGACACATATGTATTTGAAGGATGATTATAGCTGGAGCAGAATTAGAAGAAATAGTTGAGAGGTTGGAACAAAATGAAAAGAAAAGGACTAGAAGGAAATTATTCTTCCTTAATGTCTAGGTCATTTAAAATTCAACAAGTGAGAGTTTTGTAATGCAGTGTAAGGCACAATTTTTGAGCGGCCCAGAGGGTATTGAAGCAGTATCCTAACAAACTGCTCTCTGTCTACTTTATAAAACTGTCGAGCAATGCACTGTCCTCACACCTATTGAAAATCTGCTTTAACAGTTAATTTTATAGGATATCACCATCCTCTGCGGATACTTTTTTTCCCCCCATAAATACACTGTTGTGTGTAAAAGCTACGAGCTTCATGACCTTAGTGGAAATGCTTGTTTGTGACTTTGGAGTGCATTCTGCCAGTAGCCAGTTCCCCTCTGAGAGTGGCAGATGCAGCAGCGCTAATGACGTGTAATAGACTGTATGTGGCTTTAGATGCTCCATGAAAACATGAAAGGTCCAGAATCACATCCATATTTCAACAACCTGACAAAGCTTCCGCTGAAACACTAACCTATAATTCAAGCATCTGATAAATGTTTGTAAGACTGTAACAAGCAGAATGTCAGGAAATTCTGCCTAAGAAACATATTTAAAAGATAGAAAGTTATTTGGAGTTTCTTGGAACTAATTGACTCCTACTTTGTTACTGACTAAAGGGACTTAAGTTCTGAGACATAAGCATGTAAAATTTAGATTTGTCTGAAAGAAAGATGGAAAGGTTTTGTTTTGACAACAATTTGTTATCTGCCATTTAAAAGGCAAGTAAGGCAATAATTCCCCAGGTGCCGACTGGCAAGAGGTCAGATTGCTGGAAATAGAAGGATACTGAAAACCAGATGAGAAGAAGGGGAAGTCAGTAGTGTCTTTACTAAAACCTAATTAGGAAATAGCATCTTTTCCTCTGCTCTGGAAAGAGCAGAAACTATCAGTGAAATATCAGCAAACAGTTTGGCATCTTCAAAGATATTAATTAAGTAAAATTTGGAAAGTGCTTTGAAGATGAAAAATGGTAGGGAGTGCTAAGTATCACTATTAGCAGGACCAATGTGTCAACTGATGTTGTCTGTCTGCATAATATTGGGTGAACACTTGGGTAATTAAGGTCAAATGAACAGCCTTGCCTGGTCAATTTATTGGGTAAAGTGGGTCTTGTTTCTGGTTGAAGCAAGATGTGGTATCTGTGTGACTCACAGACCTGGAAAGTGAGTGTCAGACATATTTCATGGCTTCACAAGCCACCAGTAGCAATAGCTGTTTCTTACTTTGTGGGTCTGTCTTAAACTCTCCAGATACCAGGGCAGTTTTTCATAGCATTAGTAATTTCTAAATGAGTGATTATTAGTTTGATATCATACCTGCCCTCATTAAAGGCTTGCGTGCCTTCCCAGACCAAGACAATACCTCATTCTCCAGATCTAATTTTTCCAGCTTACAAATATTTTAGTACTAAAGCATTTATGGAATTAATTTGGCAGAGGTTGAGGTAGGGAAGGATTGCTATTGCTGACCAGGAGGTGCTATTCAAACATCCATCAAGAGCCTGAAAGTACACTTCAAACCTTGTGCTGTTACTCTGGGAGAACTTGTCATGGACCAAACCCAATTTGCTACCATCTCCAGCATATAAAAAAAGAAACCATAAGATTTTGCGGTACTTTTGCTGTTCTAAATGAACTTTGCATAAATAACAGTTAATTTACTAGGTTTCAGTGTTTATTTTTACTAACCTTAGTGAGATCCCCAGAGACTACAGCCCCAATCACACCTGCAGGTGTTCAGTCGAACTACAGGCGAGAGCAGCTCAGAGGGGCTGCTCCCCTCAACAATGTGAACCAGATCTGGGGCAACTTAGGCAGGAACAGCAAACCCAAACCAGGACTCAGCCCAAGACCCAGGGAGCACAGACATCCCAGTAAGAAGATCCAGATATCTCAAATCACAGAATAATGGAATGGTTTGTGTTGGAAGTGACCTTAAAGACCATCCAGTTCCAGCCCTCCTGCCATGGGCAGGGACACCTTCCACTAAGCCACACTGCTCAGAGCCTCATCCAACCTGGCCTTGAACAGGGACATCCACAGCTTCTCTGGGCAACCCATGCCAGTGTATCACCAGTCTCAGGCATTTCAAATATTTGGTTCTATTGGAAAAACAAGTTTAGGTGCTGTCCCACACAGCAGTTCAGAAAGCAGGAGGAGGACTTGTACCTGAGCTTTCAGTGTAAGCTGTGAGAGTCAGTAACAATAGATGATATTATCTGTTTAAAAATACTTTAACCACCTGAGAAGTTGTTACAGATACTTCATTCGAGCTGTAGTTGTTTTCTTCAATCTATATATAGTGTCAGGACTGTGTGGACAACTATAGCTCAGTGCAACCTCCTGCTTTGCTTGTGTGCAGTTGCTTTGTCATTGGGCTGGAGACCTCAAATTCATAACTGAGCATGTATTCCAGATCCTTTTTGTTAAATGTTTTTATTTGTTGGTGAGGTTTTTTTTGTTTGGTTGGTTGGTTTGGTTTTTTGTTTTATTTTTGTTTCATTTTTTTATTAATGGCAAAAATCTCCCGTTTCATGTAGGAGAACACCCAAGGAAAATCACTGAGGTGGATTCAGGCAGAATAGTTTCACTCTCTAATGATGAAGAAAAAGCTAAACCGAGATAGCTTTTAAAACCTGTTTTTTTTGTTTTTTTTTTTAAGCTAAATGCGCTGTCATTCAATTAATACCGTAAAGGTGAACTGTGCATTCCTATGTTCTGTACAGATTCAAAAGTGTTAGATTCCATGGAGCTCAAGCAAAACAAGGATGGGGCAGGCCTGTCTGTGTTAGTTGTGACAGTTCTGCACACAAATAGCCTGAGAAGAATATCACCGGTGGACAATAATACAAACTAAACTGCCTTGAGATATACCTAGAACAGCTTTCCATTTAGCATATCCTGTTGGTTGAATCCAAAGCAATTCCTCAGAGGAAAGCAAATGCAGAACACAAGGCCATAAAGCTCCAAGTCCTTTCACAGAGTTGTAGCAGAAGAATTACAGAGAAAACTTGTGCATCCTGAAAGAAGCAGTGAGAAAGGCTGCTGGGAGTCTTGTCACCCTGTTTCTTGTCTCCTTGTCCTGTGCCTGAATAGGTGCACATCAGGATATCTTCCACACAAGCAGGCTTCAGATACCTACACTTAAAAAACCCTTGCTGAACTCTGAAATTTTTGGTTTTCAGTTAGCATCCATATTTTGGATCTCAGGATATCTTCCTGAGGAATCTGCCTTCACAGGAGCAGCTCCCCCCAGGCTGGCTACCTGAGAGGCACAGCTCTGTCAGGCAGCTCTGAGCACAGAGATGCTCTTGGATGCATAGCAGAGTACAGCCCTTATCTCTGCAGTGCATAATACTGCAAGAGCTCATGGTACACCTCCTTCTTTGTGTCCTGGAGGCTGCACCATTTACAAATGTAGGATTTCAGGCCTGCACTTTGAGTCCTGCTCAAACTGACATATGGAATCTTGATGATCCTTCAGTTTTTTAAATTAAGAGTGTTGGACTTCTTTCCATCATAGCTAAAATAGTCAGCATCTAGGGTGAGGAACAGAACCTATGCAGAATAAATAAGAATAATTAAACAGGAGGACAGAGCCACCCACTATTAATATCTCCTACTGTCTGTGTCCTAGTCCCACAGTGAGCCGCAGCCAGCAATGCAAAGGATCAGTAGCTCATTTAGCACTTGTCATACCCCAAGGATGAGTCAGTCTATGACTTAACTAATCTGGCACAATGCAATGCCAAGTTTGATCAGACTACTTCAGTGGTTCAGCATTATAGAAAAGAACTAAAGACTAAAAGTGATGTTGACTCAGCCATTTGGCTCTTGCCAGTGAACATTAGTGATTTTTCAATTGCTTGGATTTCTCTTCTAATGAAAATCCATTTAGGCAAAGTAATTTGCATGCATTTCTCATTTCCATATGAGTTTTGAAGCCTTTACCACATTGCTACCGAGAGAGGCAGTTCAGAATGCAGTCATTTGCCCCTGCTTTCTTACCATACACAAATGACTTTGTCTCACATAATTGCTTGATATCAATACTCAGTGGATATATTTTGACACATGACAGGAGATAATGGAATTTCCCAGGGAGCAGGGAGAAACAGAATATTCTATTAGGAAGAGGCTTTTTGCATTGGATTGATTAAAAATTTTAGCTGGTACTTCAAGAACGTTTCATCTCCTCTGATAAATCAAAAATTGCCCAGTCATAGCTGGTAGCAAGTAACAGGCTATTAGCTCCAAGACATTAAGGAAAAATTCCAGCTGTATTGCAGTCAGTGGTAGAACACAAACTGGTTTGCATTAGGTGACAATGTCAAAAGCAGTAACAGCCAAACAATCACTTCAGCATTTAAATGCAGTTTTCATGGGCCACAGTGAAAAAAACCCCAGGTATATAAACTGAATTTGATATGCAGGTACTTGTGATATCATCAGTGCCTAAAGTTTCACTGGAAACTGGATATTTATAGAAAAGTGAAGCAAAGACTCCCCAGGATGTAGTCCTGGCTGTCATTATATGGGGCTGAGTTCAGCCAGGTCCCATCTCCCTCAGTCAAAGGGGATCAAACTCATGCAATCCCAAAGAGAGCACTGGCTTTGTACACACCAGCTGGTCATACTGGGGCACTCTCTGCCTCTCCTTTTTTGACCTATTGCTAGAGAAAAAAAATACAAAATTCAAATTTATGTATGTTGGAGGGGAGAGATGAGAAATAAGCTGGACGTAGTAAGTCTAATGCAGTGACTGGGAACTGCAGAGAGAGACCTCAGGCTTGGTTCCTGGTCCCAGAGCTTTTCCTGGCTTTTGTATTAGATTCTAGATGAACTAAAGCATTGCTCTCACTTTGAGGATAAGAAAAGAGCCTGAAAAATTACAAAAACTGATCTCAGACCCTATGTTAAAGCAAAATGAGCTAATGGAAGCCTTAGACCTAGTATTTCTCCTGGGCTGGACTGAAGTAGTGTAACATCGCCAGCATTACTGCAGTTTGTTCAGAAAGATGTTTCTGAACTACTTACTTGAAGCTAAAGAACCTCAGGGCAGAGCAGTGAGATAATAGCTGGACTTAGGGACATTCGGCAGATGTGTTGCCTTTCCTTTACAGCCTTCCCAACAATTATGATCTTTCACAGGGCTAGCACTCAGCTGCTATGATGATGGGCAAAGGGGTAAAGCTCCAAGACAGGGAGATGAAGGCTGGAGGAGCAAGCTCTGCCTTTTCTTTAAGTAATTATAGCCCTATCTTAATCCTGGCACTCCTCACGGAGCTTACATTTACAAAATGAAATTGCTTATGAGGCTGCACACTTTCAGCAAGCCATTTAAAACTGCAGCTCTGAGAGAGCTGAGTGCCTGATTCTGGATGGTGCTGGGCTAACCTAGGTGAGATTTTCAGGTTTTTACTTTGGGGTCTTAAGGGATTTGGCCAAATATATGTTTGCCCTAATACATATTTCTTGTTCACTTGAGAGTATTTGAAAATTGAAAATAAACAGCTCTGAACTCTGAAAGATAAGAGAAAGTAAATGCAGTCTTACTTTTCTTCTACTTACAATGTAAAACACAGCCTTGTTGTGTAAGGTCCATTGTCAGGATCCTTCTATGTTCAGAGCAGTTTTTAATGACAGTATTCCCAAAATCTTTTTGCCTTACTGCCAGGCCACACAGGAATTTTGGGGAAGGAGAAGCTGAAGCAACCTTTTCTCCCTGCTTTTCATGTTCAAGGTGTCCACTGGCTACAGATTTGGGGCATCTTACAGAACAAACAAGAGAGGGATGTTCCTAGGGTCTTGGTCTCAGTGACAAGATTGTGTTTTACTGAAAATGGAACACTAAAGAGGAGAATGAGGCCCACTGCATTGCATCCAGCCTCTTTTTGGATGGGAGTGCTTCCCATGGCCCACAAACCGCTCCACTGAAAATGGTCTCTGAATATTGCCAGCAAGTTCCCAACTTACCTTGAATCAGGCATTTTGAATGCAATACATGAAGTAAGACCAAGAGAATGGAAAGGAAAGAAGGCAGTGAAGGGAAAAGACTGAATTCTTCTAGATGGGGAGCCATCAGAGGCCAAAAAAAAAAAATTATCCATAGGCCTCAGTTCTTTGTAATCTTCTATATCTATTTTACAAAATCTCAGATACACTTTGAAATACTGCAGGAATAACCTGTCAGGAATGTTCCAGCGCTACATTTTAAAAAGAATCACACAGACTGCAAAGGCTGTGGTCTTCATGATCAAATTAGACAGCTACAGCAGTTTAATCATGTTGGGCAGGATTCAGGTCACAGATTATGATGCCTAAATATGGGTTTCTGTGTGTTCACATGAGGAATGTGTCTAAGCTTCCCTTGTTGTCAGTAAAGTTCTGTTGTAAAGTTAAGTCAATACAGGGTAAAGAACTGTTCAGTCACCCTGTGTTTGGGACCCACCTGGTCCTTCACATCTCTGATGATGACTTGGAGCCATGGCATCGAAAACAGATTAGTACTAATTATTCTCAATGCAAATGTTTCATTTAGGTGTCTGGCCATCTGCAATTTTCCAGAACACTTGGGTACAAAGAAATTAACATTTATACTTTTGGTCTCAGTTCAAGGTAGAAAAGTACCGCTGAAATACCAGAATTATTTCCAAAGCATCAACCAAAATGCCTGGCTGCTTGGCTTCTCAAGTCTTCTGTGGGCTGCATTTGTTCTTTTTGGCAAACTTGTTATGAGACTTGAGGGACACAGCCCAGACAACTTTAACACAGCTTCTGTTGGTTTGCTGAGGGTAAGACATGGGGGGTTTGGAAGCACCTGATTGATCTGTGGCTGTGGAAATATGTGCTAAGTTTAGCTGTGTCCATATTAACCCACTTTGAATGTCAGCCTGGGCTGCATTAATTGGTGGAGCCCATTGTGCAAGCATCTGTCCACTAGCTGGGAGAAAACACATTAAAGGTATAGATCAGTTAAGCCTCTGTGTGAAGTTCCTAATGAGAATAAAAGTGTGCAGACTATATTCCATTTCATATAATTACCAGTTATTTGAACTCTCAAGTGTCCAATCATTCCTTTGACTGCTTCCGTCTAAATTTAAAGACCCCCAAAACAACAAAAACCCAAAAAAATCCTCCCTTAATTTGTCCAAAATGTTTGGTCTCTACTTCAATTGCCTTTAAACCCTGTCAATTAAAATTTATAATGGAGAAAACCTGTTAATAGTGAAATGAATCCCCTTGCATTCCCAAAGTGTGCAATAAGTCTTCTCACCCAATTGTAATAAAATTTGTTGTGGCATAGTTTTTGGGATCAATACAGCAGACCACTGTCAATCAAAGAACTTTCTACTTACTTAAAAGTTAACAGACTTTTAATGTCTTTGTGCTGCACTGAGGACAGTCTGAGTTACCACAGAAGATTAAATCTTTAATTTTACATTACTTCAGCCATCTCTATAGAACAAAGTGGGCTTTACCTGTTGAATATGAGGCTTATGTGAGCTGAAGTGCTCTTGAGACATTAAGAGGCAGTCTTGAACAGTCTCTGAGATTTAAGCTGAGGGGAATTCTAAAGGGATTACTGCAGCATTTTACATAAAACGAGAAATAAAAACAGACTTGAGCAATGCATGATCATAAACGCATTCCTGCTGTGATCAAGAGTTCTGTTCCCATTGCTATTCTAAGACTAAAGCAGGAAGAACTGTCAAAGGGCAACCATACTTGTAAGGATTTGTACAAGTCCAATTTATAATGAAATTAAAGGGCTGAGTAGTTTTGAAAGATTTGTTAAAAAGGGAGATACTTTTCATAGTCTCTCCAGCCCAGAGGTGAGAAACACAAGCATTACTGGGATACTGTTTTGCAGAGGAGGAAAGCTACTTTCCAAGAAGAGACATGGCTAAAAACTCGTACACAAATAAGCAATTTTAGCAAAAAGTCACAACAGTTTTAAACTATCAGTAACACTTTCCTAAAGAAAACAGAGGCAAGTAAATTATAAAGAAATAATTCAGAAATAAAACAAATACTGAGTGACTTATGCCTACCCTTACATGCCTAGTTTATGAGAAAACAAGCAGTAAGTGTATTCTTTCTAGCTGTGATTCACCTTTCCCTCACCTTTACTACAGCTCCCTTTGTTGCTGTAATGGTGTAAAAAGGCTTCTGTACTGCCTGTTCTGAGAAAGAAATCTGTCTGTGTTTGTGTGAATGTGTGAAACACGCACATAAAAGACAGTATACATAATGCCTTACTGGGGAAATTATGATATAGCACCAGCAACTGTCAGCAGCTAGAATTAGTTTCTTGTAACATGCTCACTAGCAAAGAAAGATATTCATTCTTTGTGACTGCAAATTTTTAGGAGGTGAAAGCTGGGGTGTTGTTCCCTGTGGTGATTGTACCTTGGCAGGTATCACATCTGTAGGTCCACTTGTTCCTCAGGAGAAAAAGCAGCCTGGGTTACTAGATGAGCACATTTCCCAACACTGTAAGCCACAAACATCAACCATCATATGGACAAAAGACATAAAATTGTGTCACCTGTGTATCTTTGAGCATGAAGAGAAAGCTGTCCATGAGAAGTCCCTCAGTTCAAGAGAACCTCAAGCTTCTCTGAGACTTTCCTGCAAAGAAGCAAGAGTAGATATCAAATTGTGCATTTGGTTATGACAGCCAGGTATCTATTAGAGACTCCATTAAAAACAAAACAAAACAGCTTAAATTTGTAGAGAATAGGTAAACCTATGAAATTTACTTTACAAAACTGGTCTGAGTGGAAGTTAAATTTGTCCATCATTAGACAATGTGATTATTAAATATCAGCAAATATTTACTAGAGGAATACCATGAAGAGATTTCCATCGCTATTTATATGACTAAATGGTTGAAATCCCTCTGTGGAGATCCCTTCTGTTCAATTAGAAGCTGCATGAAAGAGAATATGGATCACAGAAAATAAGTATTTGGTAATTGTCATACAATAAAATATGAAATATGTGTGGAGATCAAGCACGCATTGTGAACCATGTGCATAATTATCATAAACTTTTATGCTGCATCTTGGTCCTTATTATGGCCTGACCATATAAAATACAGATCAGCTTCAATTAGAGTAATTTAGAAACAGAAGGTCACCTTTCAACGTTGCTTCTCAACTACGCAGTATGCTAAATGGATAAATGTTACATTTAAATTATTAATGCTATATGTTTATGCTATATATGGTTATCCCAAACTATATTAAATTTCATATAATTAAAAGTTTCTTCCCTGTTCTCCAAACTCCTCTGCCTTTTCCAAGATTTCTGGTCATTTTAATCAAATGAAGGGGATGAAAATTCTGAATGGCTCCTCACAAACATTATTGAATGATTACCTTACCTTTGAGCAATGGCTACCAAAAAGTTATTTCCTATTTCTCAATCATGGCACCTTTCAGAAAGTGCAAGGATTTACCCCTGAGGAAATGCAAACATATAAATATTCGACATCTGTAAATATTTAAAAAGATCTAGGATATTCCACAGTAGTGAGGAGAACATTCCTGAAAGCTCCTGAGAGCAGTACTCACCCAATGAATTTAGCTGGTGATTCTGACATTCTGTTGTAAAGTCATCCCACTGTGAGCTGAAGATTAGATAGCCTAGTCTGGGTTGTGTTTATTCTGTTATGTTGAAAAAGATATCTCAGTTGATTAAAATATTTTTTATAGATTAAAGACATTTTTGTCATTTTTAATGACTTACTACTAGTACTTTATAAAAAGTATTTGAGATTATGTTGACATATGCTTTAAAACAAGAAAAGCTCAAGTGGTATTTAATGGATAACTTATTACAAAGAAGGAATTCTCTAGACCTGCTTTAATTCACATTGTTTGGATGGAACACCTTTTTCACACAATAAAGCACTATGGGTACACCCATAGGAAGGTGTACCTACCCTATGGGTACCATAGGAAGGAAGACTCGTGTGGCCAGAGAGCAAATCCACAGACCCTCTTCCAAGCTTCTGAATTTTTTATGGAAATTCAAAAGGAGTGATTGTATTTGCATTTTTAAGAAAAATGTAAGGGCCACAGCTGTTGGTGATTCTTCACTTCGCATTTATTTTATACAATTGTGACATGTATTGGTGGTTGGAATCTTATCATGATGTGCCTCCTCATATGGGGACATTCAGCAGTCTGTTCTGTGACTCCATGGATATCTCTGACACCCCTGCACTCTTTAATACAGGTCTGTGGAGCTGCTGATCCCTCTGTTGCAAACAAGTAAAGTTAAACATGATTAATTAAGAGCAGTGCAAAAGTTGGCAGTAGTGACAACTACATTTCTTTGGGCTGGGCAAAATTGCATTTGTAAACATTAGGCATTCTTTAAATGCTCTGCTGGGTCTCCAGAACTTAGAAGAAAGGAACTAGAAATGCCTAAATTTCTAAACCAAGTGACTTCCACACAAACCTGAGTACCTCACTGTGGGAACACAGAATATGTCAGTGGTCCGAGAAAGCTGCAGTGATCCCTTGCTGTGATCTTGGGATGGTGGCAAAATGTATACTCTGTGTGACCTGATGATCCATAACTCAGAGCATGTGCAGCCATGCAAAGCCAAAGCTTTACGTATTTCTGGGACTCCTCCATATCTTCATTCTCCAGGGATCCTCTTTCCTCTCGCCGTTTCCATACTTACAGAAACACTTCCAAGGTCTCCCAACCACAGAGGTGAGGAAGGTTTTTGGTCTCTGACACCCTCCTGTGTGGACTGTCATGAAGGGGTGTCTGATGTACCCATGGACAAATATTTTCAACAGTTCACACAGACTACATTGATCCTGTCATCCAATGAAGCCTGCTTTCCTTTCAAAATCAGCACCAGCTTCCATCAATTTGTATTATTTCATTAGTCACCACAAAGAAGGCTTCCAGCAAGGTGCTTCAACAATCACCAGATAATGGTTGGGAGGCATAGATAATAATTTAAAAACTTCTGGGACTTTAATCAGCCATCAGGCCGTTTAGGCAAGATTTTAATGCTACCTGGTAGGAGACCGTGCATAATGGGGCCTCTTCGGAGGCATTTTTCACAACAGATTACTCAGCATATAGCAAGGGATATATTCAGAATTAAGGTGTCTGAGCCAAAAGAACTGGGCAGGAACGGGCAAGCTCTACCAATTCATGCAGATAAACTCGGTAAGCGTGGCTTTGTTTGCAGGCAGCCTCGCAGGCATTGCTCTTGTGTCACGACAGCTTTGTTTGCACGGGAGCACCAACCCAGAGAGCCCGTCTGTGGAGAATTACCTAGCACAGAGATGAGCCCAGCAGAGCCCTGGAGGGCTGCAGGATTTAGCAGAAGGTATGGAAGGAGTTGCTTTGTGCTCCCATGTGTCAGTAAAAGCCAGACTATGCCACCTTGCAAACAGTATAGCTTACCTCTGAAAAGACCGTTGAAAGTGCTCTCCTTCCCTTCCAAAACATAAGGAAACTGAGACTGAGATAGCTGAATTGCTGCTAGGACCCAGCACTGCTTTAGCAAACCAAGATTTAGATTGAACTCCTCAAAACAGCTGGACTCTAGGAAAGCTTTAAATATATATTTAACCCACCTTTTAAATCCATGTGTTACAGAGTCTTAAAATAATAGATTTGAACAAAATTTGTTAAATTGCATAAAAAAACCCCTCACAAGCATCACCTTGAGCACTGTGCCAAAAAGAGACAACTCCCTAAAAGGACAGAGAACTGGATTTACTTCTCCAAAGGGCTATCTTAAACAACAGCAGTCTTAGGGTCCTTTCTTGACAAAGGAATATAACCTTAGAAGATCTTTTTGGTACCTAAACAAGATACNGTGTGTGAGACTTTGCTGTCACTTTTTCAAAGAGGTTTCAGATTCTGAGTCAAGGACAATCTGTTGACAATTTTACCTTGAGAAATTTATGTTTTCCTTGCTTGCAGCACAGCAGCCTCTTCCCTCACTCTTTGGTTGCTCAGTTGTTCTTCACACATCCACAGGAAGATCTGAGACTGCCTGCTGGCTTCTCTCAGAGGAATGTCCTGAATGGAGCTTGCTGTCAACACAGCTTTCAAGACAAAGAAGGTAAACCTTTAAAAATGTAAACTGGAGCACGGTGCCTAACTCTGTTGAATTGTTAGTAGGAGCAAGACACATTACTGCCCTTTGTGCTTTTAAAAATCATCCTGAGAGTTATTTATCAAATTAAGGTTTTGACACAAGCAGTGTGACTCTTGCCATAATCCACCCATTCAAATCTTCAGGAAGGAGGAAGAGCTTGAGTTTTGCACTCAGATTATCCTCAAGAAATGTTCATGGTTAAAAAAATACTTACGGAGTCTGTGTTTAAATCTACATCCAGCACTATGCAAATATTTGCATGCTGTAACTTAATTCGGCATAAATCAGGGTTCTTGTCAATTAATTGTTTGATTAATCAGTGGCTTAATTTATTCATCAGAGCAAGAGAGAGAAAAACAGCCCAAAAATACTGTGTGATTGATTTTTGTTTTCCTTCAGACCAATTCAAAGTGTTGTATATATAACTAACTTGTATTGTGGTTGACTTCCTCAAGAGATAAAGAGGGAGGCCAAACGCTTGCTTTTCCACTGTTCTTGTTGAACACTGGTAGATCTGGAGCCATGAAAATCCCAGTACAAGCCTGTAAAGTCTCAGGAATGCTGAGTTTTGGGCCACTGATTTACATAGCTTAGGTCAGGGTGAGTGATTTGGCCCAGGGTATCTGCAAAACATGAGTTTTCAACCGTTTTGGAATGATTTTTTAGCTCTCTGGCAGGATCAGCTTTGTTGTACAAGTTGGGTGAGCATCCAGAACCTAAAAATCACCAGGAAAATGTTTGTTCAAATTAAAGAGAATGATGAGGATGAGGTTCTTGTGGCCAGCAGCAGCTGCTCTAAATGTAAGGCAAGCATCCAGCACATCAAGGAGTCAGTGCTAATCAGTGACTGGACTCTTGATCTCCACTGAGGATGCTGACAGCTCTGAGCCCCAGCGTACACAGGGGTTGGCTCATCCAGATGAGCTGTGTCCCTGCCCTGTCCCATCCAGTAAATGCCAGTCCCTACTCACCAACCATGCCATCTTAGGGCATTTTGAGCTGGGCTATCACACCTTTACTCACAAAGCAGGTTGGAAGTGTCTGAAAAGGAGATGCCCTCCTCCTCCCTGGCAACAAAGACAGATGTGGATGCTCTGCTAGGTTGATACAGATGAGGTAAGCAGGATTATCTGTTTCACACTTGGGCTGATTTTACTTTCCATGTCACACATGGATGCTTATTTACTGTCCATATTTGCCTTTATATGCACGCAGTGTGGCAGATAAAAGAGAGTTATAGTTATTAAAGCTGTGTGTAACCTCTTGTGTCATGGACTCAGCAGTTGCAGAACTTGGGAATCGTGTTGCAGTGCAAGAACAAACTTGCTGCACTGCAACACATGATTCCCAAGTCATGTTGGTAATCAAACAGCAGGATGTGTGTCATAGTCTGTGGGACATGTCACATCGTCCTCAGAATTTGAGTTAAGTGATCTCCTTTTCCTGTTAGACTGAGTGAAGTGAAAAGTTTTGGAAATTTGTCAGGCGATGAAATTGAGAAACAGACTTTGGGCTTCTAGAGGCACGTGGAGTGGAGAATAAATGGGTTTGTGTGGAATCAGTGAAAGAGGCTCTGCAGGTCATTTGTCTGGCTGTGCCCTGGACTCCTGCACAACAAGGAGAAAAGCAACATCTCTTTGCTGTGGTATGAGGTGAGTACAAAGGCATGGTGAAATTCTCCTCCTGCTCAGGAATGCACTCAGGAGAGCTTGCCACATTTTACTGGGGGTTCCAGAAACAGAGGCTATGTCAGGAGACGCTTTGGGATACAAAGAAGTCAAAGAACTGAGACTCTGGTCTGAGACTCTGGTCATCTGTTTGATCACACCGTGCACTCAAGCCATGAGAGAAGTCAAGCTCCTTCAGGGAAAAATGGCACTTAAATGCCATATCTTAAACTAATACCATTCAGAAATATCGTCAGCAGTACAGAGGCAAATTTATTTTTTTATATATATTTCATCTCTGCTGTCTTTCTTCTTTGCTTTCCTCCGCTTTGCACTGTTTCCACTGAAAGACTTTCAGTGATTGGACAGTTTCATTTTACACCGACAAACCCCAGAGACTGTGGTGCAAAGGAGACATACATAAACTGCTGCTTAGCAGGTTGACAGACAGGATTTCCAGCTGCTTAAAAAGCCCTTCAGAACTTAAGTACTGATTGTTTTTTGCCAGCCATTGTTCAGTTCTAAATTAGTGGTAGGAGCTCTGGAAGAAATATCACTACACTAAAATTGTGGCAGACCAGAAGAAAAAAAAAAGATGGAAAAACACAAATTTCCTGGCAGATGTAAAAGAAGATGCACACTCTTGTTGCTGGAGATTCGCCTGACCAATATTAAAGGTAGCACCATCATGGAGATGCATTTGGAATAATGCAAGTTTTAATGTTTCATAAGCACTTATATGGCAAATCAGTCAGAAATGAGACAAGAGACTCATATCTGTATGAGCATTCCTGGAATTCTTTTGGAAATGTTTAGGATGATGTTTTAAGGGAATATGAGTATCCACATCTCTAGGGCAGTGCTGAAAATTTCAACACCATATAGTGCCACATACTACAGACAGGAAAAGCAGCAGAATCACAGGTTCTTTGAGGAACACAAACCTTCCTTCTGGCCTTGGAGTTTTCCATACCCTGATGAGTTAATCAAAGCTATGTGCTTAAGCTTCGGATTAAATGCAGAAGAGAATTTTTCAGTGAATTGTATTTGGCAATGCAGGTCACAGATTTTGAAGTGTAACTCAGTAAGTACTAAAGACAACAAGAAGAGAACAGAACAGACATCCCTTGCTGAAAAATATGGATAAATGTGCAGGTATCAAGGTTTGTAAGAAAGCTCAGACAGCCACCCTTTTCCAGGTGTTGCTCTCGATGACAGCAATGTGGTCCCAAGGGAAGAAGCAACGTTCCTAGACATACTGGAGGACTGTTTCCTTACAGGGTTTGTTTAGCAATCAACAAGAACAGACATTGTTTTCACTGTGTCCTAGGAAGTGAGCCAGGTATAATAAATAAGTAAGGAGTTGGTAAACATCCAGGGTCTCCTGTTCATAGTATCATCAAAAAAACTCCTGAGGATATGTGCAGAAGTCAGCAGCATAGAAATATTGGCAATGTGGGAACAAAGAACAAGGTAAAGAAGGTTGACTGATATTGCCAGAAGAAACATCTTGTAAAACTGGAAGACATAAAAGAGAAAGTTAGAAGTGATTGCATTTCATGAAATGAAAGCAATGTTACTTTTTACATGCAACATAAGGAGCAAATTCTAAACAAATTTGTAAAGAAAAATATCGGTTTTACACATGCAAGTTTTGGCTTGTTTACAAGCATTAAGTAAATATGGCTACACATCCAGAAATCAAACATAGGCTTGGGGCTAATGTACAATCTTTTTTAGGTTTCTCATGTAATGACTAATGACAAGGTCAGTAGTTCAATTTGCACCAATCTTTATATATACCATACAAGAACAGTGCAACCCTTTACCCCTGTGTGAAAAAGTAGTTGCATTTTCTCACTAGCTAAAGCAACTGCTGGTATCCTCCTTGTCTTGATATACCTGGCATTTTTTCCAAGTCCTTTGAAACTTTTGGGGCCTTGCTCTGTCATGGCTATGGGATGATTTTGCAGTATGGAGGAAAGGAGTCCTCTTTTCCATATTCAAGCTTGTTCCATCCAATTTGATCCTTCTTTCCTCTTGACTGGAATAGAGTAGGTATCTCTATTAATTTTGTCTCTTCCAGTCTGCTAGTCAACAGCCCTGTCATGTTTTTCTTTGCCTAGTTTCACTCTAAATTAATTTCTCATCATACACATATCAAACAAAAGTGTTCCTTGCTCCTACTCATGTTGTTTGTCTTCCTTTGAACTGCCTTATTTCTGGTGTGAATCAGTGGTGAGACAAAGAGATTTATTTCATCTGACTTTAAATATGTAGAAGTTAGAGCTGATCTAGTCTCATTTAATCCTGGCAAATTCTCTAGTCTATGAAGGAAAACAAGCATCTCAAGAGGGCAGAATTTTCATATCTGTTTCAGAAAATTAGACATCTTTCTTTGGTTCTGATGTGTTGACAACTAGCAACTGCTGTAAATGACTAAAGGCCAATGTTAGTTCTTTAAATGTCTGAAGGGAAAGGTGAACAAAAGACTTCTTTCTCATGAGGAAACCACCCTGGTCTCTCTATATAGTCAAAGGAGACCTAGTGAGCAATGTCCAAGGAAGCTTTAGTTCAACTTCTTCTCCCAGCACAGAATAGACCATAATCAGGGTTCTAGCATGGAAATATTTGCTTAGAATCAACCATAACCGTGGAAGAAACAATCCATTGACAGTGGTGAGGATCTCTGATGCAACATTAAAGGATTAAGCTAAGAAATTATTGCATGAGAGAGAACACATATTGGGCAGAACAGAGCCATCAGATTTCCAATAGCACTGGCCAGAAAATATGGAGGATTCATTTTACATTTTCAACCAGTTCTGTTCTCTTGTGTTACTTTTTTGAACTGTTCTCTATAATTTCTTGCAATTTTTTCCTTTTTGCTGTGGCTTTGACCCCACTGTCTACTGGCATTTTATATTGAAGAATTCAGTCTGCCAACCAGATCTGTTTCTTTAGCTATTGCCATTAATTCAAAACCATGCAAAATGTGACTACAGCTGCACACAGCAGCCTGCTAAACAGCCATGCACAGCCTGGGGCAGACTGGCAATTTATTTGGCACCCTTAGAGAAAAAAAATGAAGCACCTTTACCATCTTTAATTGGAGGTAAGCTATTCTTTGTAGAAGCACGTATTGTAGAAGGAATGGGGAATACCATGAGTACCAGTAATACCTTGCATAACAGTAAAAAGTTAAAAGAGAACTTGTTTTTGAGGACTCCCATAGCAATAGCCTCTGCATCACATGAGCAATCCCCTCAGCCATCTGAAAATGAACCGCGCTTAATTGACTGGATAAGCAGATCACAAACGTTAAAGCCAGGAATGCCCCTTCAACTGTAACTTTGAACTGCAACTCGCACACCCTTTGGCAAAGCCTTTACACAGAAACGTGTAAATCCCTTGGCTATAACAGTAATTTTGGCTGCAACAGTAACATGTACACCCTTTGGCAAAGATCTCGCACAGAGGAGGAATATTTTTTTTGAAAAGTGGAGCATTTCCCAGTTAAACCCTGGCTGTACAACACCCTCACTTTATTATTGCAAGAGTACCTTTGAAAATATCTCTCATCCCACTACAGTGAAAAAGTTCTGTGCACCATGCACACCATCAGCAAAGAGAAAAAAGAGGCATTTTAGAATTCTTTTGGTTTGCAAACCAAATTCAGTTCTCAGATATGCCCATGAGGATCTATAACAAGACCACAGTATTAATAGGAGTTATTAAATGCTGTCACATTCTTAAGTAGATCAGAATTTAACTGTTAGATCACATTTATGCACAGGTTCAAATTTCACTCTAAAAGGAAGTATTTATTTAAATTACCTACAGAAATTCTTTGCTTGACTCCTCTTTCACCTAAGGAAACTAAGATAATATTGAGAGGGCTTTCATGCAGCAAGTAAGCAAACCCTGAAGTAAAATCCTCAGAAGCACAGAAACTTCTGTGCATGCTGTCACAGGCATAAATAATATTCACCACTCACATTTTGAAAGAAGAGCCACTGAAGTTGTGACAAGCGATGCTAAAATCTGTGGAAAATTCGTGTTTGTGTGTGTATGTACATGGGTGTACACAGCTGTTCATTAGAAAATGTGTACATTGTAGCAATGAGCCAGCCAATGAAACAACCCAAAGGGCAGACTCTGACTTGGCTCAGCACTCATGAATGAAGATGAGCCAAGGAGGAGCAAAGGACACTGCCAACAATTTGGCACAGCTTCCTGGCAGTCAGTGATCACTTCAGGTATTTTTCTTTCAAGGTGTGTACAGGCACATCCAGTGACTCACCTGTATTTATATCCAGAGAGCCAAGACGGACCCATACCTTGGCCCTGAGCTGTACCACGTCCCACGTTTACAGCCTGTCTTGTTCCCGTAAATAGAAACCAAGAAGGAGAGCTGCCTGTTAAACTGTTCTCTTGTAAAAGTGAAGTTTTTCAGCTGATTTAAAGACTGCAGAACTGGATCTCACAAATGCAGAATCCCTCTGCCTTCTTGAGGTGGGGAGAGAGTCACCTGTCAATGAGACAAAGAACTCATTGTCGAGCTGTCCCTACAACATCCTTGCTCCATATAACTTGCAGTGCCTTCACTCTTCTCTTGTCATAGCTTTATCAGCCAGGGAGGCATTTTCCTATCACTGGTCATCCATAGCAAGAGCTATGAGGGAGCTCAGGGACCTATCAGTCTGATTCTGCTGAGAATAACCATGAACTTAAGCCTTGTCTCCCCTGTGTCTGCTTGCCCACTGAAATTACTGGGATTTCAGTATATTTGATATGCTCTATTCTTCATATTCTATTCTCCATCAAAAGTTCCCTGTCATTCCCTTTCCTAGACTCCCTTGTCATATAAACCTACAGAACTCTGACTGATGTAAAATTACTTACTTTCTGCCTAAAGTCATCTTGCCACCTGGATTCACAATGTGATCAAGGAGAGATGCGGTGAGCCATTATTTTTAATTTCTGCTTTATTTTCAGACTTGCTTGACTGTCATTTTCTCTGGTCATTGCTAAAGGAAAACAGAGCTGACCAAATATGATGACAAACAGAATTGTAAAAGCCTAAGTAAAGGTATAGATTTGCTATAAGCCTTACTCAGCATACAGTGGAAAAGAACATTTTTAAGTGCTAGAGTGTTAAAGATTAAGCTACTTTGCAGACCCTGAAGTCAGGATACCTTTGGGTTCTCATTGTGGCATCCTGGAAGCTCTTAGATTTCACATGCTGCCTTAAAATGAGCGTATCTATCTGAATGACTCACACAATCTAAACCTACAGGAATTTTTAAATCATCTGGGGAAATAAGGGTAAAATACCATATAGACTCATAGAGCTAAACAAGGTTAAAAAGAACTGAAGACCACTTCTTCCACTGAAATTAAAGAAAATTTAAAAGAATCAAAGCCACCTGATTGTTCCTGAGTCTAGGCACCAATCCCTCCAAAACCTTAAGAAGTAGAACTCAGGAGTTTCGTTCATGAAAAATGAAGAAATCAGGTATTTAGGAAAGAAATATATTGCTATTAGTCTGTATGTCTGTCCGCCCTCCACTTATTAGGACTTCATATCCATTGTTCAGTTTGCATGAGAAGGACCACCAAGATGGACAGGAGCCCCAAAGAAAGAGCCCCTTTGGATGAGTGAATCTTGCACTGGGAAAAGATGTATTAAGTTCAGAAATGCATCTGCTTGAAAACAGTGCCTGACTAATGGAACAGGGTTTGAATGAGGATAATGAGGTAGTTCTGCAACACATGTTTACAGGTGCTTTCTCTGTAGCTTGAAAAGCAACTTGAGATAAAACACAAGGATGTCTGCTTGAAAAGGAAACAAATTGGCTTATTAACTTTGCTTTCCTGGCAGTGTTAGCAGGCTGAGTATGTTTGAAAAAAAGCAAAAGGGGTTTTTTCTTTTACATCTAAAATTGGAGTAATGAAAAATGCGATACATCACTACATCTACATAGGGAAACATTATGAATATTTATTTATGTTTTATTTTAACTGGATATTCCCTAAAGATAAAAACATTTTTATTTGTGGTGAAAATTCGAAAGTCATTAGTCTATTCTTTCAGTTTCTCTGTGCTTTTGCCCATAAAACTCAGGCTTTGAGGAGTTCATTTTCTAGCAGAAAAGTCAATAACTTCTGAAACTTTCCTCTTTGGTAGAAAGTTAGTTTTCATTAAATAAGTTGCATGCAGATTGTCCCACTGGTTGAGATGTACACCACATAAGCATACACCACATAGCCCTCATGGTGGTCTGTCTGGTCCTGGAATAAAATGGACACTTTCAGAGTTACCTGCTCTATTTACAAAACTGAGATGGACCCCCTTGCGCAAGAACATGTTTCTAACAGGGAAGCTGATTAGCCCAAAGACACGTGCCTACAGTGAAAACATCTGTGTTTGCATAGAAGATTTTAACTCTTGCTGCTTTCTGAAAAAAATAACTCAGCATAAAAAATTTACTTGAAAATCTACTTCTGATTTGATACAAAATTTTAATAAGCCTAAAGAAAGATTCTCCTTGCAGCAGGAGATGCATCTTTGAACACCCAAACATGATACTGAGTTTCTCTGTATAAAACTTTCACTTTTACAATCAGCTGAGAAGTTTTCATCCATCTGAAAATCAGACTGAACCTGGTTTCCATCTGCCTTGCTGGGAATTAGCTCCACAATAAATTCTTGATTAACACAACAATTGCACACCATCTTTAAAAAAATACATGCATTTTTCCTAATTCTTACACATAGTCTGACAGTAAAACAGAAGGCTTAGAAAATGACATCTGAGTGGCTGAGAGGAGACAAATTTAGAAAGATCTGTATCACATCTTGCTTGAACTTTACACAAATGTGTGTTTTATTTACTTAAATAGAATTGTTTACAGAAAACAACAATTAATGACCAAACACAGCATACCCAAAGCAATGTACTTTAAGACAATTTTTAAAAAATTTAAACTTTCAGATAATGACAGGACAAGTTTCCTTTCATCTTTTTACAGCTCTCCTACAAATATTCCTGTATCTAAGTGATTTTTATTCCTCTCAGTGAAGATGAGTCAGCATTTTCTCTTATACTTTACAGTTTTACATACAAAATCAGTAATTACTGTGAGTAGAAACCCATCATAACACCTAAGAACCAAGCACTTATTTTAAAATCTAATCTCAGAATGACTGAATATTCTACTTTAAACCTAGTTTTATTTGATAATGACTACTTAGGGCTTGATCTGATTTCTTTTGCTAGTTTGATGACAGTAGCATGGCTATATATTGGATTGCTGAACATTGTAATGCCAAAATCCTATCTTTAGCAAAGGCTTCAGTCCTCATCTGTGGAAGAACACAATGGCCAGAAATGCAGACAAAAAGTTCAAACAGGTTTTGGTAGAGAAGCAGTGTAATTCCTTTCTACAAATTAAATAACCCTAAAATTAATTCTATTTACAGGTCTCATTAAAAGGTGAGATATACTTCCTTCTCATTCTTTAAATGTATGTTATGTCTAAAAAAAAAAAAAACAACACCTGAATACCCACAAATACTGAAAGGGAGAAATCAGCTTTGAACTTAACAGCATTTAGAAATGTAATTTCATTTAAATACAATCTAAAAATGGGGTTTTTTCACTTGTTATCATAATACTTAAATAGGTGCTACTGCTGCTATAAATCTATCCTAATCATGAAATCAAAGCTCCCTTTGCATATACACGAGATCTTAAAAACTGCCTGAAAGTCTGCCAGATCTTTCCCAAAATATGTAATCTTTGTAGAGGTTATTGTCAGAGCATACTAGTGTCTTGTAAACCCAAATATACTTTCTAAATGTCAATGGAACAGGCAGAAAAATATTCATCCAAGGCTCTCTCACAGACCTGAGATAACTCTGTGTAAGTCACAGGCAGCTGTTTAGTTCCTTAGGACGCCATCTGTCAAGTGATAGACATTGGCAGAGATCATTTCTTTATTCAGCTTTTCTTACTTCTCCCAAGAAGCTAGTTTTAATTTTTTCCTTGGTATTTACAGGAGAGGAACAGGTTGCTGCAGATTTACGCTTTTTTTTCCTTTTTACTCTTAGAGCTTTCTCATCATTTCCCCTCAATCTCAGTCATTCTTGGTGGCCACACCTTGCCAGGCTGGGGATGATGGATCTGGTCAAGCACAGCACCTCTGAAACATGATGTGTGGTGAACTGTCAGATTAATAGACCCCAATAGGACAGCATCATGGCAAGGCTTCTCAGATCTGACTGCAGACAAAGTGTTAAAACTTTTTCAATGATGGAAAGGAGCAACACAAGAACCCAGGATTTGCCATCCTTGCAGACTGGGCTCTTAGTATTGCTCTAAAATATCACCGTCTGCAGAAGCACAAAGTGGCTTCTTCCTGCTTTGTTATATTTCAGTGTTTACCATGAAAAGGACCCCGGTGACAGTGCAGATTTTTCAGTTTATTGCAAAATTTCTTCTGCCTGAGATTCCAATTTAGCAGGGCTGCCTCAAGTGCTCAGGCTTTGTTGTGTACCTGCATTGGATTATATTTGTACAGATTCATGCAGCCAAAATAAGACTTTTGTTCCTTGCCTCCAGCTTCTATCAGGCATTAACAGGCTGGATCTCACCACTGTGTGCAAGCGAATGAAGGTTTACAATTAACTGCAGCTTATATATCCAGCCCATCTTATATAGTAAGACTAAGGCCTTACGTGTTGTGGAGTTCTGCCCACAGTACTTGGTCATAAAAAAATGTTGAGCAGCAGTGTACTTCTAGAAATATTTTATGTGTATTTGCAAAAAGAATCTGCCAAAAAAAAGTTGATTGTGCCAAACGTGTAGACTGTTGTGATAACCTACCTATGAGAGGAATGAAGTGCCCTTAAGGGTGGTCCCAGCTCAAGCCACACCTGAGAAGCAGCACCACCAAAGCATGGGGGTAAAATCACCTGGGTCCAGGAACACCACCAGGTTGAAAATGTAAGTACACACTCGATTACTTCTGTATTTAGGGATGCTTTTCTCAGATTGACCATTGAAGATCATTACAGAAGCAAGAAACATGAGAGTTTTTGATAAGGAAGCCTACTCATAAGAAACATCATCAGTACATTCTTCTAACCAACATGATTTAAACTGAAGGCCTTTGATGATGTTTGTTACAATACAGAAGGTTCTCCTTTACATGACGCCGGATATTGCAAGGCTTGATTGCTGTGACTGAAGGATTTAGGCATTTTATAACGGAAGACTTATGATTTCAAAAATCCCCCAAATTATGAACAGAGTATCCTGGCTCCCACTTGTCTTTGAAGAGGGTAACATTGTTTTGCTTACATGAGCCACTAGGAGTAGCTCCCCTGTCAGACTTTGTTCTCATATTCACCTGTGTCTGCCTGGTCTCCTTTTCACATTCATCTGTGTTTGTAAAGGCTGTCTTTGCATTGTGCCCACACCTGTGAAAGCAACACCAGCATGCTCAGGAGCGCTGTCCTGTCCCCAGAGCCTACCTGACCTCTCCAGGGTGGGCTGACGAACTCACAGGCATTTCTGTTCCCATTCAAGGGCCAAGTTTGTACAGCTCTATGGCACTCATGGGTTGCTCTTTCAGTCCTCTGGAATAAGGATGGGAAAAGAAGTCTTTCTTCTTCAGGGACAGGGACTAACATCAAAACTCGGTCTTTTTTCATAACATTTCTTTCCCTGCCCCTTTCAGGTACATATAAAAGATAAAAAATTTCAGCTTTTCCAGTGTCTTATTTACTCCTAGCCTCTTCTTTATTTTCTCTCATTTTCTTTCTTTTGCTATGTCTCATTTTCTGATAATGAATTTACAATTCAAAGGGAAAGCTTTGTGCCTGCATGCCTGTGGATGATTTCCGTCCTGATCAGCCAGGTAGTTTAATGGAGTTGGGAAGTTGCTTGGACTGGGGAGTTGGGAAGGGTCTGACTTCTTTAGGAGAACTGCAAGGCTGAATTCCTCAAATAAAAGTGAATCTTTTGAGCCACGGAGCCCACATTTGGATCTGAATTCTCATATTGTTTCTGAGGTTTTGTGTCCCATGGGTCAGTCCCTGCCTGAAATGAAACATCGGTATTTGCCACCCTTGCCTTCATCCAGGCAACTTCTTTGAATCTCTATTTTTAAAGAACTTGCACAAAATAATCAGCTGACTGACAGCTACCAACAGCAGTGGTGATGCACAGATCCTATT
Source organism: Bombycilla garrulus (assembly GCA_013400315.1). NCBI lineage: Eukaryota > Metazoa > Chordata > Aves > Passeriformes > Bombycillidae > Bombycilla > Bombycilla garrulus. The sequence continues at coordinate 541,096 of VXBU01011289.1, read as the reverse complement.
AGTTGACTTCACATTCATTATATAATCTCAAAAGATGACTGTCCTGCTTTGGTCAGTCTCTTTGGTCATGCAATTAGAAAAATGAGTTTGGTACGGGTACGTAACACAGTTTGGAGAAAGGGAGAGGAGCAGGAGAGCATTCCAGAGGAAAGAGAACATATGATTAAGCACTGGAATGATTGATTTATGATAAAAGATTAAAAGAACTAAATATGTATAGCTAAAGGGAGACACGCTGAGTGCCTATGAGTAAGTGGAGGGTGTAAGCACCAGGGAAAAGACAAGGGCGTTGTAGAAGTCTATGAAATAACGTGCAGGAAAATCTGGAGCAAGGAATATGCTGGTGTCTGGCAGGAAAAATTCAAGAGAGAAACTGGAGGAATGACCTCTAAGTGAGATTGCTGAACCATTGCTGCAACATATTTTGGTACAGTGACAGTCTTTGGTGTGGACTTTTTTGAAAATTTGACCAAAAAGTCTTCCCAGATTTGAAGAAAAGAAAAAGAAAACTAAACATCTTCCCTATGATACCAAAAAAATGCAAATATTTTAGTGTGAAAAAGCTGAAGTTGAAAGATGCCATCAGGTTAATCCCAACTCCGTTGCTCTTGCAGAAGCTGTCATAATTCTCGTTCTATAAAAACTCTTGGGGAGACCTGAGGAAAAACAGGGCTGACAAGTCTCAGACTTGGAGTGTCTAAAGTTAGCTTTTGGCTGAGAAAAGTGTGCAGCTTTCTTCTAGAAATAAATCCTTCCCATTTACCACCTTGTTAGCATTTGAAAATCCAAGTTTAGAGCCTGTCCAAAAGGTATTTTTGCCATTCAATACGTAATATTCATCTGAGAAGGGGTGAAGAGCTGGTATATGCAATGAGCTGCTCACCTGCTGGGCTCCAGAGGGCCTCCTCTTTTCTTTTAATTAACCAAAAAAAATAATCCAGGAAATTAATAACTCTGCAAACAGACTTCAGTGCTACATACTTTCATATGCCTAAAGGTAGTGGGCTCAAAATTCAGGTTAAAAATGAACTTCCCTGTGCCCAGGAGTGAATATCTAAAAAGGGCACCTGTATTATAAAATACGATAACATACTGTGTCTAAACCATTTTTTCTGTATCTTTAGGTACACAGGAATAGTAACATGTGGTTGATCCTACTGTTTCCCAGATTAAGGGCAAATAGAACCAGGGAATGCCTTTTGTACAGTAGTTACCAAGTAAAAACTCCACTTTAGCTACAAACTACAGGTGACATATGTAATGCAGTAGCAAGTGAAACATTTCTGGGAAAACTGTTTACCCAAGCTGCATAGAGAGAAGAGAGCTTATCATGTAAAAACATCTTGCTTTGATATGTTAGAATATACAAATATGGGAGGAGGCAAGGTGGGGCTAGCAAGTGATACAGAAGCTAATCTATGGTTTTAAAAAAAGAAAAAAGACAACAGCACAATGGAAAAATAGATTCAGTGCCATGTGTGAAGGAGGAAAAGCTTGGCTTGTCTGTTGCTAAACCTTGATGTTCTTTAAAGGTACTTATATTTCCTAATAACAGAGGAGATAAGCAGCACTTACAAAGTCAGGTGAAAACGCCACAGTTCTCTGGTTGTGCTCTGAGCTGGGTGGACATGGGCTGGCACCAACCCAGAGCCATGTAAAGGTAACAAGACAGCAGCTGAAGCAGGACTGTCAAATCCTGGCGAAGGAGGCACAGATTCCCCACAGCAATGTGCCCCTTACCTGTGCTTTTGTCTTTCTCTGAAGTGTCCCTGTACAGCTGTTGAGGGAATACCACCAGGCATGAGCATGGAGAGCTTTTTGCCTCCAGCCTCAGTTTCCCCAGTTGTAAGAGGAAAATGGTGCCCTCGCTGCACAAGCACCCATGAGGCTTTTGTATTTTGTACTTTGGAAGATGTCAGAAGCCAGAGTGGAGGAAACCTTTCCCAGATATGAACAACATCTTTAGCTAAAAATTATAATGCATTTTCTCTGTGCAGTCTGAGCAACAGCATTTCAACCACATCTATTTTTTGCTTGGAACAAAAGTAAGCAAGAAAATATGAGAAGCTAGTTATAAAAATATCCATGATACAGGGTAAATTGGTCTTCATTCTCATTTTTATCTATAAAAACAGAAAATCTGTTCTCTAAGAAATTAATTCAGAATGACACCACTTGCTGGCAGGAAAACTTGTCAGCCACCCTTCCCACTCTGCACTGGCAGTGGGACTGGCACATCTGTTGGAGTTTTGGTCAAAACATTTGTCATCCCAGTAATTTACACAATATGAACGTGCGTTAGCTATGATTTTGGTTTGTGTCGAACAAACAAGTGTACAATTTGGGGTCAGCCATCAGTATGGAGGATTATGTCAAAGAAAGGAATAAAAACCCCACAAGACTCCTCGCTGACAAGAACATGGTCACAGGGAGGTAGGTGAAGAGGCTCAGTGGGTGCAAAAGCCAGCAGTGATGAGACATAAATGTGTTTAACGCAAGGACTACTATCTTTTCCCAACAGTTAAAGACAGTTTCATGTGTCAAGAGGACAGTACTGGAAAATACATGATAGGACACATAAGACATGGACAGCTGCCAGGCCCCTGAACAGCTGTGTGGTGTATAAGAATTACTGCAGCTGTATTTAAACTAGAAATTAATTTTTTTTCTTAATGTGTTCAGGCTTTTCACTTATCCAAAAGGAAACATTAGCAGTTATGAAATGTTTATTTCCCCACAAGACATGCTGCTTTGTTTCTGCTGTCTGTGATCTCTGATGTTCAGAAGACATCACTGCTCATCCCTAAAACTCTGTGTGTGGAGCAGGGGAGATGTGAGACATCTTCACCTGCTTTGGTTGTGGGAGCAAGGCATTCAAACTGAGCTTTGCACCACTTCAGGAGCAACTTGAAAAGGAATAAGGAATCAGCTCTCTCCTGGTGTTTTGGAAACACTGGAAAAGAACCTGATACCAGTGTGTGTTCAGGATCCTTATGAGGCCAAGAACTTCAAGGCAGGTTCCTGCAGCATGACTGATCCGATAAGCCTGGTGGGTGTGTAGGAGGTGGAGCACTTTTTCCCCAGCTTTGGAGGTACTTCACTCACTCTTGTGGAAAGTTTTCTCAGATGAAATGGTGCCAGTTGTAGTTTTGCCTGTTTTACAGCCTCATGTATTCCTCTTCTATTAAAAAAAAAATTAAATTAAAAAAAATCAGAAGCATAGGAAGTCAGAAGGACATCAGTCATCCCAAACTTTCTCTCCCCTTCTCTCTAATTCTGCATAAGTGGAACAGAAAGCTGGGAAACACATATGTTAGCTGTTTCTAGAGTAGAAGATAGAGCAGCCCCCATGAATTACAGAAATTATCGGCAATTTTAAATTCCTCAAGGGACACCTTGTCTTGTGTGTGGCAATGTTGGCTGTTCACTAAGAGCAGCCAAGGAATGGGATATTAGATGTCTTCCACAGTGTGGCCATAGTGTTGCTGGTTCCCCTGCAAGCTTACAGCTTTATTACTGCTGGAGCCAAACAAGATAGGAGTAGGTACCTGTGGTTTTGGAATGAAAATTCTTGGGTTCTTCCTACAAAGCCACATCTACAGCGTGTGGTTTGGCTGGCAAACATGGATTCTGATTTGTATGCAACCCTGTGGACACTTCTAATTTAATGTTTGTGTGAAAGGCTAACTCTGCGGCCACTTCTAATTAGAGGAGATTTCCGGTGAAGTTAGTCAACAGTTTTTGTTACTGGAGGGAGAGTACAGAACAACTGTTGTGAAAATAGATGGTATAATGTTCGGTGTTTTATTGCAAAAACTAAACTAGGAATTTTTCAATTCAGATAATTCTCAAATCTTCTTTTTCTGTTTTGTCATTTCTCTGCTGTCTCATAGGGTTAGATCTAGTGAAAGGGAGAGGAAGAGAGCTAGAGACATTGGAGATCTGAGTTCACAAGGCAGCACTGTCATTTCCAGGTCTCTTCTTGAATCCATGTAAAATTTTGGTCCCATAAGATCCATAGTAAGGAGATCCCAACTCAGTACCTGCTTGTTTTGAACACAGATCCTACAAGGTTCCAGTAGGGACATTGTACTTTGGTAGTGGTACATTTTCCTGCCTGAAATCCTGAACATTTCTTTAGATGAGGGCTGACAAAACAGACAAAAAACCCCTAATTCTTCACCAGTGATGATATTCATATCTTGCAAGTGGAGTCTGCTACTCTTTATCATGGTGTAGTAGACCTCTCTCTTCTGTAGAAGGATAGATGGTCTCAGATCATAAAGATGAATAAAAGATAAAGTTAGTCTTAGAGTTCACAATCATGTAAAAGTTTTCACAGTCTAAACAAAAAAAAAAACGAACAAAAAAAAAAATGTCACTTCAGCCAGCTATGAGGAAGAGCAGAAGTAAAAAGGATTATTTACTCTGGAGTGGCACTAGGTTTTTTAGATTACAAGTACTGAAATTTTGAATAATACCTTTGAATAATGTCTAGTGAATCAGGAAGAATGGTAAAAAAATCTTGGATATTTACGTGGCTAGAAATCTATAGAAGATTAAATTTCAATAAATAAAACCATTTTTCTTTTGATAGTTTCAAGTGCTTTGTTATGGTTCTAATAACTTTTTTTTTCTCCCTGCTGTAATTAGCTGATCTTAAAGATGTGCAAACAAGTTGCCACAAGTGTTTGGCTACTTAGTAATAACTGTGCACCTTCTTACCCATCGGTAAATGTAAGATCATTTACTTCCAAGAGGGGGAATTCACAAGAGGGCTAGGCAACCTCAAATTACCACACATTTATAACCATCTACAAGTCTCCCCACAGGCAGTTACCACAGAGGAGCTAAATTACTGCAAATTCAGGCTCCAGCTTACATCATTTTAACCGTATTAAGTGCCTATCTGTACATTTTAAAAACATCATTTCTACCCAGAAGACATCCAATTCTTATATAGTTATGTTAAACTGAATTTTTTAGACAGCTGGAAACAAACAAAACATCAGTTTTTGTGAAAGTAAGAAATTTGGGGATTCCACTCCTTTTATCTAGAAAGTTTTAGCTTCAGTCACTGTTTAATATCCTACTGGCATTTTTTCCCCCAAACCAATTCTTTACAATCTCAGGGTGAAATGTCTTTTTTCTGTTGAAGTCAATGGAAGAATACTTTTTGATTTTCATCAGGAATTCCTGTCAGTTCCTGAAAATTTAGAATATTTTCTCATTTTTCTCCCTATAAAATTAATTCTACAGTTCAAGGTATTCATTTTCTAGTACTCAGCTAGAGACCAAAACTCACAACTCGGGAGTGGGAGTTCAGTTAATGTTGCCCATTGTCAGTTTTGTTTTGTAAGCCATAGCATCTACATCTGATTTTTTTTTCACTTCTTCCTAACTATGTTAAAGCATTCGACTGCAAATCCATCCCTGAGTTGGGGAATTCCTGCAGGACACTCTGCTGGAAGGAAATTGGTCCACCAGGACAACTAAGGCAGTTCACACCTTGAACTGCTAGGAAATGAACAATGGGTTTTCACAGTCCATCTCTAAAAAGGGGTCTACACTGCATACCTGGCACACAGTCTTCAGCAGCAGGTAACCTCTCATCCCTGTGCAAAACACTGGACAGCAGATGGGCAGGCTCTGCTTGTTTGTTATCATTGCCCCCATGCTGACCTGATGAAAACTAGATCGAACATCATTCTTCACCAAGTTACTGCCCCACACACCAGATGACAGTGGGGCAGTGACTAAGTAAATTCAGTTTCAACTCAATTAAATGCACTCTTGATCAATATATTCAAGATTCTGATCTATCTGGAAACTCTTCAGTTCTAGTGTCCATATTCAATGTTTATTGTGAGAGCCATCTCCAAAGTTCTTTTCTAAGAACTGCATATTTTTTTCATTCCCAGGAGAGACAAAGCATGTTTTTTTAAACAGGAGAGACACTAATCCTAGAGTTATTCAGGCTGGGCAGGATCTCGAGAAGGCTCTGACCCAGCCACTCCTCAGAGGAGAATGAGTGCAGCATTCAGACCTCCAGAGAGCTGTGTGAATTCAGGGACTTAGAGTGAAAGTTACAAAACTGAGAAAACTTTGGGCATTTACAGTCATCTCTATACATCACTTGGCTAATAGCATTTTAAAAACTATATGGGCTCATGAATCATAGATAATGTACCTGTGTACTTGCCCAGCCCGTTGTTACTTTGATTCACTTTAATAACCCATTTTTGCTCCAGTTTCTGTATTTTACTCTTCACCTACTGTCTTCCTCACATACACAGAAGGAAAGAAATGAATTAAGTAGAATCAGTCTGTGCAATCACAGCTGAAGCCTCCTGAGCTGAAAAATGACTCACATTTATCTCCTGGCATCTCTCGTAACATCTCTCAAGTTCTCTACTAATTGAGCCATTTTCTGAATTCTAGCAGTGAATGGGACATAGTGACACAGAGACCAACTAGCATATGATATTTTTCATTAGCAGGAATGGCAGTTTTCCTGGAAGATTTTTGATAAAGGTATATTGAAAGTGCCGTTGGAGAAGTGCAATTTACTGCAAGCCTGCATTAAGCACTGACCTTCATGCTGCTCAGCACTAAGCCAAGAAGCAAAGATGTTAAAATACAATGGAGGGCTTAAATAGAATTGATTGTAATTAAAACTATATACTGAATTTGGGAAATGCCTGAGTATGGTTTTAATAAAAACATTACTGTGTTGCTGATATAAAGATTTCAATCCCTCAGAAAATCACAGACATACACACATGGTCTAGTTCTCTAGATAGCTAAAATGACATGTTCTTTTTTTCCTGCATTATGTTTCCAGCTGCATTGCTCTTTACATTTTGTTTTTGCAAGCAGCTTAATTCGACAACCTCTTTTTTTTTTGTGGTCTATTAGTATGGAGCTGCAAGTGCTCATCAAAAACTCTCAGTGTCACTACGAGCACCCATGACCTACTAAAAACACATGAAGGATAAATTCAGGTACAACAAGGCTGTTTTACACTTGTGGGCAGAGAATCCCTCCCTGACAGCTAAAAGACTCCAGTAATGCCAAATGACAGCCTGTATCCTTTCAGCTAGAAGAAAAACTGAAGTACAGTAAGAAGTGTGAAAATCAAACCGAACAGAAGAAGAACATAAAAATCATTCTGCTGGGTTAAAGAAAATGTCTTTATGTCCCAGCACTGTGCTGGTTGTAGGTGCCAGCAGAAAGCAAATGAGAAGAATTGTGCCTACTCCTGAGCTATGCACTCCTGGCTCTGCCAGTCTGCAGGTTAGAGGATTCCTGGGACAGAGGATTCAGCTGTTTCTCAGTGTTTGAAGGACTTGGTTTACGGCCTTTGTTTCATCTGCTTTATACACTTTGCATCCAGAAAATCCCACATTAGCAAGTTCTACAGTGTAACCTGGTAAGTGAAAAAAACCTTCATTTTATTTGCTTTGAATATTTTCTGTGTCCATCAAGCTCTGTTTTATCAGTAAAGACAAATAATCCAAATAATCATTCTTACTTGCTTTTACCACACAAAATTTAAGAATTATATGGATTTCATTATTGGGTTTGATGTTCTTAAAGGTCTTATCTGAATGATCCTATGAAACTATTCTTTTTTTCTTCTTAGTGTGGGCAAAAAGCTCTTGCTCAAGCTTACTGCTACAGGTTTTCTGGACAAATGTGTTTATACACTTTCTGACAAGAGAAATTTTTTCCCTTCAATTACACCATTATGATTTAGAAGAAGGAAAAAAACCAATGGAGGTAAAGTCAGAGGAAAAGGTGGACCAAGTTTATTTAAACTCTCATCAGCTTTCTGTGTTTATCTGATCCATATCTGCAATCATGCTGCAATTTATCCCACAGTAGCTGCGAGGGATATTTTCCACATCACTTGTAATACTGAAGGAAAAAGTCCTGACTCGCTTTTAAACATACTCCACCTTTCTTTTTATGACTCTGTACATATACTCACAGTTACACACATCCCTGAACTGAAAAAAATATTTTTTCCCTCCTTCATCATAGCTTTGACAGTGATATGTTAGTTTTATATCCTTGGGTTTCTAGTTTTGCAGTTGAATGTTGTAGAGGAGATGGTCTTGGATTCTGCAGGTGGTTGGGTTTTGAATTGACTGGATCCATGCTTTTATTCTTGCACAATGACACAATCACTTGTAGGGGCATCTGTTGGATGTACAGCCCAAAGTTCCCCTGGTGCTGCCTTTTGCTGTTTCCTCATGTGTGGAGTTGTCTTTTTCTCCACACAAATTCCTAGTGGGCGTTTTTTCCTCCACACAAACAAGGTGGCAGCTTGCCATGTGGGAAGGCCATGTCATGAAACCATAGAGGATTAGATACACTCAGCTGTAAGGAGGATAAACTTATAGCTCTGAAAAAAGTGAGGCATTTTTCCAAACAAGCAGCACTGAGGTTTGCAAGTTTAATGTGTTTTTATTTCCCTTCTGGTGGAAATTATGGTGTCTCATTCAGAATATTGCATACCTAAACTATTTCTTCCTTTAGCAAGACATATTTTAATATCTATTTGGAGTTAAAAGAAAGAAAACCCCCGTGATTACCTGAGATGTTTGGAGAAGATCTTCAGATACATTTGAGGATTGAGTTTGCACTTGATTGCATCTGTCACTGACGTATAGAGATAATTAACAGTGGAGCTAGAGACCCCTTGCCCTCTCAAACCCCCAGCCCTCAGAAGACTGTTCAAGCTGTCCCTTGTCAACCACACACAGAGTATTTAGATCACATAGAGGTGAATATCTCAGCTGCTCAGTGGTGTAGCAAGGCACTTTGGACTTTTTCCTCAGGATATTCCCCCCTGGAGGATCACAGAGATGGGCCCCACTCACCTCCCACGAGCACCAGGGGCTGTGCTGATGCCCCCAGACCTTGGGACCTGAGTAGGATCCTGGCTGCTGCTGCATGACAGGCTTGTCTTTGCATGGTGATGGCAAATACCTGCATCTCTGGGGCTATTTTGAGGAACACCTCAGCACAAATAGGGAGATTTGCTGCTTGCAAATGTGCTTTGCAACACGAAGCTTTTACTGTTGGTACACAGCAGAGAGGCAGGGCTTTCTGCTACCCCATGGGCTGTGCAGAAATCTTGGTACTGCAGATTGAATTTTTGCTAGTGAGAGCAACGTTCTTTGCTAATACATTATGTAGCAGCCCTCATCTCACTTAGGCATTATCAGCTGCACTGATGTCCAGACATCAAAACCAAAACCAACACGAGTTTTGTTATCCAGATGACGTATATAACATGATTTTATAGGCCTCAGAGTATTTAAGATAGGATAAATGAATTAATGACTGCATTATTAGCCAATGGTGGACTGTACTTGTCAAAATTGGCTGAATATATAAAGTAAATTGAAGGTAATCCCTGCACAACTCCATAAAAACCTGCTCCCAACAAGCCTTCATAATAAATTCTTTGCACCAGGAAATACGACTTAAACTGTTTCAAAGCAATAATGTTTAGGTAAGTGAAAAAAGTTTCCTACTGCGAGATATTTTATGAACAAAATTAAACATAAAGCCATATTATTAAATTCCGTCAAAAAGGTTTTAATCTTGTTACACTGGCATTGGTACCTCAGTACTCCATAATTATGGATTAAGACTTTAAGACAAAAATAAAGTGTAGAAGGTGGTTTTCACAGTTCCAGAAAAAGAAAAAAGAGATTGAAATAGACCTTTAGATAAAATAAAACTTCAGACCTGCAAGACTTATTATTGTTATTGTTATTGTTATCCTATTACGTGCTGCCTTTATGGTCTGCATTGTATAAAGCTCTCTGGGAACAAATACAGTGCCCAAATGAATTCATGAACTGTGGAATCAACCCCACATTACTTGGTAGTATGAGATGGTCCAACACAGAGATATCTGTGTGTGCTGAGGTTGAAGAAAACTCCCCCACTGATTTCAGTAGCTGGTATGTGGCTGACTGACTGCTTTTGATCATATTATAGGAAAAAAACAAATCATCTGATTTAGAAAGAGAGGGTGTGGAATAGGAAAGTCTATTTTCACAGAAAAACATGCAAGGAAATATACCATTTTTGAAGACCATAACAGCTGTCTCAGAATATGCTCCAATGCACACAAGATCTGCTGTAACATAATGGAGAATAAACTCCATAATTTCCACAAGCTCCAATTATATGGGAGAGAAGGAGAGTTTAAAATTATGAGATGTACTAGATAGAACCAAAGGTTTTAAGACCTCTGCAGAGGGTTGTTTGTGGGGGTTTTTTTTGCCGTGGCTTATTGTCCCTCATGATCTTTTTTAATTTCCCCATCACAACTAGTAAAAGCATTCTGGAGGTCTAGTACTTTTCCTAATTGGATTATCTCTGAATGAATGCCATAGGTAAATGTGCCTGTTCTACTACATGGACAGCATAAGTCTTTCACTCCTCCCTGTAAGTCACTGTCACTGCATCAAAACCCTAGAAATCAGTCAGCAATTTGTGCTATAATCTGATCACTCATTCAGATTAATTACTGGCAGTGTGACATGCTTGGGTTTTATTAAAGTTTTTTATACTCTGAAGCACATGCAGTCAACCATTCTGCATGGGACAATGCCCAATCACATATTTTATGTCTGATATCTACTTTATGTTGGTAATTCACTAAGACACAAGCAAAATAAACTTAGCAAATAACCTGGACTTTTCAGTTATTTTCCTTCCAGCATTGTAGAAGACTAAATTAGTTTTAGAGTCTGTCACCTTCAAGTCATAGCTCTGTAATTAATTCAAAATGGCAGCTTTCTGGTGGTGGTTAATTAGTCTAGGTAGAACGATTTTGTTTAATCGTTTTCATAGAGAGTATATGACCACAATACACATTTTCAGACACAGGATTGACAGGAATACATTATTTTAACCTCTGTATATAGGGCAATAATTACCTTTTCAACCCACCTCGTCTCTCTTGATCACTCCTCATCCTGTTTGGGAAGGCATCCTGTAATGCACTTAATATTGAATGTACTGTTCGTACAACCAGAGAAACACAAAATTGTGTTCAATGAGATGGGAACAGCAGAATTATTATAAATTTTACAGGGATTCACAAGGTTTTAAATATATCTTGACATTACATCACTAATACCTGATTTGAAGCTTTTGGAAACGTCTACTCAATAACACAGAGATGCAGAAATCTGTATAAATATGTAGATGTCTGAATTTTCTTTTTTTCCCCCAAAACCAAGCTTCCATCACCATTCTTTTCAGAAACTGTTCCACATAAGCACACAACAGTTGGGAGAATGCATACTGCAATTTGAGTAAAAGAAATTATTGTCATTAGGAACCTTTTTGTACCTCTTGCAAGAGTAATCTGGAACAGTGAAGGTTCCTCAGAGACCATAAAATCTGGGGACATAAATGCTCAACACAAAATTCACTTACTCCATTCTCACCGGGATCAAGGACACGTTTAGGGTATGGTCTTCACCACAATAAAAAGAGCTGCCAGCTTAAGGCCCTGGGTAAACTGCAGCCTTTCCATTCAGGGATGACTTGTTTTATATACATTTTATTACTTCTTCCTGTTGTTCACTTCAAATCTGAGGCACCACTCTGCCATCCTCATAATGTAGATTAAAAAATAATAAACCCTTTGTACTCAATGGGGTGGATTTCAGAGGGGACAAGTGCAAAGGAATAATTTGAGTCTTGAAAAATCTGTGAAATTCCTTAACCTGTGATGTCTCTAAGGAAGCATTGGCTCTTTCATAAAAAAAAAAGAAAGTCTCTGGATGCTGTACACAAAGAGAGGACAGGGTGGGTAATGATTTAAAATCTATCTACTTTGCCTCAGCTTAGAGACACAACTTCATATTGTACAGATCAAGACACAGTTCAGCAGTTCATTCAATTTATTTTTATTTCTTGAAAATGCCGCCAAAAGTTTTTTGGCTTTATTTACATTTGTTTAAGTTTTCTTCCTTAAAATTGTATTGACAAAAAATTTGAAAGAAATGTTTTGTTCTTGTGATCTTTACATCATCTCACATTTTGGTAGTTATTTAGAGTGCCTAGAGATCTGTGAGTGACTCAATAGGAAAAAGGGAAGTGACTCTGCCCATTTTTTAGGTAATATCTTTTATTGAAATTATTTCAGTGGAAACAGCTGAATGTGACAGCATCATAAAAATAAAGATAAATTAAATGGCTCCAAAAGTCAGCAGGTGCTGAAAGCCAACCAGATTCCTGAAGAAAAGGACACTCTGAAGTGTCATGTACAATTCTTTCATGTCCTGAAGACAAAAGAGAAGAATATACCTGGGATATGTTCAAAACAGTCACCTGGCTACAGTTTCAACAGCTTTGGCCTTCTAAAATAACTCTGAGTACCAAATACCTGACTGTGGGGAAGATAGAAGAGGGAAAAAATAACTTAAAATATTCAAATCTTTCTGTTTGAACATTTTGTTGAAATTTTACTCTTGAGCCATTGGGCATCAATTCAGTACAAATCATGTTTACTTCACTGCCACCTTCTTTAAAAATGCTGCAGTATTTTGCAGATGGAAACTGAGTGGCTGTGGCAACTTTGCAATTACCTCCCTGCTCCATTAATGCATTTGCTTACACAGAGAGAGGACCTGAGAGAAAGCAGGTATGGAGCAGGCTGTAGACATTTACATTTTTAAAAGTCCAAACTCTCAAAGATATCTGCTTGGAAAATTCTGACAGGAAGAATACGTATTACTTATGGCTAGAATTTTGGGAAAATTGTCAGAATGCTCAGTTACTGTGCACATTTATTTTTGCATGTGTTCCTTTTTAATCTTGCATTGAAAAATTGAGAAAATCTAATCTTCTGTACTGGAAGACAATTCAAAAATTGTTTAGGGCAAAGATAATTTCTGAATTCCCAAGGAGCATAAGAAGTGTTTGGATTTTTATTTGCACCAGTTTACATTTGAGGTGTCAAAAGACCTTGAGTTTTCCTTCTCTGCATGTCATCCTTGCCTTAATCATGATAACCGGATCGCCCCATTTTTGTCTCTCAATTTCCACAGCTTCATCTTCCTGGTTTTGCTGTTTCAGTCTCTCCAGGTCATTTTGTATTTTCTTGCTCTTGGATTTTGCATTGTTAGGAGTTCTCCCACCTTACTGGAGCTCCCCTGGGCTTTCGTTTTCCAGACCACTGAGACAGAAAATAACAACAGTCACTGGCCATGCTCTCCTGCACGGTCTGTGGCTCCAGGCTGGGGTGTCTGGGTGCTCACCGGGGCAGTCACAGCCTCTGTCTTTCTCCAGGAAGGACTATATGGACACAAGCACATGGCTGAACCTAGAAACACTTGAAGCACTGAAACTTGCTGATCCGTATTGAAAATAGCCATTAAATCAAAGAAAACTTAATGTTGGGAGGAACCCCTGTAGAGACTTTTCCCTGCCTCTGTTCAGCTTACAGGTATGGTTTTGTCTTAAGCTAATGCACATTTTCCAGTTTCTGGGCATGACTTGTGGACTAGAAACTGGTTCCAACAAGCTTTTTGCATGTGGTCATCCCGCTCTGCAGGCAGAGGGAAATTAACTGTGAATATGGGCTCCTTCATGCCAGAGGAGCTCCAAGTTAAGGGTTTGTGTCAGACCCACTTAACTGATTAGTATGAAAGTAACCTCTGTTAACAGCCTGTATTTGCTGTCTATGAAAGTGTTGCTTAGTGTCAGTGCTGGCTTTGCAGCACTACATCCCCAGGCACCTGACATTTTCCACGTTGCTTAAGGGAGGAATCACTGTGAGACACCAAGATGATCCCTGAGTTAAAAATAAAACTCCCTCATATGGGTTTACACCATCCAATACATTGCCTTCCCTACAGGAGAGCAGAAGGCAGACTGATTTCACCTCAGTGCTCCCTGTGCCTGTGCTTCTGTTAAACCAGATTTGGGGTGGGGAGGGGATTTCTCTGTTCCCTAGGCAGAGCTGGCAAGGCCTGTCAGGGGTTTGGGTGGTGTCCTCCCCACCAGGGAGGCTGTGGTCATCCAAATCACCAGGCTGATTTAAGCCCTGAGCCACAGTTTCTCTGATCCATCTTAACAGCACCAATCTTTGTGGCATGGCTAATCTTTTAACTGGCTTTGGGTGGTTAACAAGTGATTGTATCTGTGCATGCAAAGCCAACAGGCAAAGCCACATTGTGGCCGGGATTGGTTGGTCTGCGTATTCCTCTTTTTCTGTTCCCCAAGCACCCTAACTCTCTGTCATTACCAGCAGAAATTAATCTATAAATTCGTAAGGGTAGCTGCTACATCTTTCCTTATTCTTAGAAATTCAGTACTTATATTTAACCCTCCATATGATATTTTTAATAGCAAAGAGCCTAGCTTTGCCTATTGAAAATTTCTTGTGATTTGTTTTTTTTGTTGTTTTTCCAGGGAAAATCTTTCCTTTTCAGTAGTGGCAATTTTTCTGTTAACATGTTTTTCCTTGAGAATATTTCCTGGGGAGGAAGTGGAATTTCTCATGAAGAATATTTTCAACTGGAAAAGTCTGAATAGCTGTAATTGATAAAAAATTTGGACACAAACGAGAGCAGGAATGAAAAGTGACATTTCAGCAGAAGTCTGCAACTCCTTGGTCTTCTGCATCAAAGTCCAAAATCTGAACAATTCTGAACTTTGTGAAAAGAAACTCAACAATCCATTTCTTGCAGCAAGCTGATACATTTCTCCCAGCAGTGATGCTATTAGCACTTGCCACTATGAGAAGCAAGTGTATTGGTATTTTTTTCTGTGGTGTTTATCATGATAATTTCTAGAAACAGGACTAGGTAGCAAAACATGCCTGGATAATGCCAGGTTAATTACAGTATTGCTCAGTGTTGTACCATGTAGGAACGCCCAGCTGGCTTTCAATAAGCCTGTAAAAGATTAAAAACACGTAAGGCAGCATGATGCACTGGCACAGCTTGGCTGCTTTGAATAGAGAGAATCATTTAGGTTGAATTTGGGTGTCACTGCATGAAATTGCATAATACGGCGCACAAACAAACCCTGGGAGTTTTAGTGGCCTAGTTAGGGTGGTACAGTGATACCAGCAGAGTTATGCAACCAAACTGGGAACGCACAAAGCTCCTGCAGTGCCATTCCTCCTGGAACAGGCAGATGTTCCTCCCTGTGTACAACCTGTCCTCCCAGAAGCACAGCAAGCAGAAGATGCTATCACTGCATCCTCGTGCAGGATGGGAGTTGAAGAGGTGCTGCCGGGTTTTAGGAGCTTTCCATCTTAAACATGAATGGTGAGGCAGACCTGAACCTGCTGAATATCCTTGGGATTCTGTTTCCTTGGTAAACTGAATATCCTTGGGATTTATGTCCTTCCCATCAGTATGAGCACCTACCCCTCTGCTAGACAAATTTCTTTCTTTGAAAACTTTTTTGGCTAAAGTGACAGCTCATTTGCACTTGCACCTTTTGCCCTTAGAATATTCACAGTACTCCTTTCCACAAAACATTCAACACATTGCACATAATGAATTTATCCCATCTACTCTAAATAAAATTGGCTACACTGTCAATGTATTTTTCCTTTTTTTCCTGGAGTCGAGCAATTATTATGAGATTGAGAATGGTTATGTATTTCTAAAAGGACTGTCCTTGAAATTACTTCAAGAATCCATTTATATGATTTGAATTTATCTTAAACATCCTGGGAACTGTCAGCCAAACTGATCAAATTTGTCACTTAGAGCATTTTTTCCATTCTGTTAAAAAATAATAAATTACTGTTTGTCTTTCATGGTCCTGGCTATTTTCAGATTGTCATTTGCTGATGATTTTATTTATTTAAAATCTATCAATTCTTTCCCCTGTCTGCATTAGTTCTCTTATTTTTGACATTTTAGACATCTGGTTATATGTGTGGTAACATTTATAGTTAAGATTTCATAACATAATTTTGTTCCACAGGTTTTACCGAGCTTTGAAATCAACTGCAGTAAAACAGGAATCCAGTGGGCACTGAGTAGCATCTTCCACAGTGGGTGACTCCAGGTTCAATATGTTCTTTGGGTCATAAACACAGCTCAATCCCACAAACGTTTATAAACTTTTGTTTACAAAGCAAAAACACTACTGGGACTGGGGACAGTCTTTATCCCATTGAAGTGAATGGGAATTCTGAGAGAAATGTTCCTTAATCCTTTGGGGGACTTTAAAACACCCAAGGCTAATCTGTATGTGTATCTCTTTTCGGTAGATTAGTTCTGCTTTTTCAGAAGTCTCTACCTTCTGTACAGTGTTCTATAAAATAGTTTCATTGTGCTAAGTCACAGCACAAAATTTATAGTATAGATATAATGCAAAAAGTATTTATGCAGAAAATGTACAGCTGTAGAGAATACCTTTAATTTTATAAACATTTTATCATCTGCTACACAAACTACACAAGGAGATACTGGGCTTTGGAGCTCGGCCACCCCACAGTGAGCAATGGAAGACAATACTGAATGCTCAGATCACAACAAAAATACCTATAATAAATAAAATATTGAAAAAGAAAGAAAGAAAGAAAGAAAGAAAGAAAGAAAGAAAGAAAGAAAGAAAGAAAGAAAGAAAGAAAGAAAGAAAGAAAGAAAGACTAACTAACGAAAAACCCCATCCTGTGAGACAGCACTGGGATTCAAATCCCTTCCAGATAAGAACTCAGAATCATTCTGGCTGGGTTATAAAATTTCCTGAGTTTTTTGCTACTTACTGGTACACTTATGCTCGGACTTTCCCTCATAACCAGTATCCTGGACTTCCACCAGCAAGCTGCAGAAAAATGCCAATCCAAACATTGCTAGGAAGAGAAGGCCATGAAGGATCTCTGGGATCTGGTCCAAATCTCACACACATCTCCAATGTAACACAAAAGAGAGACAATTCAAGGTTGACTTGAACTGCCTTTTCTTAGTCTTTGGTCTAACATCATCATGGTCATCTTGCTGTAATTACAAAGCATTTAATTACCTCCTTAGATTCTACCTCAGGTATTTAACGTGTCTCATAAGGTGTCACACAGTGAGAAGGTTTCAGTTATTTCTTTTGTCCTTTTTCTGCTGATATTTTCCATCCATCTAATTGAAGCCATTTGTTTACTTTGCCTTGCCTCTGAGTCCAACAGAACACGATATTGAAAGATTGTTTTATGGCCAAATGAAGGTCTCTGATCTCTAAAACTGATGCAGGAAAATTAATTGTTCCTTGGGTGGTTGAAGTGATACACAAGTTGCTGTGCCTGAAGTACACATGGACACAGCTGGGCTTAGGCAGTCTGACACACACCTCGGCACTCCATTTCCAAAACAAAATCCTGGCCACACCACACTATTGATCCTTTTGGTCCATAGGCTCGTTTCCTATGGGAAATAGATGTAGAGGAAGCAGGGGGATGTGCCAGGGTATTAGTCCAACAAGCAGTCCAGTGGCACCCAGAACATGCCTCCAGGATAAAAGCCAGTAGGGACAGTTCTGGAAATTCAAAGCTAGTGCTTACCCTTTCTACCAGGACACTTGCACCCCTCTTGGCACAATTACTTGATAAGATTCTGTTCTGTTACATGATTCATTTTCTAGATCTTTAGGATAATGGATTACCAGCTGATAAACTGCTGCAGCAGTAGCTCTGTCCTTCTGAGGGATTTATATAAATTTCTCCAAATGTGGTATGAGCAAAAAACCTTCTGCTTATGTGCTATGAAAGGGCAGAAGTTGTAAGTCTAAGCTTTCAAGACACCCAAGTGACTAGGTTTAGAAAACCTTGCTGAGAAAATTTATAGACTTACTATGGATTTTTATCCATACTCAGGCATTAAAATGTATGCTCAATTCCACAGCTTTACTTTTGATGGAATCTCTGTTCACCTGGGATATGTTGCTAGCTGCACTTATTTTGTAAGCTATACTTAAAACTAAGCATAAGAGACAAACCATGAGAGATAGGAAAGAGCAAGGGTGGATTTCTATGTTCATTCAGCCAATCAGCTTTTTAAGAAAATATCTTTAATACATGACAAACATACAGTTTGTTAGTTTTCCCCACAGATTACTCAGAGCACATGGGCTTTAATCTGATTTGACAGCCTTGTGATATTTTCTGCCATTCTTGTTCTTAGCAAAGTGCTCTAAAAATGCATCCATAATTTATTTATGGGACCTTCTTTAACCCTTGAGTAACAAGAATGTACACCATACCTTTCATCCTTGAACTGTCAGTGCTGATTGTGGAAAGTGCCATCAGACACCTCTGAGGTGAAGCAGCTGAGAAATACTCTTTCTTTCTAAAACAATAAATAGTGAAAAAGCCATTGTTTTCTTGTCAGAATGCTGAAGAAGAAATATCAGAACCTTCTACCTCATTACCTCTCCACAGAAAAATTCACAAGCATCATGAAGACACACAGCTATTAATAATTTTGTGAGATACTTTAATTTCTAACAAAGGAAAATCCCAGGACAATCTATTTTTATCTGTACCAAGAGCTATTTTTTCCCACTAAAAACATACTGAACTCCTTTTAACATGAATATACCATTACAAATTCAATTCAGAAAGCTCTTTATAATGGGCACACTTCATATCTCTTGCAGAGCTTTTAACTTCTCTGGTACTTTATTTGCCTCCCACTATATTTAGATTTGTTGTAATTATTTAATATCAAGTCTTCCATTTCTGTGGTGCCAGAAGTGACTCTTTGCTGTAAGTAGTTTTATTACTGAACCAGATAAACTGGTAATATAAGAAGTAGCCCAAGATTTGATGCATTTATTCTGGATTTGGCCTCTCCATCTTTTATATAATGGTAGGGTATTTTCCCTTCCCTTTGAGCTGAGAAACATTAACACTGAGCTCCTTGTCTGATATTCCTGTTTGTGCCATTCCTAGTCCAGTGTTGGGTAGGAATGTAGCACAATTTTTAATGGAAACTTAGATTTCACAGACCCACAGGACTGCTGAGGTTTGAAGGGATCTTTGTAAATTGTCTTATCCAACCTCCTCCTTCAAGTTCAGTTAGATCAGGTCGCTCAGGGCTATGTCCAGTCAAGCTGTGAATACATCCAAAGGTGCAGACCCCAAAACTCCCCTGAATTCTCTTCTAGAGGTTGAATTGAATACTCACTGCCTTTACTCTGGGCATTTTTTGCCTATTGTCTAGTCAGAATTTCCCCTATTGCAGTCTGTGTTCATTACCCTCTGCCCCCTCGCTGTGCACTCCCAAGAGGAATCACACTCTACCCTTTTTTGGATTCTGGGAAATGTGTCCTTCTGGCCACATGGAAATGTCTGGAATTATTTACATCTCTGGATGTTCTCATGAGTGGTTGATAATCACTGATCAACCCTGCAAGTGAGGAGATGGTTATTTCACCCAGGCTCTGGTCTGGTTTTGCAGTGTCTTTCACAAAAGTGATGTTAGCCTGCAGGCATTTCCATCCTGTGCCAAGTGATGATGGCTCCCGTGAGGAAGCAAAGAGCTCAAAGTTAAGATACAGCCTGCTTGAAGCTTCCTGTATGCTGTGCAAGCACAGGTGCTTGGGACACTGACTCTGCATGTTTTGGGAAATCTCTCCCCACCCTCCTCCATGGGAGACATTCTCAGAGGTCAGATCAAGCTATGATCAAGGGTTATGCAGACTACACAGTTTTACATTTAAATAAGGCAGCAAAGGGTTTGGTCCCAAGAAAATATCCACTTACTTTCATTTAAGCAATACACTTGCCTTCTTTTCTCCAGAGCTGGCACATTTTTAACTCATGGCAGGCAGGAAACAGAACGCCCAACTCAATAAAATAGGTGCTTCTGGAAACCCTAATCCTGGCAACCATAAAGTGGGGAGTAGTGAGCGTGAATGTGTAAAGGGGAAAGCACATTGAACCATCCTGATATCCCTCCATGCTGAAAAGACTCATGCAGTGCATCAAAAACACTGACTGACCTGCTGGACTCGAAGGGGTGCACCAGTGCTATGAAGTTCATCTGGAAACCAGCTGCTGAATATGCACCCCAGGAGATGGCTCTGGGGCCAACAGGGCTTCACGTCTCTCCATTAATGTCCTGGACAAATGGCCAGCGGACACACTCAGCAAGTTTGCAGATGGCACTAAACTGGGAGCAGTGGCTAATGCACCAGACAGTTGTTCTGCCTTTCAGAGGCACCTGGATGGGCTGGAGAAAAGGACCAACAGAAACCTCATGAAGACCAACAAAGACAAATGACAAGTGCAGCCCCTGGGGAGGCACAGCCCCATGCCCCAGCACAGGCTGGGGGTGATCAGCTAAAAAACAGCATTGCAGAAAAGGACCTGAGGTTACTGGTGAACAACTTAATGAGCCATCAATGGGCTCTGACCAGCAGCATTCTGGGCTGCACTAGGAAGAGCATTACCAGCCTGTCAAGGGAGGTCATCCTTTCCCATTTCCCAAATTCTCACAATCATGTAGAAGTGAAAGCTTATCATTATTATTTTTTTTCATCTTATTTTATTCTACAGAGTATTTTTGTGCCACTGTGTGATGACAACCAGTGCTGTATCCGTTACCAAATGTGCACTGCAAATTTTTAAACCGCAATTACTTTTCCTACGCTTGACTAAAGCATAACTGTTATCTAGTAGTATTGACTAGCTTTCTAGATTACCTGGAGCCAAAATAAGATGATGGTTCCTTTGATATTTAGTAATTATCCTGATTTTGTAATAGATCTTGAGCAACACTATCCTTAAGCAGTAGAAGAAATTATATTGGTACTCTATCAGATGCAGAAATACCTGGGTGAGTAAAACTTAAGAGCTTTCATTATTTCCCTTAACACACTGCCCACATCCATGAACCTCTCAGTTCATTCCTTATATGGGGACATTGTAAAATAAAAATTTAAAGCCTTATATTTCAGTGTCCCCACCTCTGCCTCTACCTCCCTATCTTCTGACTATAAAGCAGGCTTAGAATTTCCCTATCCCTACTGGATGCAGTATCTCTGGGAGACCCCCACGTGAGGGGTGAGTATGAGTATTTCCACAGACAGATGCATTCTCAGGGCCAGGCTGGCCAGACATGAGTCAGCTCCTTTCCAGAAGATCTACAGACAGGGGAGCACAATAAATTATTCACAAATCCCAACTAGCACCGCAGTGCAAGTCTGAAGGTGGCACTTGGACCTGTCCATGTCTGTTGGGCACCTCAAAATCAGTGCTCCTGCCAAGCTGCTCGCTCCAGCCTCTGTAGTGAAGCCAGTCTCAGGTCTGTAACAGCAGCCACAGCTGTTTTGGAGATTTGAAAGGAAGAACCAGGAATTCCCCATCACAGCCTGGATGCCAACTCCTACATAGCCCTGGGCAAGTCGTTTAACTCCTCTGACTCAATTTCCCCATCTGCTAAATGGGGATAATGGCAGAGGAGTATTGTAAGGATTAATTAATTAGCTAATGTTTGTAAAGTGCTTTGAAGTTCAAAAGCACAAAGTACTATTGTTGTTATCAAGGGTGTTGAATTAACTTTCCTCATTTTGGCACACAAATCCCCGCCCTTGGTCTGTTGCCTCAGGGCATGTGCTGGCATTAAGAACATGATGATCATCATCTAGTCCTGAGCAGAGCTATCAGAGCACTCTTGGAGGTGCTGGTAGTCACCAAAGTCCAGGCTCCCCAGACAGAAATGCCATGCCAGCATGCAGCACTTGGACAGTGATCTCTTCTGGTCTTCGGTGGCTCATGATTAGCATCAGCAAGGGCTTCTCACCATTCCTTCTGGGCACAGAAACATGTCCATGAGGAGTAAGGGCTTTTCTCACAGCCCATCAGGTTTTCTGGGCTCTCTACACCTCTCTGGTTATTCTCTGAGTGTATTCCTAAGTATCAGATTTGTGGGTCAAACTCTCTTGTTTGGCTCCACTTCCTTTGAGCTGATTGGCACTCACAGAAGTGGAGCACATCCTACTTTCCTGGAATTAGGGTGAGATATCTGTGATTAACATGATGTAATTGGTGTTACATTTGCACAACACATTCTCCACCAGTCAAAATAGCTGGTGCATCCCCAGGTTCATGGACCATCATGGCTCACTGGCTGCCCTGCACCAGGCTCAGACTGAGGTTCATGCAGCCTCTCCCACTGCCAGCTGCTGGCACAAGATATGTCCCTTAGTGCTGGGGATAAGGTGAATGAGATGTGTGTGTGAAACCATTCTGATGCCATAGGATTTAGCTTTTATATTTTTCAGATCCTGTACTTCTTCAGTGTATAACTCTAAAACTTCATAGCCTGTCAGCTACTGTTCTGCCATTTCATTCAGACAAAACAGTTCCTCTTTAGGCCTGAAACTCGAGGACACCTTTCTGTCTCAGGCCCCAAGAGATGTAAACAACAGTGAACTGGGTGAGGGGAAAGGGGGGGTAACTTGGAGTAAATTACTTCATTACCTGAAACTGTAATTGGAGGATTAGCCCCTGATACGTAAATGGACCAAACTCATAACTATATGAAAAACTCATGACCATTGTCCATCTTGGGTGTAGCCCCTCAGAGGCTTTTGACTGCCCAAGATGTACCTACTGAAGGCCTTCAATAAAAATACCCACTTTTATTCTCTTCATTTTGTCTAGCCTCTCTTTCAGGTAGCTGCTCAAAGGCATCAATTCCCAAGGAAAATGCATTGCCAGAGCTGCTGAACTGTGAGAACTGTTCCTCCAGAAGAGGAAAAGAAACTGTTTCCTAGTCTTTGAGGAGTTTGGTCCTCTGCTGTAATTTTTGCAGAGCCTCCAGACTAGACTGAGAGATTGTGATAATTACACAGAATGAACAGAAGGCAAATGTTGGTTGATAATGGAAAATTATTGTCAAAATTCCATTTTGACTTGATCATCAACAGAACGAGCTAAGTGATTATTAACAGCTAAGGACTGAAAAATCCACAAATCATCCATTTGCTAGAAAACAACCATTGAAATTGCAGGTGACTGCAGGGACATTTTAATACAACCTTTCATTACTGCAGAAGAAATAATTGACAGAAAAACCTAATGACCTCCCCCAGTCAATATAAAGACAGCAATTATAAAGTAGAACACATAAGATTTTTCTTAGACTCAGCTAGGCAAAAAAAAAAAATAAAAAATGCACTATTATTGATAACTTCTGTAAAAGTAGAAGTGAAAAACCTCTATGTGTGGCCTTGCCTGCATTTGCTCTCTAATGGACTGTTTTGCTCCTTTTCCATAAACTTTACTGAAGGGTTATTTAAAAAATTAGGTTGCTGAAACAAACTGCTACGCTGGTTCTCAGTATAGATGAAAAACAAAGGAGTTCAGGAGGAGATAAAGGTGCTGAGCTCATCAAAGCTTTAATTCAGTTCATGATGTTCTTTGTACTAACTAGGCCCACTCAGTCTGGCACAAAATTACATGGGTTTAAAATTTCCTAAATACACTTGGATTGCCAGGATCAGTCCTAAAATGCCATAAAACACCTGAATTGATATCTTTGCACCTTTTAATGTTTATTAAGACTGTATTATAAAAAAATATTGGAACATTGCCATAAAATTGAATTACAACCTGATTATACACTGACAGAGAACTGCAATAAATGTCTTACCACTAATTTTGGGGGGTTTTAACTCATGAAAAAGGATAAAATTTTGCTTAACCTGTCTACCAAACACTGAAATAACTTAGGAATATTAATTTCTGCAACTTAAAATGCTGTGAAACATCTCTGTTTAGAGAGAGAGTATTTTTTGAGTGCAGCTTGGATACCTAATTCCAGGGAACTCCTTCATACAAATGCAGAGCACTTAGATGAAAGTTACCTCAGCTCAGCAACTTGGTAGGTCCTTCTCCAGGGTCACAAGGTTGGTTGTATACTTTGTTCCCTAAATAAGTGGTCCTGAAACAAAATACATAGATCCTAAGAAAGCCCATATGCATTTCCTGGAGGAAGTTGAGATATTGGGAATTGGGACATCTAATGTTTGGAAATTGTAGTAGGAAATACTGCTCCACAGGATCTGTCATAAAAGAGTGAGCTACATCACAGCCTCCTCATCAAACCCTGGGCTTCTACCTCCTGCTGTTTTTATAGAGTCCTGGGAAAAAGGATCCAGCTCCTTACATTGAACCAATGCAATAATTCATCAACACAGAAATATAGAGCCACAACCTCATGGAATCATTGAAAGGTTTGTGTTGGAAGGGACCTTGAAGACAGCTCTAAAGCCACACATTAATTGGATAACTGTGATTTCAGAATGTGCAGGGGTTTATGAGAACCATCTGCACAAGGGTAACATTCATCCCACAGCAAATAATAAAATACACACTTAGGCAGGTGGCAAGATTTGGGGGGTTTGCCCTTCCTCTTGCAGAAGAGTTGACATAATTCATTTTCTCTTGTACTTTCCTAAGTAAGCCCACAGCAGGCTGTGTGTAAAGACACCTGTCAAAACATCCATACATGGCTCAGAGTCTGTGGCCTCAGAGAGTTCAGGGTGACACAGAGTCATAAAAAAGCCAAGGTAAAGTCTTCTGTCAAAATAGAACTGAATTGTGGGAGTGTCTACTTTTTTTCTGAATAGGGAATATGAATAGGGATTATGGGCATGTAGCTGACATGCACCTAGAAGAGGGATGAGTGTGTTGTATTAATATTAATTATTTGTTCACACTACGCTGGGACCAGAAAGTTGTTTCTGCTTAGCAGCCCCTGGTGCTGAGTTCTGTCTAAACACACAAGTAGGCAGTCCCTGTCCCAGAGATTATACTATCTAATTATAGTCAATATTTCTGCTGTCCCTGAGGGTTCACGATTTCAGAGTTCAGACCTCTAAAACCTTGAGGTTGGCACAAAAATAATGAAACTAGAAAAAAAAATCATAATAATAACTGAGTTTATTTCTATTTGCCTTCTGGTATTTAAGCCTTTGCAATTCACTTGAGCCATGTTTTCTGCAGAGCCCCAAGGAACAAAAATGTAGGTCTTGTCTACACGGGATTTATTTTTTTGTCATAATCTAACATGTAAATTTAAAAAGATATTGTTAGATCAGTGTAAATAGATCTTCCAGCTGGTCACTCACACTGGGACTTAGCTTAGGCAAAGTTATAATTTAACTCACCTCCAAAAAGCAGCCCAAACACCATCTTGTAGTGGAGCCACTGTCCCAGGACAGTTGTACCAGTACAATTCTATATCTACCTACTGGCACGAAATACTGGTGGGAGGACCTTTTGGCAAAACAAGGTGCTACTGAAACACCCCCGAAACCTCACAAACCATGAAACACACATGACTCCAAGAGCTAATGCTAAATATTGAAGCAAAAGGTTTGATGCAAGCCTCGGCAGAGAAAGAAATCTCAGATGCTGGCAGTGCTGTGCTGAAGGCAGAAAATGAGTAGGAAGGAGGACAATGTGAACTGCGATTAAGTCCAGCTAAGACAGAAGCCAAACTGTTCTGGGTCACTCACACTTAGCCTATTTATAATTTGAGTACAATAGAGATCATGGATAATATTAAAATAAATGGCATGTGCCTTAATGACCTCCTCCTCTTGTCCCTGTCATGTGAAGAATTCTCTAATTCTCTGCCTACTGACAACCTGGTGTTCAGTAGCTTTTACCCCCTTCTATGCACCCTGCCCTTTACAGCAACTCCATCGAACATTGTGATACATAAATTTAAATTTTTACACTTTCTACCCAACTGTGTGTCAATATATTTAATTATGGCAATGGATAGAAATTAAATTATCCTCAACTGGCAAAACGAAATATTGGTATGAGCTGACAAAGATTTCATAGCCATGCATTTCTTGTTGAGCTCTAAATCAGAAGAATTTTTAATTCATCAGGTTTATGCTTAACATTTGGCTTTAAGACCATGAAAGTTCTTTCCTTTCATGACACCCCATCCTTCAGCTGCAACGGTATATAAAAGCGGTTGTTTTTCTTTTTAGACCTGCGCCAGTACAACCCAATTTACTGCAGGGGGATGAACCTAGAGGCAGACCCTGGAAAAGCAAGGTCAGTGTATTTCAGAGACAAAGTCTGAGCTTCTGAACATGGATTGAGATCACCAAAGTTTTGCTGCTATTAACCCAACACAAAGAACCCACCTTTCTTTGTCACCTTGTGCTGTTGTGGATGGGTTTGGTTTTTTTCTGAATTTGCTCACATTATGTTCTCTGTCCTCAGTGGCTGCCGTGCTTTTCAGGAATTTAGCCCCCTGTAACAGTGATTCTAGCCCTGGTAAGGTAACACGCTCCACAAGACTGACTAGAAAAGAGTAAAGCTTTGCAGCAAACCTCAGGGTCATTTTCTAATAAGCCAGATATTGTTAGATAGATGGGTAAACTAGAAATATTTATAGTTATATTTTCTTTCAGGTTTCTTGTCTAAAATTCACTTAAAACTCCAGGAAATACCTGAATCAGGCCAGAAATACTGCAAAAAGCTCTTTAATATTTCTTTTGATGACAAATACAGCAAGTAGAAGCTTGAGATATTTTGGATATTGCATTCAGGCATGAGTCTTAAAGTAACAGAATATCAGAAGAAGACAAAGTGAAAGCTAAAATCCTCAGGTGTCCTCATCCTGTAATCAAAGTCTGTTCTACATGTTGCTGCATATGAGGATTTCTTCCTTCACTCACCTGTCTGTATCATTTTGTCTTCCTGCTTTTTTGTGGGTTTTTTTTTATAGTTTTATTTTTTATTTATTTGTTTATTTATTTATTCAGACTTGTTTTTCTGATGGGTAAATTAGCTTCTTACAAATATTGCAACATAAAGTGATGTTTACCTGAGAAGGATATTTGGAATAATGTGCGAAGAATTGATGTTCATGTTAAGAAGTACACTGAAAATGTAAAAGTTTGGTACCTATTTCTTAGCTGTCACCCAGAGATGACAGGTGAGTACATGGATGCCAGCCAGCCCTTGTAAGTGACCTAACACTCTCTATCAATGCCTTCCCTGCAGTACTACTCCCACGTAGTGAGGATTTATTAATACTTTATTAACACTTGTACCAATATGCCGTTAGCATATTTTACTGCTGAGAAAGAACCAGGGCTGCACTTGGAAGCACTGTCACTCTTTAATACAAGCACGATAAGAAAGGTAAAAAGCTAGAGCTTACTACTTGTATTATGAATTTTTTCCCTTTTTTTTCTGGGAGTCAAGCTGCAGGGTGCCTTAGCTTTGCTCACAATTTGGCTGGGTATGTGAAGAAGTAAAAAACAACAACATTAATTCTATAATCACAAAAAAAATTTGCTTTAATTTAGTGTTCTGGTTTCACAAGACCTTAACTGCTATGACAGAATTTCACTATAATGGAAGTTGTCAATGTTGCAACCTCTGGAAAAAAAAACCCTAAACAAAAGTGGCGAAACACAGGTAAACTAATAAAATAATTCAGTGAGGTTTGAATTTTTCAGTTTTTCAGTAGGAAATGGAATGGTTTGAAAAGAATAAAAGAAAACTGAAGATGGACCCTGTCAAAAGTCAACAACCTGCACTGCATGAAAAGCGATACCTAGTGTTTCTAGTGGGCTCCCCACATGAGAAGTCAACGGGCCTGATAATTTGATACCTACAAAGAGAAATTTTAAATCACATTAGCTAGAACTCAAAGTCTTGTATTGATTCCACTGGCAGCCTTGGGGCAAGACTAAAACTGCGTTTACAAAAAAAAAAATAAAAAATTATTCTGTCCTGCTTGGTTATGAATCTCATAATTAGGAACCAATATTCCATGTTGTCCCAAGTTTTTAACTTGCCGAGCTTTGAAGTGCTTTGTCTACCTCCCAGAAGTCACACAGAGGATGTATCTATTCTTGAAGGAGCAGAGCACTGAGGCTCTCAAACTTGGCCCTTAAATGTTTTAGTGTAGCTGTGCAGACATTTTTTTTCCTAGGCTCTCCATAAACATACAGAAGGGAATTTCAGCTCATTTACTTAAGACTAGGCAACCCTTCTGCCTAACAGCATTAGATCTACAAGCCTCTGCCAGAGAGTGTGACACAGTAGGGATGTGGATAACCACCTGTGGATCTCAGGTGAGTTGGAGGAGGAACAGCTGCCCCTTCAAGGCACAGCAAAACTGGAATGCACACACTGAGAGTGGCACCACTCTCAGGCTCTGTGCTGGACCCTGCATTCAAGGCTTGTACATCCTCTTCACTGTTTTATTAAAGTTCTCTCCTGTTTAGTACAGCAGAGATAAAGGAAATTAAATCAGCGCACGTGTTACTATCAAACAAACAAACAAAAAGGCCAGATTATGCCTCCTCATGTATCGGAATATGATTTCAGCATCAGAACCTCTTATCTTTTATCTGAATTATTCTTTCAGGAAGACAGAGAGGTCCTTAACTCAAACAGTCATTATTACATGCTTCAAATATTCTCATGCCTGCCTGCTTTGTGTACCTGAAGAGAACACTCTAATGCTAGATTGGTATCAAGATTTCCCATAAGATCTGCAAACTTCTGTGAAAAAACAGGGCAGCGGCTAAGGGACTTAATGAGACACTAAACTCATTCTGTGCTCAGAGAAGGGGAGTGTGAGAGGATGTACACATTACCAAATAATTCCACTTGCTATTCAAACACATGGGAAAAAATGAGCTTAGTGTTTGGAAAAAGGGGCTGAAAAAAAAAGAAAACAAAATTGAGCACAGAAAGAGCAAAACAGTTTTACTACTGAAAATTATTTAAATCAGCTTTTAGAATATTGCTGGGGGAAAAAACTCATGGGGAAATCTAGTGCAAAAAGACCTGTGCTGTAGAACAGAAAGAAGCAGTTGAATGAGACATGTAGCTCTCATTATCTGTGGGGGCTTTCGCAGAGATTTATATAATTTATTGTGCTGTATGAGACCAGGCACAAGTGAAAAGACAGATCCAACAAAGGACACTGCACAACGGTTGATGGGCAGGGGGAAAGTCCATCAGGACTGCACAGTGGCTCAGCATCAGCTCTGTCTGTGCACTGAAATGCAAATGTGAGTTGTTGTTGTTGTTGGCTACGGTGGCAGGGCTGAAACTGGAGGAAGCAGATGCTGTAATCTGATGATGATGTTGTTCTTGCTGAGTCTGAAGAATCACTTCAAGAGCTAGTAATGAGAGTCGCTGAAGCTAGTGTTGATTACAGACTACATCAGAATGTATAAAGATAAAGGTGATGACACTTCTGAAATGGTGTATTGCAGCCACAATATAAAGAAAGAGGTTGAGCAGTGAAGGAAATTCAGTTTCTAACAGACAGTGGGTAAAAATGGAAAGTCTCTGCTCTTGGAGGAAGACATCTCATTTTATATTCATGCATATGAACGTTTGACTATTAAGGAACCCCAAAGGGGGTGGTGAACACAAGACCTGGTGAATCTCTGCACCTATTTGCTCTGCTTTAGGAAGGGAGAATATGAATGCAATAGAACAAAACCAGTGGATTAGGAAATGTGTGATGACTTCTAGCCTCAGGCAAAAACCACCAAACACCATCAAAATGGACTTTGGGGTACGAATACTTTTAAATACTTTGCAAATATTTAATACCTTAAAATAGGACAAAGTGCTTTTAAAAGAATGTCTTCATAAGGGAGGAAAAAGAAGCAACACAAGAAGGAAGCAAAGGGAAGGTCAGCTGGTGATTTCAAATGGCTACCCATTAGCTGATTTAATTGAGATAGGGTCTCAGATGGAAGCTGAAGCAGTTTACAAAAATGTTATTGAGCAAGCTTTACAACCAGAAAAGCCCTCACCTCAGAAACACATGAATTTGTCAAACAGAACCAGCTATAACAAAAACATACCCCCAAGGGTATCCACAACTTCCCTGGGCAACCTGTTCCAGTGCTTCACCGTGTTCATAGTAAAGAATATCTTCCTAGTATCTAATCTAACTCCACTCTCTTTCAGTTGGAAGCCATTCCCTCCTGTCCTGTCACTCCAGGCCCTTGTAAGGAGTCTCTCTCCATCTTTCTTGCAGGCTCATTTTTCAGTACTGGAAGCCCACAAGTGGGTCACCCTGAAGCCTTCTTTTTTCCAGGCTGAACAATCCCAGTTCTTTTAACCTTTCTTTGTAGAAATGCTCCATCCCTCTGATTGTCTTGGCAGCCATACTTGGGATTCTCCACAGCAGGCCCATGTCTTTCCTGTGCTGGGGACCCAGAGCTGGATGCAGCACTACAGGTGGGGTCTCACCAGAGTGGAACAGAGGGACAGAACCCCTCCCCTGCCCGGCTGCCCACACTGCTGGTGATGCAGCCCAGGACACGGTTATTATCAGCCCTGCAGTCCAACCTAATGGTGCTCCACCCCCGACCTTTATTATTTTGGCACTTGGATTATCATTCTCAGCTAGGGCTGTACATGGGTGCTATTTCCAGCAAGAGTCAGTTCTCAGCTTCCTTAGGTGTGAAATATTAAGTCTCTGCACTGTAGTATTTTATCACATTGCATGTTGGCCAATAGCCACGTAATTTCTAGTTCATAAATGCACCATCATCCATCAGACATGAGTGCTGAAGGTGTGAAACAGCTTTTGCAAAATTAAAGTTATTTCTAAGTCCTTGGACTACAAGTAACTCCTGTTTTTATGTGACCACTCATGAAACAAAGATTTGCCCAAGAAAACATGATCACAAATGGTCTGATTTGTACTTCGCAAGCAATTGAAACTGAAAGCACTAGAGCATGCATTTTAGAAGAGCTGATGGCCTGGTTTGTGTCCCTTTAAATGTCACTGCTGTGTCACACTACTTCTGACACATTATGTCATGTGTGGTGTGATTTCAGAGAGCAGACAGCCTCTGAGCCAAGTATGCAGCAGATGTTGAAGAGACCAGGTGGCCATAAGAATCGGTAATTTTAGATCTCTCCAAATAGTTCAGCAACCAGCTTCTTCACAGTTTGTGCATCTCCAGTCCAAAAATATGACAGCAAAGACAGCAACTTTGATTTCCCAAAGAGCATAATAAAACACATTTGACTGTGTCTTGATCCTCAGGGTTTATCCCCTTGGGCTTGCAGCAGAACGAGAGGTGAGGGACTGGCAGGGAAGGTAATAACAGCACAAATACCTCTTTGCTATTTGTCAGACAAATGCAGTCACAATTGCCAACCTGCTTCTGCTGTTCCAGTGAAGGTAATTTAGTTAACTGTGCCAACTTCCCACTCTCCATTCTCTCCAATACAAGTAATTTTGATATTGCCTTCACCCACACCTTGCTGCAGCTCAGTAATTTCTTATTCTCAATTCTGATAGAGCTCAGGGCAACAAACTGCTGTTAAAGCTGAAAATCTGACCACTTCACTCCCACCACCTTGTTTTAATAGCAATGGTTATCCATATTGATTTGCTGCTTAATGGAGTTCAGCTCGTGTAACTACAGCCATCTAAAATTCAGGTGTTTGCTCTAAGCAAGCTGTCCATTCTCCCTCTGTAGTAGTCCACAGAAAGACAGAAATGCTCTTCTAAATTTTTGCCAAATCTATCCTATATGCCTGTTTTAGGAGAGGAAAAACATATGTGTCTGCCCTCCCTTGACTATGGAGGGAGCCTGGACGATAAGCATGGATTTAAACACTAATTTTCAGAAAGACAATAGGATAAATCCCAGACCATACTATCTTTCATACTAGGTTCCATGTTACAATCCCCTGTCAGTTGTGAAAGTAGAGGGCACATAGAAATGACCTCATCTGTAGCTCCCACTAGTGAAGGGCCATTGAGGGTCACAGCCAGGTAAGAGGGAACAATTTTGCAGCTTAGGTAAAGGTCTTTGGATTTCCTGCACCAATTCCCTCACCAAATCTTCAGTGAGCAAGGAAGCAACTGTTCCTAGAGAATCTTGCCCTCCTTTCCTACTCAGTAACTACACTCATGGTAGTAGCAAAGACTTCAGGAAGTTGATCAATTCTTGGTTCTGCAATGCTCAATAAATCTGAGCTGCACATCACGTTGATTTAAGTATCTTCCAGCCGTCAAAGCTCCCTAGATTTTCAAGAAATAAATTGTGCTGAATGAAGGTTTAGCTACATGTGTGCTACCAAGAGCAGAACGTAAGCAGATGTAAGTTGTTCATATCCCTGCCTAACTCTATAGTTACAGAAATATCACTTTACTTTTTCTTGTGTCCTGGAGTCAAAGAGTTCACTTTAGGTAATAAATCCTGCATAACAGTAGCATAATCCAAGGAAGCAGTAACTGCAGTGATATAGAAAAGGTACTATTTTTCTCAGTCATGATTTAGGTCACAGCTTCATCAGATTGGTTATTGCTATAGCAACCACAGCTTTTGCTTTTGTACAGAGACTTCTAACAGTATTCCACAAGGTAAAAGAAACATTCGGGAACACAGGAGATAAACCAAAGACACAGAGGCATAGAGCCCATCAAGAGCAAAAAAAACAAATGCAATCTACACTTTCCTTAAAGTCTGAACACCTCATTGTGAGAGGAAAAAATGAAAGTAATGAAAATAAATATAAGTGTTTCATGGACCCTGGTAGAAATGAAACCATGGTAAGGCTATTAGAGCTCAGAACACAAAGGACTCTTTCCTCTGGTACAGAAGGTCACAGATTTAGCTCCTGCGAAGGGAAAATCCAAGCATACTTCATTTACTGAGCTACTACACTAGAATAAGCACCTTTAATTATTTTAGTCTCTCTCTCTCTCCACTTTCCAGACAATGACAAAGCCTTGTAAAGGCAGGGGTTTTATTTATTACCTAGTCCTGTAGGACGCTTTATTTAACCAGCCTTGCCAACACAATGATTTCCTTAGGAAACTTGTCCCTCACTACAAATTACGTCCTATTAATTTACAGAAGTGGTGACAGAAATTAACTTCCTGCCCCTTTTGCCACAAACCTGCTATGGGCCATTAAAAATATACCAATCTGACTTGTTAAACGTACTTTAAATCTGCTGGTTTAAATTGCCCTGCATATAATGAAAAAGTTTTTGAGTTGCCTTTTAGTTGGGCTAATATATGAAAAACAAGAGAGGACCTAATAATAGCTAATGGCCAGCACTTACATAGCAGAACACTTTTCATCTCCAGAGTGCTTTTCAATATTAACTAATTAAATTTAACCCATTCCTGCAAGGGGGACCTTATGAAGGGTTTGTTGACTAGGTAAATGAGGTTAAAGGTTTGAATGGTTTTATCCCCAAAGCCAGGTAAAATCAGTGATAGCCAAGGCTCTGCACTGCCTTACAAGATGTTCTCAGTATCTCACGCTCATCTCTGATTAATGATAGACCCCAGTATTTCCACTGGGCACTCACAGAACAGGGCCATGCAAGTTCATTAAAAATTTCTGCTGAGAGGTTTGGTTTCTAGACAATGAGGCCTCAGTCCAGCAAAGAAATCTGAGTAATGTCTTTGGTTAATATTTATCCTGAAAATTCTGTGCTGAAGATTTCGTACTTGGCACACTGCTGTCTGTGGCATACAGCTCCAACAAAGGACAGAGAGCACATTGCCGCACAGTGAATATCAATGGATGAGTCCCACTCTAGAAATTTTTACACAAAAATTAATTTCTGCAAACACTGACTGATGCTTGGGCTGAAATCATTGTTCCTCAGTATTCTATCTCATACAGCCACACTTTCATCCTTTCGGCCAGCTGACATTTGTTCAGCCTTAATAATATTTACTTACTCATGTTTCCTTTTTCTTACTGTATTTGCTGAACTATATAGCTTTCTTTTTTCCTGTAGATACAACCATATGCATTAGATATTCAAAATGTACCCACAGCTCTAAAATCTTCCAGCTGCTCCTTCAACAAGATAAAAATTAAAATAATTATATTTAAAGGTTTCAGTATTTTTCTAGCATAATAATTCTAAAAAAGCCCCTCAGAACTGTCCCAGTTGTTTTCTAAAACTGTTGGAAACCACTCTCTGACTCCAGTTGTCAGATATCACCCTGATCCAACAGATTTAGATTGCTCTGAGAATTGTCATGAAATAAAATTTCCATTTAAATAAAGGTAGTACAACCATTTCAGTCTCTATGACCACATCCATCCTAGTATATAAAATGAGTTCTTTGCCATGATGGGAAATGGCAAGGCATGGTTTGTAGCTGTATGGATACACTCTTCTTTTCCATCCTGCCCACAGGGAATGGTTCCTGACCAGTGCTGTTGCCTGCTTTGTGTCTGGGCATCATGCTGGTGATGGGACGGAGCAAAAATGTGCCAGGGTAGTTGTAGTAATCGAACAGCATGGATCACAGCAGGGAAGCGCTTGAATGCCTGCCCTGCTCCTCTAGTGTCTGTCTACTGATATGTGCTATGGCTACACCTCAGTAAATAAAGCAAACTGGAGACTGACTCATCCCCACACAAACTCCTCTAGAGCCCCCAGCAAGGGCTCTTGATCTCCAGCTGTGCCCAGACATCAAACAACAGTGTGGATGGTCAGTGCCTGGCCTTCACTGCCCATCTTCAGTTTACCCTCAAGGATACAGTCTCTGCGGCTCTTCAACCCATAAGACAGCTGTGGCTGATTTCAAAGTAGTGGAAATTTTAAAGTGTGGTTAAGCCATTGAATGCATTTCAAGCAATAACCACCTGTGTGTTGCCAAAATTGTTTTCAGGCTTCTTGGACAACTGTCTATGAGAGACAGGACACAGGACACCACATTTTGTCTTGAGGAGTCTTTGTGGTTTTCTATGAGAAAATTGGCTTCTAAAATTCAATAGAACCTTGGACAGGATGCTAGAATAGCTTGTCTCAGCAAAACAAAATTGTATGGAAAGTTTGTGTAGCACTGCATTGGAGTTCCCATCAGGGTGTAAATGAGGCCTGAACTGTTGGGGTAGTCTCATAAATGCTTCTGAAATCAGCCTGCCCCTGGTAACCTTATATATCACTTGCCCTTCTCTTCCCCAGGATAAAAAATCCATGTCAGTAAAGACATCCCTTATAAAGCCTTCGTTGTCACGTAGTGCATCTCTTTTACCCCTTTCACTTACCTTAGAGGTGTCAGCATCAGCTTCGGATTTACCCTGATCCAAGAGGAGGTGGGTAGGAGGATTCAGGATAGCATCCCCCATTTCAGCTGAAATGGTTTGCCAGTGCTCTGCATTTGTCTTACAGCTGTCAACCTTTTTTGGTGCAATTATTGGATTTTTGGTGGTACCTATGGGTTGCCAGGCAGGATAGGGCTGTGTGAACGCTGGATAATTCAAGGAGGAAAGAGAAATTGAGAAATTGCAGGCTGAGTAGTAGAGGTTTTTCCCCCTGTTTGTTAAGAAAGGTCTTCAGAGCTGACTTTAACAACTGAAATCTGAGGCGGATATGATTCAAATCTATTCTGGGCTTCTTAAACTATTTTTAAAAATGCAAAAGCTTTTATTAGCTTAACATACTATTCCAATCCACACAAGTAAAATGAAGCGTGTCTTCGTAATTCTATCAAGATTATGCACATTTCCCTCCTGACTCACGACCACACTGATCATAATGGCGTTAATTGATATTCATGTGCATGCCATATTTACTTCTGCAGAGTTCCCGTGTAATTGAGCAATAGTTAATGGGCACTTAGGACTCTATTCACAAGAGATTACAAATGTATGTGTGTATTGGGGAGCTTTTCCCTGCGGAGTTTCCATGTGTCTGGATAGGTACATAATCACCGCGCCAGTCATCAGACAGAGCAGCTGACACTCGTGGCCCTGGTGAGGGCTGGAGCGAGACAAATTCTCAGCCCTTCCCAATTTGGACTGGGGGGAGGGATGGGGACTGCGGCAGGGGGAGATAATTGTGAATCAGGGCTGCTCAGCAGAGTCAGAGATGGCATCCATGAAGATTCAGAATGAATCATGGCTCCCCTTCAATAATCCAGAGCTATCTCCTCCCACCCCTTAAGCAAAGAAATCTCTCCTTATTTTATTCATAGGCAACCCTACAGCCTGTTTGAACCTTCCCCACACTCGCACCGGTGGGACACGTGGCATCCCCACATCAGCCAAATGACCCCTTTCCCCCAGGTTCAGTCCTTAGACACAGCCAGGCATTCACAGACATCCTTCCCGAAGAACATCAGAAATATCAGAAGCACTGGGACCCTGCAGTGCTCCGCTGTGTAACCTTTCAAATGTGGCAATAACACATTCAGAGAGCAAGCTGCACGGAGCGGAACCCCAAAGCACTTTACAAATTACAGAGAGAAGAATGGCGTTAACTCCCTCCTCGTGAGCTGTCATTCCTGGGCTGCAATGCAGCAGCTGGTTCACAGCCCACAGCAGCACCTCCAGCAGCTCTGGGTGGGCAGCAGGACTCGGGACAACATCCAGCGGCACAGCAGGAGAAAATAAACCAGGCATGGTGTGACTCCTTGGACTGGACAGAGGGTTTGATGTGGGCTTTTTGAAGGAGGATGGGTGATTGAGTGGTGACTTCCCTGGGATTTTTGAGTTAAGGAATAAAGGAGAGGAACTAATAAAGATGAGTTTTCTAACAACATTTCCACATCAGCATGTTTAGTGGAAAATAATATAGTTTTTCCTTTTCTTTCTTTGTTACCCTTTTTTTCTCTTAAATGAGTTAATGAATAGAGTGCGGAGGTAATTCTGCTCTGCTTGCTGGGATTCATAATATAAAACCCTTGAGTTACTAAAAGGAGAATTTTTATTTCATTTTTTTTTAAATTTCACTTACAATGTCAATCACCCATCTTACTGATTTTAATTGAGTGTTTCTGAACTGTTTCTCTCTTGCAGTGCTGCTCCTTAAGATTAACACCATCCCTCTGACCATGAGATTTGCTCTTTCTTGTGAAAGCTGAAAAATTAAAAACAAAAGGACAGAGAAAAAATTTATGAAAAGAAAAGTAAGTCTGTAAAGTGAAGAAAGACAAGCTGGAAGTTCCACATCACTGGCTTGTGAAATACACCTTGACCAAAGGCACGTGAAATCACATCAGTGGCAGTTCTAGAAAAAATACAGGATAGTCTCTCAGGCCATAGTCCCTGTTATATTTTCATGAAGTTTGAAATCTGCCACAGTCTTCTGTTTTCATTCTCTTACAAAACACACCTGGGTCATTCCTAGTTGATTACAGAAGCAGGACAGTATCACCCAACACTATGAGCTGGGCTTGTCTGCAAAAAGTGCTTATGCCTTGTCCCATAAACATGGTTTCAGCCTGGAGTCTAAAGGCCGTGTCTGGACACAGAGCCCTGTCAGGGTGCAGCTGGGCTGCCCACACTGGAACTGCCCTCAGCAAAGGTGTCCCAGCCAGGGAGGGAGCTCAGAGGTTCTTGGGGACGGGACGAATTTCTGCATGTTTCAACAAAATCACCTTTCCCCTTGGTCAGGTAATAGTGAAGTTGCTTTCCACCCTAGAAAATGATAGAAAAAACATTATCCTTAGGTTTCAGAATTGCGTGGAATGGGTATGAAAGAAAGACCTACCATGATGTGTCAGGAGAAGTGAAGGAATATTTGTCATCAGGGTTAAAAGTACAAGGGAGCTTAGACTATGCAATTTTTACACATGGATTTCACTGACATGGGTATGCAGTTATCACACTGCATTCATGTGATGATCATCTTCAGGTAGAACAGTTCCAGCAAACAAGAATGATATGGAAACCTTTCCTTGTATTTGTCATGTTAGAAATACGTCACTGTTGTTGAATAGTAACAGCATTTCTTCCTAGCGCAGGTAGTGTTTCCTTTATCACATCCATCGTAATTTTAACTGCAAGACCAATGGTTCACAGAACTTTTCCAGTCCAAGATTTGATTAAAAACAAAACCACTGACTTTGCATATCAGAATCTTGACTGGATGAGATATTGTTGCAGCACAGAAGTGTTTAGAATTCACCCAACAAAGCCTGACAAAGTTGTTTGCTTCACACTGAGACAATCTTAGTTTCAGGGTAAGCTGTGGTCCAACATCTTCCTCTGCTTTCAGTTATTTCTACCTTCACTTCCATTTGAATGCTCCACTTCCATTTATCCTCTGGGGCAGAAAGCATTCTAGGGCAGGATTTTCCTTATCCACCCTTTTGGAAAACTGTGGAAGACTGAAATATTCACTGGGTATTATGGATTCAACAGGACTTACAACCATTTATTTATGAATTAGATTAAATCCCTCATCAAAATATAAAACTTTCTCTGAAGGAACTACATTTTTCCTGGGATAGACAAATGGTGTGGGCAATAATTCTAAAATGAAAAATTTCACAATGACTAATCTGAATTTTTGTCTTGATGAGAGAAAAATTGTTTTGATTCTTATCTTGATTTGGCATTATATTGAAATACCATTCAGTGCAATGTATATACAGTCATCAGATTTTAAATGTGCTAATCTCTTCTACGTGGTCAGAAATAATTTCATTCTTTCAACTGAAGCAAGTTTACAGAATTATTTTCCATTAAATATTTCAAATATCTATATGGGGCTCCACAACAAAAACAAATTTTAAAATCTTTTAACTAAAGCAAAATTGAAAGTGTTGAAATTGCCCAGAAATGTAGAATTCTACTTGTTGGGAACCTTTAATTACATTTGCTAAACATTTTCCATGCTTCTGTACAGAA
The DNA here is from genome assembly GCA_013400315.1 of Bombycilla garrulus. Taxonomy (NCBI): domain Eukaryota; kingdom Metazoa; phylum Chordata; class Aves; order Passeriformes; family Bombycillidae; genus Bombycilla; species Bombycilla garrulus. Next base: position 502,441 of record VXBU01011289.1, on the reverse strand, counting down.
CCCAAACTCGGTCACTCACTACAATGAGAGATATGAAAAGGTTATCCACATCAAAAGCCTGACTCAGACTGAAATCAGTCTGAACAGAAACAACAAAAATGCCATCGCTTTTTAAGATTGAGAGGAGAAAAGTGTATAAATTATTTCTTCCTTTGAAAAGAAAATATCTGTGGACATTGTTCTGAGATTTCACATTTCCATGCCTCTATTGAGGCTTTTAAAATTGTCAGAAAAGATTGATTCACAGGAAAGTCTTGTACATTTGTGTAAATGTTTCAATCAATGACTGCAAAATACTCTGGAGAAAGAAAAATTAAAGACTGAATATGTTCAATGGACGCTCATTAAACTTTGGCAGCTGAATTTGTCAAAGCTCCTGCCTGTCTTGTTGAGCAATGAGCAGATGCCAACCCAAACCAAAAACCCTCTCACAAACCAGCAACAAAACTTTGGATGCAAATCAGAATATGGCCAATGTTTGCTATTCTCAAGTGGAAATGCTAAAAGGTCATCCCAACTTATTTTGGTCACCCCATGATCACAGTACCTCTCCATGCCGAATCACATCCCTGCCATCCCTCTGCATCCAAGAATAACAATGCCATGACAAAAACGGATCTCAAAAGAGCTATCTCATAGTGTTGCTGATTGCGTGGGGAAAAAAAAAAAAAAAAAAAAAAAATTAGGCCTCTCTTCCTTACAGTTGCACAGCCTTCAAAAAGGATTAGACCCAAGTTAGATAGTGCAATGAACTCATTTTCCTCCCTGTACTTCCACTCACTAAACCAGAATTCTTACATTTAATTCATTACACTTCCGCGGAAGTTTCTTAGAGAGTGTCATGCTCATAACCTTAGAGAATCATGACAAAATTTGTGATTCAACTGTATCCTGAAGCTTTTGTATAACTGCCTGCAGGGTTTAATGGAGCTGTTCCACAGAATCCAACTCAGGTGCAGGGAACTTCCACATTACAGAGGCACTGAAGAGAGCCTTTGGATTATTCAAAAAAAAAAAAACAGGGGAAAGGGCACATAACCCATTGACTGTACAGCCAGCAAAGGTGTATGTGCCTTCCTGCTCCACAGAAAGGGTGTTATTATCAATTTGTTCGATCCTTAGAAGTAATAGAAGGGAGACATTCCGGTTTGAGAGTACAAGTGTGTCCTGGACATTGACTATACCATGTAAAGTTGCTAAATTATCCTTCCTCAAGGGGAAGTTGTAAACTGGGAGCTTATGACTTGTGTGACTGAGGGGTGTTGCAACTTAGCAGTCATATAAAATCACGTAGGATTGAATGGTGTGCATAGGTAACCCCATGCTGGTTCAAATGTAACTGCAAAGCTTAAGGACTTGAATGGGTTGTGTAAATTACCACGATGATAGCATCTAAAGCACTTTTTCTATAGTGCCACCTACCCACTCATAAGTATTTATAGATATGTATAATGCAACTAAAAAAAAAAAATGCATCTAATGCTCTTTTGTTATGTGTCTATAAACAAGTCCCCCAAAGAGAGAGAATATACGTGTATACACGTGGTATTTTTTCATTTTGTTTTAAAACTTTTTGATAATGCATTTGAACAGTTTCTGGGAGTCTTTAGATTTCAGACAAATGGACTCTGTGACAATAACAAACACCAAACTACTGTTATTTAACAAAGTTGGTTAAAAGTAATTCCAAAGCCATCATATTTCTAATTAAGTTTGAAAGTGATGCATAACAAAAGGACTCAGAGAAACTTTAATTTCATATTCCAAACTAGTTAGTCCTATTTGTTTGCTTTGAATCACTCATTTCAATAAGGTGAAAACTTGTGTTAATCCTCCATTCATCAGTTGCCTGGGTGCGTGTGAAATGAGTCATGTGGACAAAATAAACCATTGCTAGCCGCAATATTCTATTGTCCTTTAAGCTTCTTCAAGGGGCCTCTTCACAGGTACCAAAAAGCCACTCTAGACACTTCACATATTTTTGAAGATCCTCTCTTTTTTCACATTACTCACTCATTGAAGAATAGCCGAAAACAGGCATAAAATGAAGGGAGCTGAAGTAGGCCAAACTCATTTTCTACACAGAGAGAGATAATTGGCACTGCAGTAATTTTGAGGAACTGAATTAAATGAATAAATTGTGACATGGGAAAAACTGAAAAGGACAACAGTTTCCTGGCTTGCACATAATAGTTACTTTGGACAGCATTTTTCTTGGAGACCAATTGATAAAACAGGACAAAAATGTTTTTCCCATTAATTGCTTTCAAACATTGTCCTGCTAAATGCCCAATTAAAAAGTAAAAGTGTGAGCTTCTTTTTTGCTTATAATGACCACATATTGGGGGGAAAAAAATCAGTAGCCACGTCTTAGCATTTTCTTTTGTGGATGTCGAATAAAAAGATCAATGGAAAAAGGTTCTTAGCTTACCTTAAACTAAAACAGCCGCAAAGTCTGGAGACCAGCATGGGGGTGAAGATGGGGTGGTGAGTGGTGGGACACATACAGTATCACTGCACTGTGCCAAAACTAATATTTACACAAAAAAACTTCATTTCATAAGTTAGTAAAATGCAAAAACATCAATTCATATATTTCCAACTGTTACTTTGGATAGTTTATAAATTAGATATTTTCAGAAGATGAAGCACTATTCCAAAAGAAATAGTTATGTATAAAACAGTATCTCAAAGATTTTCCTTCATTTTATTTTAAAAACACTTGCTGTAAAGACATGGTTCTCTGACAATGAAATTCTGATGGATCAAATGGATAAAAGTCAATGGAGTCAAAGTTACCTTTGAGATAAAACCACCGAATTAAAGTGGGTTAATTAATGACCTTCTTATTAACTAAATTAGTTGAGCTCTAAGAGAGTTGTCACTGCAAGTCATACTATAAACACTCATTAATTTTTTGCAATGTTATTTTAACAGCAGATTTCTAGATGGGGCTAGCCTAAATCTAGCAAAAATATTTGAGAGAGACATCTTGATAACAAAGTGGCTTTTATCTGTCCATACATCTTACCTGTGCATCAGTAATGCCTGTATGTTTCACAGACCTTTACAATATCCAGACCATCATGCACATTCACCACTAGACTTTTATGGAAAAGATGATGAAATGGTTGTACAGATTAGTTACAAAACACTCATGGCCTTGCACTGGCTAGAAATACACAGAGAATTAGTGATTTGTGAGGTTTTATTGGGCTGAATTTAGTGATAAATCCTGTTTCAGATGAAAAAAATCTGCAATTTTCCGGTTGCTGGGAACACTCTAGAACAGAAGATATGGGTGGTGCTGTGAAGGAAAGCAGCAGTGCTGGGTGGGGACCTCATCTGGACTCCAATGTGTACAGATTTCCTAGAGCTGTCTCTGGACCACAGATAAGATATTGATGGTATTTATCCAAATCCACTTATGCTCTTGCAAAAAAGCTTTAAAGCGAAGTAAAGTCAAAGGCCAGTCTCCTCCTGACAAAGGAAAATGAGTCCAAGTATAAGAGCTCCACAATTTATAAACTGATTAATAGCTTAAAGTCTCAAAGTCCAGCTGAAGGGAAGAAAAGCAGGAGACACAGGTTCTCCTGGACACTGCTGTATTCCCATCAGAGATGTCCTGTGCAAGTTCTACACCTGGATGGACATCCCCAGTGCCAGTATGTGAAAGATCCTTCCATGACCCTTTTATAGCCATTTCTATTCCAAAAGAGGGAAAGTTTCTGAAGATATCCTGATTATAGTGATCCCTACATGTTAGGATTTATGTTGTTGCAGTTTTTTGGGGTTTTTTTTTTCATCAATCTAAGTGAATTTTTTTGCCTTTGTCACAGAAAAAAGACTGGTCCCTCTGGGGCTGTAGATTTCTCTCCATCCTCGCTGCCCAAGGCACTGATTAAGTGAAGTGCTTAAGCACCTGTCTGACTGTAAGCACATAAACCACTGCACTGAGTCAGTGAAAGATAGTCAAGTGCAGAAAAATAATTTCTTCTGGAAGGTTGCTGTGCAGAGCTATCCATTAACATGAACACAAGCCTGAAATTACAGTAGGGCACTTCTACATGCTTTTTCACTATTTATGGATATTTAAAGAGCTCTGTGAAACAGACCCTGATCACAAATTTTAAACTATTAGGTGAGTTTTACAGAATCATTCTCTTTTGCTTTAAGACATCATGATTCAACCTCTGCCTCATAATGTTCCATCTTCTAATTTGAAAAGTGAGACAAGGGGGAACACAAATATCATTGCTAAATATTGTAAAAATCGGCTGAACGAAAGCTATGTAAAGAGTTTTGAAAATTTGCATACAATTTATTGCCTCACTGTATCATATATCTTATTTGGAATAGAGAGTGAGAAAAGTATCACAACAAAATGCCACAAAAGTTCCATCCTGCAGCAGCCATCCTTATCCACAAATGAAATTGTTATAGCATTTAAACTAAATCCCACAATTTCTTGAAAACAAAGATCTTATTAGAGCATTATATTACCTGAATCTTCAGAAGTTATTGGGGGACTGTCTGTGCTGGAGGGAAAACTCTGTTTTTCCTCTCCTCCTTATGTCTGTGAATGAATGGCAAAAGCCTCTTTTGTTGCTGCCAGAGGATTTCGCACTGAAGATGTTATCCTAAATGATTTGTGCAGGGACAGACTGGGCCTCCCATGCTGTGCAAGTGTTGCGCCTCTGTGTAGAGTCCTGTCCTACATGCCTCTGCTTGCAGTGCAGACTTGGGCAGTGTTGAGAACTGTGACCACATCATGGCAAAGAACATCGCCTTCTACGATTTTGCAAAGTGTTTGTCAAATAACAAGGATTGGTCTAGGCCAAATCCGTGTTTACAATGAAAGAAATGGAAGACAGTGAGCAGTTTCCACTGTAGTCCCAACTCTTTGCCATCATCTGCAAACCCCTGTTCCTCCACGGCCAGCACATCACATGCCTGCTACACCTCTGGGTCCTGTGAGTCTCTATAGTTGCATTTAGTCCAGCGGGATTCTACTGCTTCAGAAGAGGTATGCAATAGAAACTTCAGGATTACCTGCTTTCCTAAGGCATCCTGATCCTAGAGGGAAGCAGGTCTCCAGCTTGACTGAAATGGACGACAGGCAGCTTTATGGAGATATACACCAAAGAATTCACTAAAGAACCCATTAAACAAAGGTATGAGTTTCATTAAAGCATTTACATCCCTTGTGTTGCATGTACTAGTTCACCTTCCTTTTGCCTCCTATCCCACACTGAACTGACAATTCAGAATGTTTTTGGGTGGCTTCTGGAATATACAAGCAAAATCCAACAGCTGTCTGCTAGAGCTGCTGACCGTGGCCTGAGGGACACTCAAATCTGGCATCCCTCTGAGGGCACACCAGAAGAGGACAAGGAAACCCCTTCAGGTAACAAGTCCCTGGGAGCAGTAGCTGCAATGAATTTTAAGAAAAGTGTTAGGGAAAGAAGACCTTACCTGCCACATCTCACAGCAGCTCTGTCTACCTCCCTTTCCCAAAGATCTTTATTTCTTCCAGTTTGAAATCAGTGCTTGAGTCAGGTTTCCTGTTTATCACTTCTTTTAAGAATTAGCTAGTACATCACCTTTGGATCAGTAGGTAAGAACTCATACATTTTGTTAGCCACTATAGATTCATGCAAATATTACAGGGCTGTGCTACTTTAAGTACAAGACTGTGAATTATTTTACACCATGCAGACAGCTACAAGTTCATCTGTACTCTAACTTGATCTTCCTCTGCTTCTGTGGACTCCCAGAACTGGACTCATGCTTTTCTCCCAGCATTTGCATGTCTGTTGCAGCAGGTGTTTATTTCAATGGTTTACTGTTATGGTTTCATGTTAATGGACCATTCCAGTGTTCCACTATGTTTTCCCCTAAATGGTTTATCCTGCAGTTGTATCCTCCCCCGAGCTGTCCCTCATTGTACTCCCGGCCTTTGTTCCAGCTCTTTCCCTAGCCATCATTGTAACCCTGCCCCTTGTTCCTGAATCTTCCCTGTCAATCATACCCTGGACCAATCCCAAATTGGACCACCCCTCTGGAATTCCCCTAATCCTCGAAGCCCCATTGGTCCATGTGACCTGTCCTCTCCTCCCACCTTATCCTGTTTGGCCCTAAGAACATGACCTGTCCTTTTACTCCTCCCCCAGAGGTTTCCCATTGGTTCACTGTTTGTGCCCTCCCCTTGATTTGTTTCTGTATTTAACCCCTTGCACAGAGGTGCTCGGCGCTCTTCTGTCCCTGATCTGTTTGTCATGTATGAGCCTGTTTCTCCAGAACCTCAAGCAGAGAGCCTCCTCGTACTCTTTTGCTTTCCCTCACTTATGTTATGCTGTGGAGCAGCTCTAAAGGTTCAGCCTTTGGCAGCTGAACACCGAGGCTGTTCCCCACACATGGCACAGTGCCGGTGTGCCGCGAGCTGGCTGGGCTCCAGTGGCCGTGTCACATGTCCATCATTTTCTGACGATTTCTTGGTACTATTCCTACTTTTCTATCGTCTTGAAAATGAGAATTACTTTTTCCACTAGTTTCATCTTTCCAAGAAAGGTCCTAAGCCCAAATATATAGCCAAGACACCATTTCCTGCATGTCAGTCCTTCAACAGGTAACCCAGAAAAGTTGTGGGTGCCCCGTCCCTGGAAGTGTTCAGTCCTAGGCTGGGTGGGGCCCTGAGCAATCTGGTCTAGGGGGTGGCATCCCTGTCCATTGCAGAGGGATTGGAACCAGGTGATCTTTAAGGACTCTTTTAACCCAAACCATTCCATTATTCTATTATTCAAGCCTATATAAAATGGCCTTGTTCTGTGGACATCAGTGGAGCTACTCTGAGAGATACTGTTTGTGTTTTTCTTGGGATGATTTGCATTAAAATGTAATGTGCATTTTCTGTTTTTCAAACAGTGTAATGATACTAATTTTAAATTTTTGAGTCTCCAACAACTGCACTTTGCATGCTTTACTCTCAGCTACATACGGGCACCTTTTGAAAGATGTAGATGACCAGATATCTCTTTTAAATAAAAATCTTGTGAGAATAAAATGAGTAAAAGTGTAGTTATCATTAAGATCCATTGCATCATTAGATTCATTACACGTTAATGATCCCTCCAAACAGAACTAAAGGAGGGCGAATTTGCATGTACATTGTACATCAATAACACTCATAGTAGATACTAAAATTATTCCATGTCCTTCACAGTATCCTGTTGAATATTATGGCTTCTATGGAAATATAAAATAGATAATTTGTGTTTCCCAAGCAATTTAAACAATATGATTTTTTTATGTCCCTGCTACTTTAAATGGAACTAGTGAAGGCAGTATGTTATCCTCAGTCAGTATCCATCAGAAGTTACGTTAAAATTGATTAAAGTACTACTTATCCTAAATACTGTTGACCTATTTTCTTTCAAACCTGCCACATACATATATAAGATTAAATGTACAGTAGAAATGCATAGATACAGGATGAAAAGCTTGGAATTCAGAACAAAACATAGCAGCTGGTTGTTTCCAGAAGAGTAACTTTTTGAATGTTCAGGAGATATTAATTGGGTGCAATTTTAACATGAGACTGGACAGTGAGGGTTTTCTTAGGTTTTTATATATCTAATTCCATCTTCCTTTTTTTTTTTTTTTTCCTTCATTCTTCTGTTTTCTGTGTTTTTCTGTTTTGTGTCATCTTTCTTTGTAGCTACAAGCCATGCCTCTCCCTTCACTTTTTCCATGGATGCATGAAGAATCTCTGCTTCTCACACTCCTTTCACTGACAGCAATGCTCTGGAGTGGGCTGCCAAAATGAAGGAACAACACAACCAGACTTGACCATAAATACTTTTTCGTTTGTTTATTGATCCACTTATTGACCATTCACAGCCACTATCAGACACCAGGTAATTCCTGAATGGGGAGACAGCATAAGCTGCCATTCTCTTTTATCAGAACAAGGTCCTGAAATGGATCCAGAAGCACATTTACTAAAATCTTGCTGTGGTTTGGAAGGGGACAGTCACAAAATCTACAAAAAAAAGGAAATGTCTTTTTTTTATTTTTAATAAAAAGGTGAGCAAGTGTGACTGTCCTTACACATTTAGGGTGAAACACCTTGAAAAGATACATTGATCTTGGATGTTTATGTTTATGTAACAGACATTTAGGTGTAACATGGTGTGCTGTTCTCTCAATATCTCAACTGCAAGAAGACAATCCTAAAAATGTGGATGTAGGTATCGGCAGTGTCTTCTAAATTGGGCTGAAAATTTTTAATATTGCCTACAAAATTCTTCCATATACATGTCCTTTGGTGTCTATGTTTTCCTGCCACAGCCCAGTTTTGATGGCCTGCAGATCCCACAGCATATGTTTTACCTTGACAGTCCATTAAAAAGAATCTAAATGACTGGAATTCAATATTTCCTAGTGAGACAGTAATGTAAAACCAAATACCGTTTCTCTTGTAGCATAAAGACATATATATGTATGTATATATAAATTTATTTTCCTTACTGTCTTCAGCTGTCAATTCAATGAGACTTTGTTGGTTTGACAAGCTACCCAAGCATTGCCAAACATGCAAGAAAGTCTGCCCAGGTACCTGGCAGACATGACCATGAGCAGGTTTTTTAGTGTAGGTTGGACAAGCATCTGTCAGGAATGACGCAGGTACGTGATCCTGCCTTAGGGCGGGGAGCTGAACTAAATTACCTCTTGTGGTCCTTCTCAGCCTTTTATTTAATGATTTTATTGCCTTGAGCCAAGGTGACACATTGGGTCTGATCTTGAGCCTGGAATGTCCAAAATTTTACCTCAGTTACGTGTGGGTACGTAACATCATACTTTTCTGTCCACCACTGCTTTATTCCTATGTCTTTCTTTTATCTAAGCACTGTACACAAGCTCACACTTTCTAAGACTTCTTATTAAATTCTTTTCAAGCCACTCAAACTGAGAACATAATGAAAAAGTAAAAATATTGGGGGCTGAAAATAACCTTTGTCATGCCAGCCATTTTGCAGTCTGTACTTTCCTACTGGGATTTGCTGTCAGGGGAGAGCATTTAGGATTTTGATATATTCTGAAATCCACAGTGCTTTGTAGGTGTTGCAGTGTTTGTGGGGATTCCTGGCTGGTTCATAGTTTTTGTTCTGCAGAGCCAGAGGTTTATATTCAGAGACACTGGGAGACAGAGGACTGCAGTTGGGTGAAAGGAACAGGTTCGTTAAGGGGACTCAGTAAATGCTGCTTCTGCCCTCTTTTGGAAGAATTCATGCATCTCTAATATCTGAGTTTTTAGGTGCTCAGCATGGGAATAGAACCCCAGGTTTGACGCTGTGGAAACCACTTCCATCTCTTTATGTTCCCCAGGGCTGTTACCACTGACTTCAGGGACTACACAAGGTTTCACTTACACCGGTTTCTTCAGGACTTCGGCTACTGCTAACACAGAACTGACATGAAATGTCACAACTTCACACGGGGCCACACTGCAAGCGGAAAAAGGAAGAATATAAAGTAAAATATAAATTTTTTTTTTTAAAGCCAGAATACATTCCATTATATAAATTTGCAAATTACCTGTTCATCAGCCTATCAGTAAGAAGTAAGCTGCATCACAAATGTTTCTGATCAGTATTTTCTCTGAGTGGTCTGCAGTCTGTTTGCCTTCAAGCACGTGGTTGTAAATATTTAGGTCTCAGATATAGGGGCTCTCATTCTGGGACTGGATTACTCTGTTATCTGTCTTTAAAATTAGTGTAAAATGAGAAAACAGAGATTTACCAGTCAAAGACATTGTTCTGTAATCAACTGCAGATTAAAGTCATAAAAAAGCCACCTTTGCATTTTGTCCTGAAAGGAAGTAAAGATTTCCTTTTGGAGGAACAAATAAATGTAAATTCATTCACACAAGAAAATGTTCTTTACATTTGATCCAAAAGTACATAATTGTCATGGAGTCCAGGTATCCTTTACTTCAGTATAGACATTTTTTACTGTGTGTACCTGTCTTTGTTCTTGAGTCTTTAAATATGCCCAGTTCATATCTGCTAAGTGTTAAAAACAGAAATATGGTAGGACAAGAGGTCTCTAAATGTAACATAGCTGCCAAAAGTGTAGTTTGATTCTTGTCTGTGTGGAAAAATTACTCTATGTTATCCCTCTTCATTTTCCCTTTAGTTTGTTTTCTGGTCACTGGAGAACTCACTTCTATTTTCTGGAATGATACTTTTAAGTGTTTGCAAAGTACTTTTTGAGAATAAATTAAAGCCTACAAGTTCTCCCTTACTTGTTCCCTTTAAGTATTCACCAGATATTCTCCAGGCTGAATTGGACATGATAATCTAAGACATGTGGGTTTATTTCTGCTCTCCAGGAAGACAATTTCCACTCTTTAAAAAGAGGTAATAAAAAATGATTACCAAGTGACATGCTTTGCCACCACCTGTAAATATTCATTCCTGGCTCATTTCCATGAATTCTACAGAATACACAGTGATTTCATGATCATGTGAGCAACCATCTGAAGATTCTCTACAGCCCGGAACTCAGGGAGCAGAGGAGTGAAGTGATTATACTTCTGTGCTTTCCCCCCACCCCATTCGTCAAAAAGCTCTGCTTTTTAAAGTGTGATAAAAAGATACACAGATGCTTGTTTTTTGTATTCCCTCACATGCTAAAAAGCACTGGAAAGGCACCTGCATAAAACAATATCACAAAGAATGGTCAATAACGAGTGAATAAAGTGTTAGTACAGGTGTTGTATTAACATCTTTGATCTTGAAAGCTCTGCTTCTTTTAAAAGCTTTAGGAAGAATGAATGTGTTTAAGTCAAAGAAAGAGCCTACAAGTATTGTTTTCTAAAGTAGACAGGAAGAAAAATCACTGACTTTACTCAAATACCTGCTACACTGCAGCAAGAATAAAGGCTGAAAAGAAGCTAAGTCTTTTTATGTATATATAGAAATATGAGTGGATTAATTCGGCTATCGCTGGCTCTCCAGCAGTAAAAAGTGTCATACATTATTCATAACCCTCTGATGAGCTACTTCTAGGCAGTGTCAGATATGTAATTTCTAATATAAACCTAGATACCTTTCTTCAAGTTCATATCTGTTAATTTTCTACTAGTTTGAATAGTAGAATAGCAAATATGATTGAAATGCTGACTGTGTTCCTGAGGTTGTAGTGAGATTAGCAGAGGATCTTTACATTTGCAAAGATATTTGAGTTCACTTGGAGTGTTCATGGAGGCTGTGCCATAGCCAGGAACTACATGTCTTCATTTCCTGGAAGCAGCAAGACAATACAGGCATGAAAATACCTGCCTGAATTATACCAAAATTCATAAGATGATTTAAGACCAAAAAGCCTTGAAGATTAGAAGGCTACTGGATGATCCAAGCTGTGGGTGTGCATCCAGGAGGAGCCTTATTTTCTATAAACTGATCTTCTCGGTAAATGCCTAGTCGGCAGCAAAACACTCAGGGAAATCCAGATGCCTGTTTCCCCATTTTCAGGTAATAACCTGGTGTTTAGTGCATTATTTTTTGCTGGTAACTCACCCATAAGACCACTCCAGGCACCCATGGAGCACAGCACAGTACAGTGGGTTTATTCACTTGTATCCCATGCCTTTCCAAACCCATGAAATTGCCCTTTTTTAAGACAGTTCACCCTTACAAGAAGAATAAAATATTAAGAGTTTAAAGAGAGAAATTGTGCAGCCAGTTCCAGTTTAGACCCAAGGGGCTCAACAATAGCATGTACCTCATCGTATCTGAAGGTTCATTTGCAGACAGAAGGTACTGTCTTCCTTGAAGAAAGAACTGAGTTTAATTCTTACATCTCTTGACAATAGCCTTGGCCAGAGAGGGAAGGCAGAGGCCTTCTCCTGAGATATTTGATTTCCATAGGTGAGATCAGGACCAAACCCAAACCTCAGACCAGGGAGCTGAGAAGGTTTTTATTCTCTTCTATCAGACAAGACCATGACAGGACCATCTCCCAAAATGCAGAGAAGTTGAAAATGAAGGACAGATATAATGGCCAGCTTTCCTGAGACTTTCTTGTAGCCAAACACTAGATGAGGACCTCATACATTAAGTTGCTGCTAAAAATGTGGGTATTTGTGCTTTCTTCAGAAAGCAAAAAATAAACAACTAAATGACAACAGTTAAAATCTAGCCCGAGTCAAGAATGATGGTCAGAGTTTCAGAAGAGAGTTGGTGTTATCAATGAGGAATAAAGTTTACTAGAAAAAATAAACAAATTGATTTGATTCAATTCTGTAATTGAGCAGTGGAGTGTGCAAAATGCTCTGTGCTGAGATCTGCAGCAAAATACTGAGTGATGTTAATGGAAATTGCAGCCAAGCTGGTAACCAGCTTTTCAGCTCAATTCAGCCACTACTGAAGAAATTTGGGTCCACAGAGAGAGGGGGAAGACATAAGTGTTGAAATGGCTACTAAAGATCCACTTTTAACAAGCAAACTGTATGCTGACAATTGCATTTAAATGAATGTATTGTTATGATTTTGTCAGTATTTCTTCTAAAGGGTGTAAGTCCAGTTTCAGTAAAGCTTAGAACAAAGTTCCACATTTCTAATAACCCAGTACAAAAGAAGGAAGGACTTTGTATTGCTGGCTTTTGTTTCAGAAAGGCAGGTTGGAAGACAGGAAACCAATTAGTTAAGATTTAACATTAACTAGAACTTTCATCTAATTGTTTTTGTTGCCTTCAGAGCCAACATTTCAAACCTGCATTCCTCTCTGTAGTTCAAGGAGCTCTGCTGTGAGTTTCTCTTAGAACAGACACTGCTATTTAGGATCCCAAGAGCTCCATTGTCACACTAATTCTCAACAAAGAGTTCCTCAGCCTCAGTAGAAGGAAAAGGATTTTACAACACCAAATTTTCACAAAACAAAGTGGCTAAAAGTTACTGTAACTCCACATTCCCTGAGGTGCCTTGTGAAAATATTCAGAAGCTTAGCAGCGTGCTTAGTTGGGGGGTTTTATAAGTTTTGTCTACTCAGCCCATGTCTGCATTAAAAAAAACATTCAGAATCTCGGGATTACAAGAGCAACAATTAAAGTAAAGCCTAAAAGCTGACCTCTCTTCAAAACCTTGAGCTATTGCTGTACAGAAAACTATTTTATACTTAGGTGCCAATCTTTGCATAAGCCTTAAGCTTCCCATAAGCAAACAAAGACTAAAGAAACATTCGTCTCCACCAAACAGCAGTGGCAAACATAAACATAGGGGGGTTTTGTCTATCTGGTGAAAAGACGGTTTGGGAATGGAACCATAATTCACTCTAATTGCCTGATTCGACTTCTGCTCTTTCAGAACAAAAAGATAAATTTGAAGCCTCACAATCTCTTTGGTCAACTCACCTACAACAGACATCAGACACTCTCATTTTCACATAGTCTCGTGATGAGTTTAACTTGAAAGTGCCCTTTAATGTCCTGGAAGAGAAAAGCAAAGTGAAGAAATATCTCTGACACTACAATGCTAGGCCTGTTAAAGCAGATGGTATAACAAGTAAAGTTGGAAATAAAACCTGGGCATCAGCATTTCTAATCACATATTCTTTCATAAGAGATAGACAAATTTTTACTTGAAAGTTCACTATAAAGCAGTCTCCAAATGCTTTACTGAAATCACCTTCTACTAAGAAGATAGAAAGCTCACAGAAAAATATTTTCACTGAAATATAATGATTAGGGATAGAGTCTGCTGAGTATCATATGTCAGAGTGGAGAGTACAAACTGGTCTGGTGACTACGGTAACTCTGTCCTCACTGTGGGAAGATAGTGGGAAGGGAGAGGTAAATTAGAACGTGGTTTTTAAGGTTAATACAACTGTGGTCATCCAGGCAGTTAAGAGAGATCTGCAACCAATGGTAAAGCTGGACTGAATTTGACAAGAAGAATGTAAGACCAGAGTGTTTCAACATCTTTGAGTAGGCCATTTTACTTATTCATTTTGCAACATGTTCTGAATTTTGATCACTGAAGAGTTAGACATTAACAGAGAGAGATTGAATTGGGCAGTGTTAACTCAGAGAAGGAAGATCCCTTCATGGGATACATTCTCTTCAGGTGGTGGATCCACAGCCATTTTTATGCCCCATGGAAGAAGAAACCTGCGGATCCAACTCCCTGAAACCACAGACTGCTCCATCTTGAGAGGCTGTATAATGCCATATTGAAAAAAAAAAAAAAAAAGAGTTATGGAAGTCACAGGTAAAAAAATCAAAGTAAAATTCACTGTATACCAGCATAGTTCTAACTTTCTAACTTAACCTGACTAGAGAAGGAAGAGGCATAGATCATAGATTAGATAAGACAGGTGGCTCAGCTGTGATATTTATCCTTCATCTACTTCACAGGGGAAAAAAAAGAGATTGAGAAGAATGAATTTGACCTGATTGCATTTTTCTGCTGAGTGGTCAAGGATTATAAGGTACATTCACAGACAATAAACTCTCCCCGATGGACTGTTTGAGGAAAGTTTGCTTTCCAAAGTCAGGGAACTGACTGAAGAAAAATTGGCATTTGGATAGCACTTTCAGTTAGAAAAGCATTTATAGAAGCAGTACATCGATACTAAGTGAAAGAGGCAAAACGTTTTGAAGGATCACTTAAAAAGTGTAGTGGTATAATATAATATTCCCATTCTTGTGACCCAAGTCCCGGACTGGTGGAAGTTGTTCCTGCCATGGGCAAGAGGTTTGAAACTAGATGATTTTTAAAGTCCTTCCCATCCCAAGCCATTCTATGATTCTTTGGTCACTTCATTTTAGGTAGTACTACTCAAAAAGACAGTCAAAAGGACTTTTATACAACAAAATCCTCATATAGGATATCTGGCAAAATGTCCCATCTTGTTTCAGTTTTCTGGTACTTGTCCCCTGAATTTTGGTTGCAGGTGGTTTCCAGTCATATCAATAAAACTATGAGCAAAGGAAGAAAAGATATTTTAAGTAACAACTTTCAGGTATGAAGTCACAGTGGCCAGTAAAGTAACATCTTTCTAACACACAGTTTATGTCACATGAACTTAGTACATTTAGTCTGGACACATGGTGGGGATTCTTCTGTGTATCACCGGTGTTAAATACCTGAGCTGGGAGACAAAAGCCACCCAGAGGAATTTCCCTTAAAGCTGCAAGTTACTGTATAAAGCAAGTCTTTATCCAACTTTTATAGTCAAGGAAAAGGAAACATCACTAAAAGCCAATTAAGCCCTTATTTGAAGCAGCCAGTGATCCAGGAAGTGAATGTCACCTGTCCCTCCTCTTTAGCCAATGAGGCAGCCCAGATATGTAATTTGTGGGCAGATAAAGTAACACTATTAAATTTTCTGAGCAATGCTCACATGCTGTTTCCAGACTGCAAGGAGGTGCTAGAAAAAGTATCATAAAAATACTTTTTCTTTTTTTTTTCCTTTAAGTCTTTTGCCCAATTAGGGAAAACAGATTTTTTTTAAATGATGACAAGCTCTCACAGTTCTCATGAAAAAAATAGAAAATGGAGGCCCTATCTTTCTTTCCATAATCTATTCTCTCCATCTCATTCTTGATAAATATTTGTCTTTATCAGACCACCTTTGACACTAACCAAATGAATTCAGTTTTCCTGATACTTCTAGTTTAAGCCACCTCATACTGCTGTGCCAGCATGGCATGATGTGACCATCTGCTGCATTCAAATTGATGGACGACGAAGGAAGGGGTAAGGGTGTTCCCAGTGCCTATGCTCCCTCCAGGAAAATCATCAATAAGAGATTTCTTCTTTCTCCCCAAGGATTTTGCCCTGCTCCCTCTGTTCTTCTTCTATAAATAAAAGGAGATGATAGAGCAGAAAGTAAAGCGGAAATGTTCTTCAGCTTCCTGGAGCTTAGGAGCAAAGGTAACATCTGCTATTTATAAATTGAATTACTTGCAGTATTTCTGCTGCAAAAGCTTCAGTATGAAAAACATAATGCAAATTTTTGTTTTAAAAATAAAAAAGGCTGTCTTTCACAATCATGCTAAAGCATATTGAAGTAGTCTGGCAAATCAAGCAAAAAGATAGCTAATGGGCCAACAGGATATCAACATCTTTCTCTGACAAGTGAACAAGTGTAAAGGTAGGCAGTAAATGTGAGAAAAGCTAGAGGAAGGAGGAGAAAACACTCAGATGAAAGAAACAAAGGATGCAAATAAGGACATTTCCTCCCACGCTCCCTTTCAGCAATGCAGCCTCTCGTTTTCAGTAGGAAATTACAGAAACTAGAAGCAATCCTTTGAAAACAAAACAGGATGTTCTTCTGCTACTTTACTGCCCTCCAAAACTGACAAATGTTGTAGCACCAAAAAAAATTGTATATTGGCATTTTATAGACAGTTGTTCATTCTAGTGAACACATATGCGACTAGACTGCAATTCCAGACACACTAAATTAAATCCTGGGGGCAGCGTCCCCAGACAAGTTTGAAGACCATTTAAGATTGGCTGATGGCAAACAGTGCATTTGGTACCTTCACGAAATCTGCAAACAAAAATGAATTACCCAGAAATATCCCAACGTGGGATCCACTCACACATTATCTCTGTGAGTTACCACCTAAGCGTATTCCCATGCTACCCATAACGATGGAGTCTCCCAAGGTGGCGCTGGCAAAGGGGTTGTTTTGAGGTTGCACAACTCCACAGCTCTAAAGCTCTGCTCTGAATTGCGGTCTGTGAGCCTGAGCAGGAGGCTGAGCTCATACAACTTTGCTACACCAGGACACATACGACTCCTCAGCTGCCTACCATGACTCACATGTGCTTGTCATCACACCTGCTCACGTGTACAGAACCAGACACTGTGTGCTCTGAGATCTGTCAGGTGAAATGCATCTTCCCATAACAAAGAAGGAAGGCAAGGCCTCCCACCCCGCCTTACCAGCTAAAGGCACCAGACCTGAAGTTGTGAAAACCCCATGGTGATACTCAAGTCAAAGAGCAACAAGCTCAGAAGAGACGCTCAGCTATACAACAGTATAGCATACAACCAGTACAAGGTCTGGACCATTGACTTCATCTGACCCACGGATGTGTCAGCAGAATATCCACAGATGAACATGCCAGGATGTTAGAGGAACTAAGGTGGTTCTGAAACTGCCAGACCTCAGTTCTTAAAGATTAGCTCCAACGCTTTTGATGTACCCAGATATCAACAGTGAGTATACTCCTATCAAAATACACATTTAACAGATCACCTGTAATATTTTTGGTGCAAATCCATACATCTAGTTCATTTGCACCTAAGTTTTAGAAACTAAATTATGTACTCAATCACCTTTAAGCTGTTTCTCTACTGTTGTACTCAGGACACATTCTGAACTATGAAACAACAAATAGGATGTAATTTAGAAAACAAATGCCTATCTGTATATTTACCTATATACAGGTGTTTGCAAACATCCCCCTTTTTAGGACATCCACAGTTTCTGGCTGTCTGACATTAGCAATCTTCATGAAAAAGGTCAGAAAACTTCCTACTCTCTGCTTCACCCTTCTGTCGCTAAATTGCAAAACATACTGACTTCAAGTATGCCCCGTATTGTATAGATTGCAGAGCTGCTTCAATACTGGTAAGCTTGGAGTGGAGACATAAAAATTGGTACCTGTCTACAGCAATCTTTGTCATTGTGCCCTTAGAATGACATTTATGACACAGAATTGGAAGTATCAAAAAATTAAGCATCTAGTTTAAGCTAGGCTGCTTCTGTAGCAGAGAATGAACTTCTTGAGGTGTGAAGCTCTAGCTCTGACTCATTCACTGACCACCAACTTAAAGTTAAGGAATATTTTCATCCTGACAGGGTGGGGTTTTTTTGATGTCATTGCTAAGGGACCCCATCAGAAAAAGATGATAACACAATTTACTGTTGGCTCTTAACTCAAATTTTTATGAGGTTCTTCAATACTCCTCAATATTTTACCAAATGGGTCTAGAAGTTGGAAACAAAACAAACAAACAAAAAAAAGAACCAACAGCTCCAGCTGTGTTTTCCTAACAATAAGGCACACACTGCTTGTGCATCCATTAGGGTGTGCAGATGGCAGAATCTCCAACATCTCTGTAAATTTAACAGCAAAAACATTCAAAGGAAAGGACTTAGTTACATGAACATCACAGGTCTGTGGGAATTTCAGAGACTGGACATTGGGAGTAGGAGACAAGGAGAATGTTGGGGGTACATTTAGAAAATAGGGTCCTACTCTTGACAATAGGGCAGCTGTACAGTGTGGCTGAAGATTTCTTGCAAAATGGTTCAGTTTTATTTTTTAATAAACAGTTAAAAGAGAATGAGTGTCTGTATGGAACAGGTAAGTAATTAAAATTCTTAACTGTGCAGTCAAACACATACAGCAGCACATTGCCAACTACAGACAAAAGTAGGGCTGTACAAGTCTGAACATGCACCTATTTATTAAATCTTATTTAAAACACTGAACTAAGTGCAGTGTCTGATGAAATATTTAGGGTGTTTAAACGTGTCACAGCTGACAGAAAGCTTTTTTTTTTTCCTACTGGCACAAGATTATTTTGGCTTGCTTTTTCTCTCTTTTCTTTCAAA
>VXBU01011289.1:472576-483779 GCA_013400315.1 Bombycilla garrulus | reverse complement strand
TTTTTTTTTTTAAAAAAAAAAAAAAAAGACAAGGGTAATGATTTCAACAGCATCTACAGACAAGATAGGCTTTACATGCCCCTAGTTTCAGCATGGGGCTTTCTAGAAGAAGTGCTGCTGATTAATTGAATAACTTTTTGGTTTGCCAGATTTCAATCCATAGAATTTCCTTTGTATTTCTAAAGACACAAGCGTTTGCATATAATATGACATTATGTTATGTAATATCACTGCATAGCTGTGCAAGGGACCCCATGTGTAAATTAAACCCAGACAAGCTACTCTTTTGAAGTGTGTGTCCTGATAGTGATTCTGGCAAAGTGCAAAAAAAGGACATTGTATTATAAATTCTTTGAACTATAGAGATCTTACCATCCCAAATTCCTCCTTCATGCAATAGCAATTATTACTACTACTGCTAACATTCCTAAACCTGAATTTGGCCTGGCTCTGGCATAACAGCCTCACCAATACTGTTTTGGTAAGTTTTCCACAGTCTCCTTTGCAAAGCACATTATTCTCTTTGTACGGCACAACCTCCCAGCAGAGGCACCTCCACGTAGCCATCCATTCATTACTGACCTGTTATGCACACCAAGAAGTGAACAGGCCACCATAGAAATTGCTTTTTATTACCTTCACCTCTCAACAGCCTTCTGTCCCTTGGCCAGCTGGGACTTGAGCTCCACCAGAATGTCACTCCCTTTTTGACTTTGTGGGAACCTCCAAGAACCCAAAAGCCATTGTCACACAACAAATAACAGTTTTTCTGCTTCGTAAGTACTGTTTCTTTTACCTTGATCACCAGCTATTCCATGCCAGGGCTTCCTGTCAGTGGTAATGGTTGTCTTGGTGCCTATTGGTGCAAAATAAATAACCCTGAGAGCAGTGAGAGCTATTTGCATTCATGCGCACAACTAATATCTGCTCTTCCTTGCTGGCTTGCAAATCTACTACAAATTCTTTTTGGTAAGGTTATTAACACATTGCATTTGAATTTAATGATTCCAGTGACTCCATAATAATCACTCAAGTTCCCTCTTCAGTAAGTAAGACCTACTCTGCCTATTTTGCAGGCTGTTAAGCACGCATGTAGAGCAAATTATCCAAGAAAGCAGAGAGCATTTCTAGGTCAATTTGAGTCCCTTTCCCTTTATTGAAATGTGAGTGGTCAGCTTTCTCACCCAAGCACATCTGAGCAGCACCTACCAACAGGAAAGGGTATAGAGGGGTGGAAAAAAAACCTCAGTGAGCTCCCTTAGGTCATGCCACAGCCATTGCTGTTGGAAGGTGGTCTTATTTTGAGGACACAAAAACAAAGATGAGGAGAGGGCAAGTCAAGGAGGAGCAGTAGGATGGGGGTCAGGAAAGAGACAGGAATTTAAGGAATGGTGGAAAGCAAGCCAAGGTTGAGAAAATTGGGAAAAATAAAAATGGGGAAAGAAAGTGGTAATGCCCATTCAAACAGCACTGTCAAGCACTGCTCCATAGCTTCTTCCCCAGGAGAGTCTTGGCTGGATGCAGAGGCAGGCATCCACAGAGAACACACAGGGAAACCTTTAGAAGATAGGTCTGTGACCTAGGTTACAATGTAAAAATATTCCAGAAGGTCTGTATTCTATCTCCATCTTCATGAACTGTTAAAATCAGGAGGGGCAGTGTTTTCCTTGCCTCCTCCCCAGAACCATCTCCTGTTAATGCGCCATCAATGCCATGCCCCATGAGTCATAGATAACTCCCTCCGGGAGCCATTTCCTGTTTAATGGGCCACCAAGGACCCACCCCATGACTCATAGAATGACATCAGCCCATTGTGAGATGCTCCGCCCAGGGGGAGGAGCCAAGCATTCCCACCTGGATATAATCTGGGAGTTCGGACAGAACAGGCATCTGCCTTCTACTGGATTCCCAGAGGAGCAGCCTTCTCTCTCCCACTGGATTCCCAGAGGAAGGACCAGACCCTTCAACATCACCACTGGACCATTGGAGTAAAACTCCGCCCTTCTACAGGATCTCTGCTTCAACAGAACCATCTGTCACTCCAGGAGCACTACTGGAGCCACCATTCAAACCGGACTGCTACCAAAACCCTGACTGACAGGGTGTCAGGTTGTATTCTAACTGTCAGGGTTTGTTTTTTTTGTTTAATACTGCATCTTGATCTAATTTTCCTATTAGGTTGTAGTTTGTTGGGTTTTGTTTTATTTTGTTTATACATATTAAATAGCTGTTATTGCTATCCTCATATCTTTGCCTGAGAGCCCCTTTTAATAATTGGGAGGGAGGGGGTTTGCATTTTTTCTATTCTAAGAGAAGCTCCTGCCTTCCTTGGCAGGCACCTGTCTTTCAAAACCAAGACAGTCTGAGCTGAAGAATTCGTTTTTGCTTTGTGTGCCATCCATGGGAGCTGCAGACTCCAACACAAACCACCTGAAAGACACTGTGCTGAGGGCCTGGGGGGTACCAGGTACCTTGGCACATCAGCCCCTGAGCTGACATACAGAGAGGGGGGGATCCTACTTCACTCCTGGCACACAGAACCACCAGCGGACATTGCTGCTCCAGGAACTCCTACCCATTGAATTTGCCTCTATCTTCCTTGTTAAGTCTCTGTTTTTAAAGTCTCAGTGAGCTTTGTAACAGCCGCTCTCCTATGCCTTCCTGGTTAAATGGGAGGACCTACTTTGACTGCAGATCTTAACAGAGCACTCCAAAAGCTTTCTCAGTTACTTAGGAACAGACTGAAAGACTGGAAAAAGTGAGCTTTTCTTTTTCTCTTTGGACACTTTATAAACATATCATCAGCCTTACAGATGTCATCCTATAATGAGTAAGTGATTTATAAGATATCCAGTTAATGTTTTCAGCCTCCAGTTGCAGTTTTCTCATGACTGTTCATCCCTCAGATTTAAAAATATCTATTTATTCTTGGAATGTTCGAATGGTTTTGTTGGGTTATTTTGTTCCTTTGTGACTAGTCATAAAAGTCACACGATCCGTGCAATTACAAATTCCAGATTGGATAAATGCAAAAGCACCCAGATCTTCAATTTTAAAACAGATTTTATAGTTGGCTTTCCACAAAAATTTCTACAAGACAGTGGTCCACTTTAGACAGCAAATGAACTTATTTCCAAATTTCTTAATTATAACTAGTTACTGTAACAGCTGTTATCCCAAAAGTGCTAGATATATACCATATTTTTTGCTTTAGTATCAAATGAAAATTGCTACTGAAAATTGCTAATGAAAACTTCTGATTTTACAAATAAATTGCAGAAATGAGAAAATAAAAATGGTATTTCACTCTTCTGGCTATTTGAAGCACAAGAGTACATTTAGATTGTCCTGAAAAATAGGAAATAGGCCAAAGACAACTCAGTTTTAACAAATATAAGAATAGCATGCTGTTTCTTGTATTTGCTGTCTTCTCTCAGAAGTGGAAGCTTCAAGCTCTCCTCTGCAAAGAGGCGGACCAGGAAGTGCTTTTTTGAACAACTGAGTGTTGAGAGCTTCACATTATATTATAACACCATGACGTAGAAATTTCAAAAACAAGTCAACATTGAAATGGTCCCTAAAATAAATATCCACTCTGCAGGAGGGTAGAAATTATTATCTAAGGGGGGTTGACAAGACTTGAAGAGGATTCAGGTCTGCATGCAGGTTGGACCTTGGCAGCAGAGGGACTACCCTGTCACGTCTCCTTCAGGCCACGAGGTGCCAAACACGAATAAAACATTGCACACAACATGTGCCTTGATGCTGCTTCAAGCTGAATTTGCCACGGGCCTTTTGGCAAAGACACCAGGCTTTGTGTTGTAGGAGCTGCTTCTGTGCCACTCATCTGAGTGCTGGGGAAGGGAGAGGCTTTGCCTTGGAGGGCATTTGCAGCTCCTGCCTTGCAGCCAGGGAGGAAATGCTTGGAGAGACAGGGGCAGAGGGAGGGAGTGAGGCTGGACCCAAGAAAAAGGGAGAAGGGAGCATGAAGGTGCCACTGATCCCAAATTTGCAGCAATTGTTGCTGTACCTCACCATATGCAAAGACAATATCCCTCTTTCCTTCCAAAGACTGATATTTTCTGCTTTCTTGGCTGCTCTGCAATGGGCAGAGCAGATACTGATGCAAATATAGCAGGAAGGAAAACGTATCACAAACGTATTTGGAAGGAACAAGGGATGTCTTATTCATGAAAGACTATAAAATTTCTTAGACAATATGTCTGTAATTATTCACATTGTGGTAGTAAGGAGAGACGCTACTCTGAGAACCCTTCCATGGTAGGTAACATGTATTTATTAAAATCCTAACAGTCTTTCCTCTAAAAAACCCTCACCATGTTAGCATGGGATGAAAACAACAGGTGGATATGACGAAGAGGGAAATAAAGCAGTCGGGATAACAGCGTATTTATCTTCTTCAGTAGAATAAGTAGCAGCATACCAGCTGCTGGGCTATTGTCAGATGTTTTCCAGCCACCACAGAAAAAGTGAGTTTTGAGGAGGGGCTTGAAGGAGAATAGATTAGCAGCCTTATGGCATTATTATGAGGAGCTATGCATATGCATAAGGAGTAGCTCTGAGAAAGTAAGGAGGCTCTTGGACTAATAAGCGACGAAGAGAGGCATCATGGGGCTGCCCACAATGTGGTGCATATTGAACCTGCTTTCATATGTAAACAGACAGCATGCTGCAGTCTCACAGGATCACTGCTGCCTTTTATTCAGCATCCCAATGCTGCTCATAGTGGTGGCTGCTATGCCAGTGATACATTAAATACAATCAGTTAGATAAATAAATATAATTTAAAAGGTCTCAGCATTTGAATACTGAACACAGCTATAGTGTGATGAAGAAAAAGGTAGGAAAGGGTAATTATGGTGTTCTAGGACTACTGGAAATAATGACCAATTTGCCACTAAGATTGCTGAAAGATAGATTTCATTTTAAGCATTTTAGAAGAGATACAACCTTTAAGCTTCAGGGCTTTAAGCAAGCCTGCAATGTGAATTAGGAAAGGGTTTCTTTATTGATAGGTTACTTTACAAATACCTTTTGCAGCATTTCCACTCTTCTTTTGCACAGGAACATTCAAACCACAATGTTGACTCCTTGCAGGGAGGATCATGCTTCTAAGTAATTTATTGACATAGCTGCCTCTTAGCATAGAAACTTAGGAAAGCATTTTGGAATAACCTCCACAAGAATTAGGTGAAACTTTTTTCATTTTCCAGATAAATCTGATTTTTTTTTTTCTGACAGTCCTTCACATTAATATTGGGAAAATGAGGTGGTTATTTGATGACAACATTTACTTTAGGACAGTGAATATGCTTCCACATGAAACACATGGGCCATGTCAGTACACGTCCATGTACTGCACATAACCTTTTCATTTGAATTGTACATGTGTTAGGAACATATTCGCTGAGGCTACACTAGATGCTGAACACTAATATTTGCACAGGAGGTTCTGTTCCTGCGTTTATTCCTCAGTGGGCAGGCTCCTGCCCTCCTTTGAAGGCATTTATAAGCGTATGGTTCAAACAGAATGTGCTGCAGACTGAAATCACCAAGTGCAAAGTAATATGTGGAGGTTATTTGCTCGGCTGCATGAGCCTGAGACTGGAGCGTATCGCTGCAGGACGCCATGGGGACTATGGTGTATTTTCATTAGGTACTTAGGATTTAAATGATTTGAAAACTGCATTTCAAGTAGAGGGAAAATTTGCTGAATGGCCTCTTCACCTACCTTGGGAAATCTGTGAGCTTTCCAGTATTTCAGATATTTCCACAAGCAAATAGGCACTTCTAGAATATCTCTTATGATTTATCATCAGCAGGGCTCTATATGGAAGGCCACTGGAGTGCCTTGGCATTCTGCAAACACCCTGAACAATTTAGAAATGTTATTTTGCCTCCTTATCAATAGATGGAATACATTACAAAGCCCAGCCCTGATAGAGAGCTCCTGCTCACACAAATAATGGACCTAGCATTAAAATGAGAAAGATTTTTAACTCTTTCCACTCCCCTGTCATGCACCACACAAAGTTACCTCAGGGCTGCTACAGGCAGGGAAAAAAAAACAGATTAAAAGAGACATCGAACATGGTGCAGACATCCACTGGCCCCATAAAATATGTGGTGTTGAGCAGCCCACTCAAGGGCTGTAGTAGCACCCCAGAGGTGGCTGCACATCGAGGGGGTGGGCAGGAGCCTGACCCTTGCACTACCAGCACATGGATGTGAAACCAGAACTGCAAACCCATCAGGGATCAACCTGCATCAATTTCTGGGAATATTGTATGGGCTTCAGTATCGTTGAAGCTGATCTGAGTCTTGCTGTGTTTCCTAGCAGTTAAAATAGTTTTTCAAGCAGTTTGATTTAGTTTTGTGGGCATCTTTCACTTTACTTTAACATCCAAAACAGCGTAGGCTGCAGTTATGTCTCTGATACAATTTCCAGAGTGGCTGATGTATTGAAAAACAGGCTGAGCTATGAAAGGCCAGGGGATTAGGCATTTTGCTTTATGTTTAGGAATGCTATTTAATTTCCCTTCAAAACACTTAGAGGCAAGGTCCTATAGAAGGCTTGAGAAGGAAAACTGAGTTTCAGTGTGGAGAAAAACAGTTCATTTTAATGCTTTGCACTGCTTTTTGTTTTGTGATTTGTGTTTTTTTTCTTTTTAAGCATTGATAGTGCCATGGGCAGTGGCACTGCTGTGTCCTTATCAGTTTCCATGTGTTAAGCAGAGGGTGGATTTTTAAAGGACAGGTAGGAATCCAGAGACTGTTGGCTTTCTGTGGACCTCTTAGCTGTCCAAATAGCCTTATAAAATGTTCCCCTACCAGTGGAAAACCTCTTGGGCAGGTGTGCACATTTTGCAGTCTCCCACACTCAGTTTTATGCTCCTTTTTTAGCCAGTTCCAACCTGGCTGGGGACAGAGGCAGCCCTGTGTGAATGCTGCAGAGCTGTGTCTGTAGTTGCAGGCATGGGCACCACAACCAGGAAACTGAAGGGCAAAGTGGGATAAGGGAAAACAACCTCCTTAAACCCCCTTTATGAAATCCATACCAGCTACAGCAGGTCTCAGTTTGCACAGAAAAGTCCTTTTGTTGCTCCTCTGCTATGACCTCTGTCGGTTTGTCTGCCTGTCCATCCAGAGGCTGAAAGCACC
Source organism: Bombycilla garrulus (assembly GCA_013400315.1). Classification (NCBI taxonomy): domain Eukaryota; kingdom Metazoa; phylum Chordata; class Aves; order Passeriformes; family Bombycillidae; genus Bombycilla; species Bombycilla garrulus. The sequence continues at coordinate 476,597 of VXBU01011289.1, read as the reverse complement.
AGCTCTTCCTGAAAGCCTAGAAAGTGCCTGTAACAATTGTGGGCACTGCCACAAACAAACATGAGGAAAGACAAAGTCCTATAAGATGTTAATAGGAATGCAAAGTCAAATAGTCTTGCAAAAAGCAGATCAGACTCAATTACTCAAGCAGTCTTTCCTGGACCTCGTTGTTTATCATTCCATGATAAGGGATATATTTATCTTTTAAATTCTTTCTAGTCAAACAGAAGAGATTTGCTTTCCCAGAGGAACGATTTTCCTTCATCCCACGTCGAACACCTCCTTCCCGCCCTCCTCTCTTCCCGATACACACAGCTCCTGGTGCGTGGAAACAGCAGTGGGACATGTCAAGTACATTTTTTCTCCTTAAAGCACGTGTACCTGGGAGGTCACAATCTTTACAAAGTCAAAGTTTTGTGTGTTTGAGAGCTTTGCCCTACTACCATGTAATTGAAATCAAGCTTTTAAAAGCTCACGACAGTGTGTTTGTTCTTTAACCTCACCCAGCAAAAAGAGAGGGCTTTGCTGAGAGAACCCATTGTTAAGCTCCTGCACTTAACTGATAAGGCACTGATACAACCAGTAGCAAAGAAAGAAACTAATAATAATAATAAAAAAAAAGATTCACATGCCTTCCTTCCCCACTACATTAATGCCCTGCCCAGATTAATTTCCCGAGTTCCTAAGAAATGAGGCGCTGCATCTTTAATCTTATCAAAATCTTGTTATGGAACTTTAGTAACAGGGAGATATAATGAGTTCTCTCATCAAAAAATTGAGGGCTTCATACATTTGTAGGTTTGCTCATTACCCATTCTTATATTTTAATGATAGATGTGTCTATTACTCAAAAAAGTAGAGGATCTCTTCGGGAATGTTTGAGAATAAATGACTGGAGCAATTCTTAAACCATCTTTCGTCATCTACCACGCATATGGGACACGTACATGAAAACCTCTGAGCACAAGTGGATGCAGCACAAAGATTGAAATGGGACAGAACTGAGGTGTTGTTTCTCTGATCCCAAGGAGGTGAATGCAGGCTGTGTGAGTATATACATCAATCAAAGAAATCACATCCTTTCCTGTCCAGGAACTAGGAGCTCGTGAGTGAACTTTGCAAGTGTTTGGATTCCAATTTTTTTTTATTCATGCCAAACACTATTCACAAAAGCATTTATTTCCTCAGTAGGAGGTTTGCAGAAGCATGATCCAGCTTTACGAAGTCACACCTCTGCCATGCCATGCAGTTTATAAATCCAGAGCTTTCTTTTGGCATGAAAACACCTTTCAAGGATTCAGTCATTTCCACCCTGACCGGCTTGTCGATCTGCAAGTTTTTTTCTGTCCTTACACCACAGTGTTTCTGTGAAAAAGGAACAGGATTTCAATGAGTGGTTTCTATTGGCCTCAACCTTCAATAACACAGAAGGATGCCTGAGATGCAACAGTGAAAACCCTGGAATGATGGTATCTCTAAAGACAAGAAGTTTCCAAGGACACTAATTGAATTCAACCAGCAAACATTTCTAAATGGAAGATTGCTAGTAGCCAAAAGGTTTTTCCTGGGAAACCACCCAGAGATAGAACTTTGAGCTGATTTCATCAAAGGAGATTCTCAACTGTGAAAAATGATAACACCCCCATGGCAAGTAGTGCATCAAAATCAAATAAGGCTTGGAACAGTAGTAACTAGAAGGGTAGTTTTTTTAAATATAACAAATATCCATGTGCTGCATCTGAAAAGAAACACTGTGAGATAGTCATTAATGGGGCAAATTTCCACCACAGTGTAAAATCCTTCCAAAGTATAGTGCAGTATTAATCAATATGTTTTTTCTGAATGGTAAGCCAAGCCACTTGGAATATGACAAAAATCTATTAAAGTATACATCCCACTTAGCAGAGATCATTAATAAAAAAGAAAGAGAAAAACTAAAAACCAAAGCCATTCCCAGCAGCTCGTCCATTTTTTACAACTGAAAGCTGCCCATGTCCCTGTGTAATGGTTCATTATACTTCTGTAGTGTTATGCTTTCACCTTCTCAGCCAGTGGGGAAGCATCCTCAGAGCTAGATCACTTGCTCTAAGGAATCCAGGACAGAGCAATGCTGGTTTATACAGGTAAAGAAGGATGCAAGGAGGCCTTTCTAATTCATTGCTTTTTCTGCTGCTTTATCACAGTGGCATTATAAAGGCAGCAAAAAATTGTCTGGTTCCCACGAGGCTGCCATCGAACTCCCCAGCACAGAAAACAGGTGGGCACAGAGAGCATTGATGCAGTTTTGAGTTGCAATCTCTTTTAGGCAGCAATCACTTCACACCACCTGTCTGTGTTGTCAGGGATTTTTAGCTGCATTGTGGCCTAATGGTAAATAATTTAGAGGAAACTGAGAATCCCGTATAAACACAGAAAAAGTCAGAAAATTAAAATAAAAAACATCAGAGGGAAGATCCACCACTAGATTTAAAAGGTCATTAGTAAAACCCTATTTATAGGCTTTTCTGACCAGCTGAAGCTCTGTCCCTGGTGGTAAAAGCTGTCTGAAATGTCCCAGTGTGGGCAGAGCAAACAGAGCCATTCTAACGAGTGAGGAAAGGTTAGGCTCAGGGATGAGTATGAGTGAAAAATATTTGGCTAGACTCCTGGTACAAACTCCCACGCAACGCTTTGAAAATCTACCCCTCTGTGTCCTTAGCATTGGTTTTCAAAGTACAGCAGCCTAGAGACAGATGTGCCATTATTGTTTATGGTTCAAAGGCAGAGAACTTGTTTGGTGGGGAAATAAAATCCATACTAATAGAGCAAGTACCAAAAAATGTTCTAAGAGGGAATAAGCATGTTCTAAGGTGTTTTAACAAACTTCTGGCTCCTAGCCCAGAACTCAGTTGGAACAGTTGTATTCATCTCCAGGCCACCACTCTTTGAACCTATGGTTATATTTAGCTAGTTAAAAGATATATGGCCAGCATATTGTAACCCTTTTGTCAATGTCTCCCCATTACAACTTTTAATTTTATTGCTTTTTAACTGCAGTTGCTTAATTCATGGGTTCAGCTAAGAGGGACGGAAGACAGTTGATGGATAGTGTGACAATGGCACTCCTGGCTGCTGTTAGGGAACTCATCATCTTAGGAGGAAAAGACAGTTAGCACCACTCTGCTCAATAGCTGATCCCAAAGTGACACATGCTCTGAACCAGCCCTTTCTGTGCTTATTAGAACTGCTATTAACAGATCTGCTGTTGACGAGACAGTTTGCAGAGAGAACATCCCCTCAGACAGGCAATGTACACAAGGTGCATCATTAAAGAAACAACAACAAAAAAGGAACTTTTTCAGCAACCCACACCTAAAACTTTTCAGTTATAATGAGTTTCTTATTCTTTTGGTTATATGGGGATCAATTATGTGCATGTCAAATCTTAATGAAGATAGAATAAAACAGAATATTCAGAATATTATTAGAGCTGAAATTGCCTTCCTGTGTGATTGTAAAGATTGCATCTACAGATAATGTGCCAAAAGGTCAAGCAATTAAAACCACTGAAGCTCCAGCCTACTAATAGGTCTGGTAAAAAGAAAAGATTCAGTAAGTGAGAAGCTGTAAAAGTATCATAGCTGCTCTGCGGGGTAGCCCAGGTTTCCAGCAACCCCAAAAATAGCACTACAGATAATGGGTAAATGTGAGGGCTTAGAGGGTAAGCGGCAACTTTTCTCAGTTTAGCCTCCAGATTCCAATGCCAGTCCTGAAAAGGTGACTCCAGCCAGACCACTTGTGGTCTGTAGCCACCAACAGGGACTAGAATGGCATCAGGAAGGATGAATTGAAGATGTGAGGTTGAACACACCACAGAATTGAGTGGCCTGATTATTTCCGCCCTCCCTATTTTGAGTGCAAAATGTTGGCAGTGCTCTACACAGGGTCAGCAAGTGCACGGGATCAGTGTGTCATGGTCCTTCCTTCCTTCCTTCCTTCCTTCCTTCCTTCCTTCCTTCCTTCCTTCCTTCCTTCCTTCCTT
>VXBU01011289.1:268154-472524 GCA_013400315.1 Bombycilla garrulus | reverse complement strand
CTTCCTTCCTTCCTTCCTTCCTTCTTCTCTGTAATAGTGCTCAGTGAGCAACCACACATTGCCTGCCTTGAGAGCTGGCCCCTGAAACCACTCAGAGAAATGGTTATAAATAGGATTTGGGAGCAGTCCTGCAGTTCAGTGCCTGAGTAGCAAAGCAGTTGGGCACGTGAGGGCTGTGTCTGAGTGCCAACTTCATGTTAAACTTCACATTCCCTGTTTTACTCAAAACTGAGGGGGTCAACAGCTGTGGGTTCAGCAACTGCAGCTGGATACAAGGGCTCCTGAACTATGATTTTGTTCAGAAAGCTTGGAGCATCTAGATTTTGTTTTCCTTGGGCTCTGGAGAAAGCTAGTGAGATGTGTGAACAACCTCAACTCAGGTGGGAATATATACTAAAGAATATAGCAACATAAAATCATTTTGAAAGTATGTCAATACATGTGCTGCTTTCTATTATATGTTCCGTAAGTTAACACAAAGCTTTCCAATAACTGCTTGGAAATACTTTTGAGAACGTATTAAATTTTTGCTCGCTATCAGTTGTCTGCTGCTCTCTCTAAAGCCTCTCAGCAGCGGGTATTAGCAACTATAACAGGGATTCCACATTCCACAACCTTGAGATTTAATCCCATGTATGACCCTCAGTTCAGACTGCACTTATCAGAAAGACAGTGCAGGGAAAAGTGGACAGTGAGGGCACTGTAAGTATTTTGTGTCCCTCATACCTTCTGACTGTTGTTCACACTTACTAAAAATTAGATTTCAAAACTCATGCAATGGGTCTTTCCTGCAATGCAACACAGCCTACAGCAAATGTATCCATTTCTCCATGTCTGAGACAGGCAGGCAGCTGATACCTGTCCTTTAAACCTCAAATGTTTTCTCAAATTCTTCTCCCATCCCTGTTTTCTTCTTGCTTCTCCAATCCCAGCTCATCTTCCTGACCTGCCCTCTGAATGCTGAGACAAGGACAAAGCCTGGTGTGACAGCCAACACCATGTTGCAAGTTATCCCCATTCAGCTTTTCTTCAGATTATCATTAAAGACAGTGACCAACAAGAGTTTTTAAAAAAAATTAATAGTATAGCTTTCTAACTGTCCACTTATATGCTAATGTATCAGCCTAGGAAACATGCAGATATTTGGGTCCCTGTGTCACCCTGAAAACCTGTATTATTTTCAGGAGCTGTCAGCACTGTGCAATCACATTGGAAGACAGCCAGAACCTCCACATTCAGAGGTATGCAGTGAAAATATGCCTTTCCTGGAAAACTTTACTTTTCTGGTGGACTGTTTAAAATATTTCCATAAAAGGGTACCACGTAATCCGAACAAGAGCAATGTTTCCCTCCTCACACATCAGGCTGACACATACAAATGGTTCAGTTCCTCCTCTTCTTTACTCTCAACATGTTGTAAGCAGTTGCCAAATCTCCACCAAATACCCTGTAAAAATGGAAAGGGATATCAAGATCTGTGCAGTTCAATTTAAAACCAGAATACTCCTATGAGCCCTAAGATTTCGTTTAACTATCTGAGGCAAAAACTGTCATTCAGGATAAATCTGGCTATTTGACAACAGGACCCTAATGGGGAGCTGTGATAGAATACGTATTCAAAGGAGATGGGATTTGGAGTAATCACATCAACATCTTGTGGTGAGGAAAAACCTTTGGTCTCACCTGAATTATATGCAGAGCCTGTATGAAAGCAGAAACCGCTCCATGATTTTATAGCCTAAAAGCAATTTTAAAAAATACATAACAAAGGGCTGTAACAACTCCATCCAAGTTAAACCAATGAAATTTGCTGCTACCACACACTGCTGAGCCCCAGGGAAAGCACCTCAAGAACTTGGGATTTGAGTCCGAGACAGTGAAGAAGAGGTTTATTCATCAGAAGTCTGGAAGCTCAGGGTGGGATTCAGCTGCCTAAACATATGTGTCTAGTGCCATTTTTGATGCCTTAGGGTGTCGCATCTGGCCCCCAGCTGCTACTCCAGAAGGGAGCAGGTCTTTCATAGATCAAGTGTCAGATCTGCCATTCCTGTGTGCATGTCTCAGGTGGCCTCAGGCATTGAAAATGATGCTCTGTGCTTATATTTTGGCTCCTGAATTGCTCCTGTGCTGCCTATAAGCAATTTCCGGTTCTCTGTTTTAAGCGTTTTCCTTTTCTTGTTGTTGTTTTCCCCAGTCTGCACTAAATCATGGAGATTAATTGCCTCACTCTGAGCACTCTTTCTTCCATGTGGGCCTGCACAGTCTACCTCAGTGCATAGGGTTGGCAGGAGAGATGCTTTGTCCCTTTTTGAGCCTGGGAGCAGCTGAGCTCAGCTGCAGCTTCCACGGGCTTTGGTGGGAGCTGAGGCAGTTCAGTGCATCCCTGCAGCCCTCTGCCTGCTCCAGACAGATGCAGAGGAATAATTCCCACATGATTCACACACAGGCACCCCAGGACAGCTCAGGACTCAATGTTATGGGGCTTTGGCAAAGGACAAAATTTTCTTTCCATCTGTGCCAGCTGCAGTTTGGGGATCTGCTGATGACAGAATTGGCTTTCCATTTGTAAAAAATGGTCCTTTCTCACCTTAGTTATCACGTCTTTGAAAGAAAAGTGATGATGACTAACCCTCTGAAGGCATTTCAGCCATCATCTACATCTCCTGAAAATCTTACTTTTAGGTGCAGATACACACTGTGGTGACATGGCCACATGGCAACACGGGCACATGGGTGTCCCCAGTGCTCCCAGAAAGGTCAGCTACACCTTTTGCAACGGAGAATTGGGTAGGCTGGGAACACACAGGACAGTAAAAGATATTGGGAAGATCTTCACTACTTCATTCAGAGTATTTATGTGCAAGAATTGTTCATCAACAAGGACTTTATTACATTAAAAGACAATAAGTTATCATGTCTGTGAAGCAGATATAAGAATGGTGAACGTGTTTGTTGTTATATAACAAGTCTTATGATGAGCAGCTGAGGGAGCTGGGAGTGTTTAACCTGGAGAAGAGGAGGCTTGAGGGGGACCTTTTCACTCTCTACAGCCACGTCAAAGGAGGCTGTAGCAGGATGGGGATCGGTTTTCCCTTCAAAGTAACAAGGACAAGAGGAAATTACTTCAAGGTGCACCAGGGGAGGTTTAGATTGGATATTAGGAAGTATTTCTCCACTGAAAGGGTGGTCAGGCATTGGAGCAAATTGTCCAGGGCAGTCATGGAGTCGCCATTCCTGGAGGTACTTAAAAAATGTGTCGATGGGGCACCTAGGGACATGGTTTAGAGATGGAATTGGCAGTGCTGGGTAAATGATTGGACTCAATGATCTCAGAGGACATTTCCATCCTAAACAACTCTGCTATTCTATGATTTTACAACCCCGAGTAGCTTTTCATAGGCTATTGCCACTACAAATAGCTACAGGATAAAGCCTACTGTGATCTGTTAATCACAGAAACACTCACATCACTTTCTGCTGCAAATAGCCCATCTTCAAAAGCCGACACTAGCACATCTGTGAGTGAATCTTCTTAAGTTGTTCCGGTACAATGGCAGGAGAACAGCTTTGTAACACCACCTGCGAGTGCCGGTGAGGGATCCTGATGCATTAATTTTCCAAGACTGAAACACAGAAGTGTCCACAGGTGCTTATTTTGCCTTTTTGTACTTCATCAGTGTCGCGCAACTGTTGGCTCAGTCAGCAAATGTGTCAGGTCTTGGAATAACATCTACTTGTGGAGCTTAGGTACCCTGCCAAAAGGTAAGTGTTTTAAAGAGTAAAATCATAAAGTATTATGAACATAAAGCCTGTGATAGCAAAGGTGACTCCTCAGCATTATGCACCACAGCAGCAGGAAAAGTCAGCTTTATCATCACCAGTGTCATCACTCTTAAATATTGCATCCTAGGCAATTTAATTTTGGATTTAGACAGATGCTTTCCCAGGCTCTAATTTTTGCTCTTTGAATTTCTGGTAAAAACAGGGTTCTCAGTTAACAGTTATGAGTTGCCCTCACATGGCACAGATCTGTACAAAAAGCGCACAATACTCCCCAGCCATGCCCTGGGCAGCACTGTGTGCACATTGCTATGGAAGCATGAGCACAGGGACAGCTCACAAGGAAGGTGGGAAGCCTGGAGAAAGCTGAGCAGAGGGCTGACGACATGGTCAAGGGCCAAGAGAACATGACTCAGAGGGAGAGGCTAAAGGAGTTTGGTTTATTTAGTCTGGCAAAGAGGATAAGGGGCAGTATAATAGCAGCTGACACCTACTTGACAGGGAGTTACAGAAACGACAGTACCAAACTCCTCTCAGTGGTGCTAGACAACATGACAAGAACAATGGACACAGGCTGGAGCTTGGCATGTTCAAATCAGACATTATGGAAATTGTGCACTTGAAGGGAGGTGCAGCACGGGAACAGGTGCCTGAAGAGGTTATGAAAACTGTCCTCGGTGGCTTTAAGACTCTGTTAAAGCTATGTCTGAACTCATCCCAGCTGGCAACAGTCCCACTTCTCATGGGAGGCTGCATGAGAGACCTCCAGAGTTTCCTCCCAACGACCATTTCTGTTTCCCGTTTCAACTCATGCCTTAAAAGTGCAATATGTACTTCGTATTTTCTCGTGCTCTAAGCAAGCCTCTGAGCCCCTGAGGTTTAGAATAAGGTCAGTGCTACTTCTTCCTTTAGGTGGGCTGTACCCTGCATGATTCTCCATGAACTGAGCATGTTCAGAGCGTGTCTTCCAGAGGTGAGGTTGGGTTTGTGACCGTATGTAAATAAGGTGTCTTGCTGGGTGTCATTATTAACTCCAGAGCGCTTCTGATTTTCCCAGGTGTGGAACTTTAGGTGGCTGCTGCTTTCAATCAGTTGCATCTTAGGCAGTAGCAGTGCAATGTTCTTGGGCTTCAGTTTTTTTGGATTTAGGCAACTGATTGAAAGATTGAACTGATTGAACGAATTTGATTGCTTTGTGTGAGCCAGAGCAAAGCAGCACAAGAACAGAGTGCACCTGAATTATTTAATACATAGTGTTATGTAACATACAAAGCATTGTAGGGTGATGTGGTATTTTTTTAATAACAGTAGCACAGTAAGACCCACTTCATTATTCATAATAACAAATCTCTACAAGTTTTCTTCAGGTCACATGGGACATAAGAATAACCATGCAGTATTAAATCAGTCTAGCCCAGTATTCTGTCTCTGATGGTGGTCAGTTGGTAAATATTGTATGGATGGATCAAATACAGAGTTCTTCCTTGGCATAATTCATCCTCCTAGTCACTCTGAGTTATGGGCTCCTTGAAATGGCTTAATAGTCACCAGAGCAACTATTCTTCACAAATGTATTAAATTCTCTTACAATTTATACTTTTGGCTTCCACAAATTTCACTGTCAAGGTGGACCAAAATTTAATCATGCTTCCTAAAATAAATACCCTTATATTTGTATATCTTAATCTTGCTTCTTATAGTTTCACTGCCTTCTCTCCAGTTCTTGCATTATGAGAAATTGTGAAGTAGACACAGAGGAGTGCTGTGATGACTACACTGAAGCACTCAAGATGAGTAATTTTGAGTAATCTGTCCTTTGATTACATGATATTAAAGCAGAAGCAAAACCAGACCCTGAAAATAATTTATATCATCTTGCTGGTAGCTTTGATTTTCTAAAGAAGATATTCTACAGCTAGATACAGGCTAACAGTGAAATTTCTCTCTGTGTGAAGCATCATGAGCTAACAAAGAATGCCTGTGTAACACAGAAATTTCTTAACCATTTCAGAGGCTTACCTTGGCACTATAAGGTAAAAGAGAGCAGAGTGAAGAGGAAAAGAGGAATGATGGGGGGGTTGGTGCATTACAAACAAATCTCTAGAATGCTTAATTTCATTTCAGAGCTGACACTAAAATTGTACTGTAAAGTTGTCTGGTGTCCTTTACTGTAAGTAACACAAATCTTGCTGATTCTTATCCTATACTTGTAACGTGTGTGGGGGTGTGTGTGTGTGTAAGCTGAAGTTTTTTCAAGCATCCCTTTCAATTCCACACCAGAATCTCACCCAAGAGAAGACATGGCCTCTTGGACAAATATTAATAAATACCAAGTATCATGGTGAAACCTCTTTTCTGAGGTATCACACCATTTTCACGATTTGTTTCCTGCACTAGCTGAAAGCAAAGTGCATCCACATGACAATTAAAGGCTAGAATGATTCATGACTCCTCTTTAACAATAAATTACTGATGGATTTCTGAAGACCCCAATTCAATTCTCATTATAATCTCACAATATGCACTGCCATCTTTGCCCTTCAATGTTTGACATAAATTATTTGAGGCAGTATGTATTTCATTTTCATAGATACAAGAAATTGCAAGCGGCCTAATGGTTAGTGATAGAAGTTGACATATCAAAGGATTCAGAGAAACATAAAATTAAAATAAATCACCATCCCACTGCCCCTCCCCAATACTAAATTCCTCATTTTACAAAGACCATGTAATCCTTTCTTTTTCAAACAAATACCACCATATCACTGTTATTCTAGCATAAGCTAGCATAAAGCTTACAATAAGGACCTGTTTAATGTGCTTTTTAATAGCCCTGTTTGAAGGACTTCTTACTGACATCATATCACTGGACGATCCAGAGGGGATTACACGTGTCAGCCCAATCAATCGCTGGTAATTCTATCACAAAAGACCTATCTGAGAGCTCACACAGGCACAGTAAACCGGGCTTCTATATTCTCCCACCTTGTTAAAAAAAAATAAATAAATAAACCAGCTATTAAATTAATTGGCACTAAAAGCATGTAATAGTTATCTAATCTATTAATTTTTAGTTTAATATTAACTAGGGTGTCTCCTATGACAAGTATTTGACCTGTAGAGAAAGAATGGAGTAAGATCGCCCATGCAGCCTTTCAAGTTAACAAAATAGTCGCTTGAAGGAAAGAGGTGAAGGCATTGTTTAGCCTCTGCCTCGTACTCGAAGATTTTATTTGTTTTCATCCAAGTATTGACTTTATGTGGGGCCAGCCCGGTTGTGCCTGACGCAGCATGTTTCTCTGCAAACTTCAGACCTTTCAGCCCAGCCTGGGAGACAGCAGAGGCCACGCTGCCACTCTGCAGAGCACAGGGGGAGCATTCAGAGCTAACATCTGCTGTTCAGGTGCAGAGGGGCACAAAGAGGTGACCATCCTGCTGGTCAAGATGCGTTGGGTACCGTGGGCTCTAGGAGTGGACTCAGGAGCCCTTGTCCCCTGCAGTGCACTTGTCCATACACAGGGGCCAAGGGAACAGCCTGGATGTTAGTGTCCTCTTCCTGTCACTTGTTTTTGATTGTCTAACCCAGGGCTCAGGGTGGAAAATCACAACCCTGCCACAGGGCCTGGCTGCTCCAAGGTGCTGAGAGCTCACACTCTGCTACAGTCAGGTTTAACTCCTTCCAGTCTGCAGCACACACATGGTGCAGGTCAGAGCCAGCTCTCAAAACCAGCACACCTTCTCTAATATACATTCATGTCACTGAGGTCAGGCTGATTCTGAGTAGTTCAGGATTAGACCTGACACAAGTCCAAAACCCTTTAGCAGTCAATTAGTTCTAATTGTGACAAAAAATCTTTTGCCACCTTCTACTCCCCTTCAAGGAATGGCTTTGGGAAAGAATGAGGAAGAGCTAGATAAGTATCCAGAACACAAGTTGTGATTTCACCCTCTTGAAAACTGCATTTAAGAGGCTGACATGATTTATTGATCTCAGTAAAAGCTGTTTCTGGCTGGTGCTCTGCAGCTCCAGGAGAGTGGCTGCCACAAGCTGCAAGTGCACCTGAGGCATTATTCAGCACGACCCCATCACCACCTTCATAACAGACCCTTGGCAGTTCCTGTGGTGCCATAAAGTTGGCAGAGAGTTGCAGGTGAAATGCAGTAACATATAAGTGAAGAGTTTCCAAGAGATAAATTCATTCCCTAAGAATATTCAGACACCAACTAATTGTTCCTACTCCAAATAGTTATAGAAGACCATGTTTTATTTATATGCAGCCTACCGGCCAAGGCTTTCTAAATACCTAATACCAAACAAATAAGAAGCATTAATGGGAACCAAAGTGATCTCACAGAGCAAAACTTTCCAGAGAGCCAACACTGCCCTAGCAGTGAAAATAATACCCATTTTTCCTCCGACATTCTAGGTCAGAGAAAGTCAACAAAGAGGTTAGAAGTTATATCCTCTTTATAGGCTATATTAAATGACCATCTTGAAAATGGTTCGTTCTATATATGCAAAAACAGACCCTCCTCTGCATTGGCATCATCCAGGACTGAGAAGTCACTTGTGCTAAGTGCAACAACCAAGGATCTTTCCCTAGTGGTGCCCAGTCACAGTAATCATAAACTTGCCTGCAGTGTTGGAAAATGAGAACAGAAAGGAAGTGCACACATATGTATTCTGAAAACACATCTTCCACTGCTGTCCCCTGCTATCTTCCACTGCTAGTAAGGTGAGCAGTAAAAACAATATGTGATTTTCAAAAGACTTGGTTCCCTGTCTCTGAGAGTCCTCAAACTGTCCAATGGCAGGGCTACCTTAGATAATTAATCTAGCACAAAAATGAATGATTTTTTGGTGACTCAATTGCCTTCAAATTAGCAAAGAAGCAAGAACTGTATTCACACTGTTGTCTGTGCACACACAGCGTAAAAGCCTTATTCCTTTTCTCCATTGACTCACATGGAAATGGGTGCACAGCCACGGAGAGCAGCTGATCTGAATTGTACATTTTTTGCTTGAGGTTTGGTGTGGTGTGAGCCGCTCTTAGCCACCACAATAAGCAATTTAATGAAGACCATGAACTAACCATTTCAGTGTTGTGTTTGCAAGGCAAGTGTCCTGTTATTCACACCTTGTGGGCAAGGCTTTCATTTCTCTCCCCCACGTTGTTTGTGAGTCCATAATTTAGTCACCAGCTGCTGCAGACCAGTGTGATTTATTATAGCTGGATATGCTAGAGACAGTCAAGATATAGATTTAACAATGCAAAATTCCTGCCATTTTCCAGCACTCAATGGTCGTAACAGTGAGGTGCAAAGGCAGAGATTAGTGTTATGCCTCAAAAATCAATCAGAACTGTTTTTTTGGTCTAAATGACGAATAAAATATATTTTCTTTACAAGCACACCAGGACTCTAAGCATCTCTGCTCCGTTTAGAATAGTTTCATTTTAACTTCCTATGAACAACAAGGCTAGGATCTCAGCAGCAGAACTTTCTTACATTCTTCTCTGTTGATTATTTAGTGCTCTTGAGTGATAAAAATCATGATTTCCCTAATAAGTGGAGTTAGCGAAGTATGTTTGGAATTTGAAAGAAGTGTTGAGCTCATGGTGTGCATCTCATACCAGTTAGGAAGCCTTTTGCGAGCCAAGGAAAGGCTCAAATGGAAAGTACAAATTATTCCTTGTCCTTCACAAGTGCCTGACAGCACTGATCTCTTTGAGGCTGGGGCACATTAATTCCCTTGCAGTGCCAGTCCTGGCTGTACAGTGCACACCAAGTGATCTTGGTACATTGACATTGGCAGTGACATTAGCTGAGGTCACTAGAATTGCAGAAATGCAGAAAAGAAGTAACTGTTTTAACCCTGGCAGGATAAAAGGGCACGAAGGCTTTAGCTTTGCTGTTCTTCAGATGTCTGAGCATTTCTGTGTGGCAGTATTTCCCCACAACAGGACAGGTCAGTGCTGTGTGTGCTGTGTGTCTGGGCAGCAATGGAGCATTATTTTACACAGCAAAGGACAGCAGGGGAGGACAGGGAATACTGTGGACGGTTCATCTCAGGCTCAGAAGGTGCATGTACAATCCTTGTTCCTCTGTAGGTCAGCTCCTGTGATCCTGTGCAATTCCTTTATCTTTTCAAAGCCTGGCCTCACACTTGTACTAGTGTTTTCTGCTCCTCTCTCCTAGTCTTTGCATGTCCGGCTGAGCTAAATTGTTGCTGAATGTGAAAGTGAGGTTCAGTTATATACCTTTTTTTCATGTACCTCATGCAAGGTATCCCTTCCTCTAGGCACTGCTGTAGTACAAATTATTGCTAATAAGAATATGTTCTTTGCAAAGAGACTTAATTCCATAATTATATGGTAATTATATAAGGAAAAGTGAGTAGTCTGAATAGGTGTCATTGTGTCCTGGCTAGAAAAGAATTTCTGAGACTGAAGAGCTTTCCTTTTCTAGCACAGGAGATGCTCAGGTAGGAATGATCCATAACCCACATCGTACAAGGGCTGAAGTGGGACAATTTCTGTGGATTTGGTCTAAATTAGGGCTGTTTGCATTACACCTCTGCCTCTTAGGAATAAATTGAAGAACCAGGAGCATCAAGAATGACTGAGAGATTCAGCAAATTGAGCAGGGAAGAGATTTTCACCTACCAGTCAAGAAGAAAAAAAAAAAGCAGACCAAGAAATATCACCAGCATCTCTCTGGGTTTGTGTTCCCTGCAGAGAAGGTACCAGGCATGAGTAGACCATAATTCAGAAGTTGAAACAGTTTCCAGTGTGAAGAGAGAAAACATTTACCAATAGTACTGAATTGAAACATAATTCTGTAAACAAGTAGCCTTGGGGTAGAATAAAACAATAAAACACACTAAAATACACTTCTACCAGGCTTTTTACTATCTCAAATAAACCTTAACTATCCACTGTGATACCTATTGTCACAAGACAGATGGTGTTGACACAGTATGCAATTACTGAGACAGGTTTTCTTGGCCAAGACAAATATTTTAATTGAAGAGAAAATAAATGTAATTTTCATTTCTTTTTGAGCTGCAGTTGTTTGAAATCCAGTGGGGAAAATAATTATCTCATTACTGTTACTGCCTGCTTCTTTTCCAAAGTGGCAAAAAGGCATTCAAAATCAGGAATACCCAAGCATCCCGAATGTTCCTTCATGTTTCCTGGATTCCTGGATTGCAGCAGTGATGACAGTCAGACACGGCATGAGAAGGGTGGGGAAAATGGAAACAGATCATATCCAGCCCTGCCTTCGAACACAAGGAGCTTCACCTGTGCTCGAAGGCAAGATCTAGGAATCCTGGCAGAGGAGGCTAATGCATCTGGAGTGTTTTGGCTGTCATGCAAAATTTGAAAAATGCATAACCCTGTTGCAAAACTTGTGCATTGTAACAACAAATTTTCTTAAATTCTGCTTTCTTAAATCCTATTATTTTCTGATATTGTCAATAGACTTCTATTAAATATACTTCTTGGTACTTTTTTTATTGAATCCTCCAGGATTTTCTAGTCAAAGGAATAAACATTCCTCAAAAAAAAGATGTGAACTTGCAGCTCATAATCTCCTTGGCTGCTCTGCTCTGATCCCAGAAAAAGCCTTTCAGAGTGTACTGAAAAAGAAACTTTGGGATGGTTTTCTCGTACTCTGATGCACACTCAAGCAGATGTCCTTAGTCAAGCTGCATAATCAAATGCATCAATTTATAGGTTTATAGGGCTGTTCTGAGGCTGTTCTGCTGTTGCTGCCCTCTGAGGCTGTGCTGGGAGAGGCACACTGAGCTGTCCCTGATGCAGGGATTCCTGGTGCGGCAGCATCCCGCCATGTCCCGTCTAGCAGCACCTGACAGGATTCCAGTTGGAGCTTGCACTTGCAGTCAAAGGCTTTCAAGTTTGATCCCTTCAAATCTCTGAAGTTCACCCGTACAATTACCTCTGCTGTTCAAAGCAACCCAGGGCTTAGATGGAAATAAAGAGGAGGAAAGGATTTCCCAGGGTGCTCTTGGAAACGTGGAAAAAAAAATATATAAAAAAAAGGAGCAACATTAAAACCTTGAAGTTCTTGCAGTTGTGGGAGTTCATTTGACATTAAAAGACCAAATTCTGCTCTCAGAGAGTGCAGACAGCTGGAGCTGTGCAGAGCCATGAGTCCTGATTGTTTCACATGCCAGGCAAGGATACCCTGCAGGATCCCTGGTTACCTGGAAAGTGAGTTTGCCCTAAAGAGCCTTGAGAACTTTTGCTGGCCAGCAGACACCCCCTCCCAAAGTGTCTGTCACATTTTCATCTGTAGACAGCACCCCCATGGATTTTAAACTCTGACAGTCTGAGGCTCCAATCCAGTGTGTTATTAGAGACAGACTGATACAAAAAAAATAGTTATTTATAGGACAAATCATATATTAAGCAGGATACTATATAATAAGAAGCACTTTTTCCTTTAAAATTGCTAACAAGGTACGACAGATTTTAAATATTGCCTACACCTTATGTCCTTCCTTGCTTTATCTGTCCTGTTTCCAGCTTTGACCTTACTTCCTGCATTTCTCTCTCTTTTTTTTTCTTGCTAATTAGAGATATTTGTATTTTTTAGGAGGTCATCTGATCTTGCTACTTATTTCCCACTTGGATCAAAACTCTTATAAAAAAAAGTTTAAGCTTTTAAAACACATTTTACAAGATACCTATATATATAACTAACCTCTCAGGATCAGTCTTGACCTACATCTTTTTATTCTGTCATAATAGGCTTATCTTTACCTGATGCTTAAAATATTCTTTTCACCTGAGTGATTCTGTCATTTACAGTTTCTTTCTCTTTCTGCCTCTTAAAAAAACATTACAAGGAAAAGAAAAATCCTCTATTGGATACAGGCTGTTTGCACTGGGCACACATGTTTATGAAACAGATAAGACCTTTGTGTGTCAGGTAGGTGGTGGCATTAAAAGCTTTATATATCACGACATCAAAGCAGTGAGGAGATGAAAGGGAATATTTTTGCATCATAAACAATATTTACATATTGTGATATTCCAAGAATCTTTCATTTAAACAGGTGGAAAAACAGGGAAGCAAGCACACATGTAAAGCAAATTCTTACTTGTGGTTGATGATTAAATTTTATATGGCTTTGATATAACCACTGCAATTAAGTGCAGTGATGAGCAAGGACTTGTTTTGCTCTTTATAGGGTACACATTGTTTACTAATCCCTGGTTCATACGATAAATCCATCATCTGGGCACAGCTGCAAGTCAAATTTTAAAAGGACAGTTTTTACCCTATGGAACAAATTTCAGACTTTTTAACCCTCCTGTGCATCCTCTCTCTCTTCTTCCCCTCCCGCCTTGAAACGTGGTATTGTTTAAAAAAGGCAGCTTTTATATATTCAGACTTTCTGGATGGTGGTGGCTATTTTATATGACAAATACAGCCATTAATTGGGCACCAGACAGCACATATGCAACATAAACAGAGGCTGTGGAGGTTCATTTACCATTTCATTTGAAGGTGGCTGTTAAAAACTGGAACATTCTCAATCACCGCAAATCAACACACTGCAATTTTCCCTTTTCCTGATTTTGAGCATTCATCACCACTTGCTCTTCACCCTTGAAAAGAAGGGCAAAAAGACAAATTACTTTAATTAGGAATTAGTTATGAGAGAATGAGGTGTTCTAATTATATCTAGAACCTCTTAAATAGTTTCACTCAGGCCTATTTGATTTCTTAATTACTGAAAGAGAAAAGCTGCGCACGAATTGCACCAGTTTTTGAAAACAGAAATGCTGTCTTTCATCTGATATTAGGGATTAGTCTACAATGAACAGTAGTAAGGCAATAACACCTCCAAGACAGCACATGCATTAGCACAGGATAATTTTTTTGTTGTTGAAACATTCTTCCATATCTCAAAATACATAATTTTATACACTATGGTGTGAAACCATAGATGTGACAGGCTGTAATGATTTATTTATGAGACATTATTCTTTGATGCAAGAATACATTAGGTTATAGATCCTATTTCCACAAATATAATGTGTCATGCACTACATCTGAGCTCCAGTATGATATTGTAGGCCATGAGGTTCACTTTGTATATATAAAACTGTGTAAATATAAAATTTTTACTATATCAACAGCCAAAGTTGTGCAACAGTCTCCCTTTCATCAAATCCTTCAAAACATATTTTTCTCAGATCCACATGAAAATATATATCAAACTGGAGAGAGGGTCTAGGAGACTGTGACAGGGACAGTATTTGATTATGAATGTTTTGAATACTGTTCTTTGTTGTGGATGTTGAATGTGTCTATTCTATCTGTTTCAGGACGTATTAGATTATTCTAAAAATAACTACTGTGATTGTTAGCATCATTTTTTTTTCAACTATACCTGCTCTTGTCTTAATAACATTCCTACAACTGGACCAGAGAGTGCAGCTGAAATTTCAAACCTCTCTGAAAGAGGCTTTCATTATATTATTTTTCACCTTCCTAAGTTCTCTTACTGATGAAAGGGTCCCCAAAAGTCCTGGTGTTGGTTGGACTGCTCTCCCAGCAAAAGCACTGGGCAGCTTTTACCACATCTGCTCAGGCCAGATTAGGACTTGATGGCCAGTGCCTCTGAGATCGAGTGTGAGAAGAGACTGCAAGGTCCTTGCATCTCCTTGCTCAAGAAATATTCCTGTTTGAGCAGTGGCTGCTTCTGGCAGATGTAAAATCTCATAGGAGAATTATTTGTATGAGGAGGAGAAAAAAGGTGCTTGGAAAATGTCAGGTACATCATGCATCTTGCAGAAATTCTTTAGAATCTTTTGAAAACTTTTTTGGAAGGTGTGATGAATTCAGGATTCAGCACCAAGCCCACACTTACTGAAAAAGTCTTAGCAATTAATTTTCCTTTTTATGTATGTACAATGTTTCAGGGTCTTCTTGTGATAGAGCAGCAGGATTCAAGGGGTGTCAAGATCAGCTGCTTGTTTCTTTATCACCAGTTGCGATGAGCAATATATGCAAACGGAGGCAAGTTTATTATCAACCTTAACACAAAATACTATTTATTCTTTTGACATATCTAAGGTTTAATAATTACAGCCAGATTCCCAGTGGGCTAATTTTTTGCAGTAAGTGTCCAGGCTTTAGAAAAACAGATATCCATAATAATAGATGGGGAAGGGTTCAGGTTTCCCAGTTCTTTGGAGAAGCTCATGCAGTATAAAAAAGCTGGTGAAACCGAAGCCTACCGTTGCACAAGAGAAAGCACTGCAAGGCAACACAGACAGAAGAGGATGAGGGATTTGTAGCAGCCCTGAGAGGGAGATTGTCCATAGATAAAAACCTGGAGCTGATTATAAACGAGGACCAGAGCAGCAGAAAAAGACAGAAAAGTGTCAGGTGTGTGGTGCTTGTGTGTGTGCTGGGTCTGCAGGTGGGTATAAGAGCTGAAAAATCTGACGCTTTATTTCATTCTTTGAAAAAAATATATTCTTAAAACTGAATTTTTTTTAGGAGAAATATGGGGGTTTTTTTGTTTTGCTTTAATGATCCATTTACATCATTTTTTCATTCACCTGCAAAATGGCTTCATTTTTAAATGTTAGTATATGCATAGGAAAATATCAGTAATAAAAAGAGCACTGAAATATGCCATAGATTTCAAATAAAATATAGCAATTATTATTGTTGACTCAAAAACTTTTGCAATTTCTGGTTTTATTCAGTTCAGACAAGAACATTTCAAAAATTTAAAGTTATTAATTAAGAAAAATTATTTCACCTTACAGCTTTAAAAGCCAAAAAGTTAGCCAACTCAAATTTGTTGTCCCGGTTAAAAACTTCCTATGACAAACATCCATTCAAATACCTCCTAGAAATGTGTACTGTCTCCAATCCCTGTGGAGTTTATGCTATCCATTAACTTACTTTTGAGGTCAGAGTCTCCTTGTTACTGTTTACCTAAAGACCTCGTGCCTAAAGCTTGTCTGCTTTCCCAATACATCAATCAGGATAGTAAAATCTATTTCTTCCTGCTATATATTTCTTGCCCTGCTCATACCTTTAAACTTTCATTACTTCATTAACACTACTATATTAAAAATTATGAACCTTCATGGCAAAGATTAAATTAAAAATATTAGTAACAATTCATTGCAAAATTTTTCTAGGCAACATTTTGGGCTCCTGAGGAAATTTCTGTGTTTTGTTGTTCATTCGGATATGCTTGCGTGCGCATAAAATTTTCTCTAAAAGAGGGTCATCCAAACTCATGCTCACAATCCCTTCTCCTCCCACCCCATGGAGGAGAGAGATGGGGTATAGGAAGATGTGGCTGTTGTAACTGATCCTTGTACATTTTGTGAAAAATGATCCTTCTGTGAACAAAGATGTTTCTTCTTCCTCATGGAATGAGGATGATCCACTTCCTGCTCCGGTTTACTCTACTTGTGCAGAAACTGCCTACATCACCTTCATTCAAAGCTGGGTCTGTAATGGGCAGTGGGAGCTCCTCATCCAATTAAACAGAGGGGCACACATGTGTGTATTACATATATTGTAAATATAATGTGCATTTAAGTCACCCCAGGCTGAGGGTATAGTCAGTGAGAACCTCACAAGCTGCCCACGTAGGAACCTTGGGTGTGATTCATGGCATCCCAAAGTAAATGTCTATAATGAGCCAGGCAAATTGCACCTTAAAAGCACTTATTGCTCTTCCTTGACTATAAAGGGAACCCAGAGTGATTAGCACAGAGGTAGACATCTACTTTGTAGATGCTGAAAGATAAATGACAGGAATCCCACCCTCTGCTGTACAAACATCTGAAGAATTTGCTGTAATGACGGGGGTTTAGCTGTGGCCAGCACAGCACACTGCAGCACTGTGTGAGGATGTTCCTGGCTGCTCTCTGGTTGCTGCTCAGCAGCAGCAGTTTGCAGAGGTGTCTCAGGGCACCTGTTGATGCAGACACAAACAGCCTTATGATAGGAAGGGGCCCAAATCTCAGATCTTTAGAGATTCGTGAGAGGGATTTAATTCTTGGAACTATGCAGGACCAAGTTAGAACATTTCATTTCCAGGCAGAGATCAGAAAACAAGCACTTTTCATCTTGAGAAATCCAGAGAAATTTCTCAGGTGGAGGAATAAATTACTAATATCTTCAGGAACTCCAGAGGCTGATGAGAACAGTCTCAATCTTATCCTAAGGATAAGAAAGATCTGA
Organism: Bombycilla garrulus; assembly: GCA_013400315.1. NCBI lineage: Eukaryota > Metazoa > Chordata > Aves > Passeriformes > Bombycillidae > Bombycilla > Bombycilla garrulus. Next base: position 455,487 of record VXBU01011289.1, on the reverse strand, counting down.
CCAGGGATGCATTCTGTAGTTGTAGTTGAGGAGCTGGGGCCTATGTGGATACAGTGGGACAATCTCACCAAATAAACAGCAGAAGAGAGAAACATTCTCACTGACTTCCCAGCTGCTGTCTTCCAAGCATCTCTAGGTATTTTGCAATGATATTTTCCTTGTTCCTTTTAAGCCTACAGTCACAAGGAGCTCTGGGAATTATTTACCAACTCCTATTTTCATCAATTTATTTTTAATTTCCCCAAGAGTTTGTACCTTGACAGCCTCCCCCTAAACTAGAGCCCTGCCTGTGACTCCCCATGGAGGCCCTGCAATGATGTCTCTTTATTTAGATGGGGCACTGGGCAAAGAGAGACACAAGGCTCTCTCTCTGGGAATGGCTGACATTGCCTCTGGAGCGTATCCCAACTTTTGCCAGCACAATAGGTGAGAGATTTCCTCATAATAATTTTAATGTCTTTCAAATGGCTGCATGGATGGATAGCAGTCCTGGAAGAATATGCACTAGAGGGTAGTCAGGGAGCATTTCTTGGCAGAGGACGAGCATGCCATTTGATGGATAGTGAAACACAGCAAGAATGCTGCTCGGTAGCAGATGCCAAACATTCTCTTGTGTGCACTGAAAAAAATTGATTTGGTTTGGTTTGGTTTGGTTTGGTTTGGTTTGGTTTGGTTTGGTTTGGTTTGGTTTGGTTTTAAAGCAGAGGGGAGGGAAGGGGGCTTCCCACTGTCTACAAGAGCGCACATGGCAGTACCTGCCTCTGTGCTGTGACTACAGCATCTGGGACCATTTTCCATCTGTGGTGCTGCTTCTCCCAGCCCTGTTTATCAAGGTTAATAAACCATTTGAAAACAGTGACCTGGCTCTGATTTTGTTCTGCATCTCCTTGAGAGGTGCAAACCTCCATCATCCTCATCTTTCACATGTAAACATGCACAGCATCTTGTTTCCAGATTGACATCTTTCAGATGGAAACAATTGCAAAGAAAAAGGGAGGGCATTTCTGAGCAGTTTGTGTTCTCCTTCAAATTAAAACAAACCTCTGTGTTGATTAATGATATTAGTATAATATTATATATTTGATGTTAAGATTTTGATTTGGTATGTTTTAATCCATCACCATAAATATAATATTCAGGTATTTAAAGAGAAGGGAAAAAAACATTAGTTATTTAATTTCAAAATAGTGTCTAGTGGGCATACAGAGCAGTGAACTTTTGATAAATATTTCGTAAGGATTTTTATTGAATGTATATCATCTACTTCACACTACAGACCAAAACAACTTCTTGCCCAAGGTGTTGATGACTTTTAACCTACGCCATGTCAGAGCACAATTTGACATGATGCTTGCAAATGCTCCTTTGGAGTAATTGCAGCTTATGCCAAAAAAATTAATGGATTGGTTCTAACATTATAAAATATACTAGATCTGCGAAAATGTATTGTTGCTATATATTTACCAGCAGTGTCCAATACACTTCTACTAAACTAGCCCAGGCTGTGGAGGATGGCTTTTTGAAATCACTGTGGAAAAATACTAAGGAACCACATCACTTCCAAAACCATCACTAGGACTTTGCTATTGTATTAGCTTGCTGACAGTATTATATTTCTTCAAAGAGGATGAAAAAAAAGCAGCTCTTGGCCCAGGAGAGGGATTGACTGAATGCCTACTCCAGTGCAACGCAGCTGCTCTGAATCACTCAGGTGAAGCACTTCACTCCTGTCCTGAGTTGGCTTTCTCAGATGTGGCCTTCTCCTTGTGAGGGGATGGATAGCTTTCCTCTGAAACAGAGATTAGTGGACAAATCTGGAAAGCTAAACAAATCCTTCCTTTTGAACTAAGCCCAAGAGAAACATCTGTGTGAAAGAAGAGCCATCACAAAGTTTTCCCCCAATTCATACTCTTCTAAAGTTTGGAAACAACACTTAATTCTTCATTCTTTTCTTCAGGCTTGTGAAAGTAGAAGTGTTTTCTCCTCCTCATGATTTTACACGTTCAATCATGCTACCTGCTATACTTGCAACACTTTTCCACATCCTTTCATGAAGTCTCCTCCCGTCTCACTGCAAAAAGCCTTCTCAGCAGTGCTTCCCCTTCTTTCCCTCCAAGGTCACTGCTCTCCTGAGAATTTGCATCACCTGTGACCTGCTGTGGCATTCTTCATTTTCTCCATATGAGCCTGTGTGTTCCTCAAGGATACTTCCCTTGCCACACATTTCATCACTGGAGAAGGAAGCTGAAGCCCAACTGAAATTAATGGCAAAATTCCAATCAGCTTCAGCAGAGCCAAGATTTTGCTCAAAGTATTCAAATGAGGCCTCAGTTGGATGTCTGTGATGCAGATATTTCTGTGTGCAAGGGCAAATCACATCTGCTGTCTGCATTTAAAGCACATTGAACAGCTAGTATTTTCAGTGCTCTATTTCTTCCTAAAATAACCCATTTCATCTGACAACAATGTTGAATTTTTTATATCATTAAAAAAAATTAGGAAACAAGCTAATTCATATAAGGCGTTTGGGTTTTTCTCTTCAGTTGGCATTTATATATATATATAAAGCAAGCATCTTATCCACATGATGCTGTTTCCTTGAGTGCCTCAAACAATAAATCGAAATATGCCTCATGGTTGGGTATTTTTCTCTCACCCACATACATACCTACAAAGGTTTAAAATACAACTCTTGAAAAGATTCAAGATTGAAGGGGGAAAATAATCTTATTATGCAACAATTTATTGTCCTGCCAAATGTGGGTGCCTTGGAAGCTTGAACCACCCGCCAACACACCTGTGTACATTGGCATTAAGTTAAATCAATAACAAAAAACAGGCCTGAAGCCAATTACCTGTCACATGGAAATTCATTTTAAGTGGAGATTTTACAAGCAAAACTTGAATCATATCTAAGTTATAAGATAGTTCACATGAGAGATTTACAAAGATGTTTGAATTTAGAGTAACGCTTACCAAAAAGCCATGTGTAAAAGCACATGTTATTAAAATCACTCAATACCCATAATAACATTTGATTTTCCTTCAAAGCAGAGTAATTTGCTGTAATATAGATATGAAGAAAAAATGCATTTTCTTTATATTACTGTTTCTTGTGATCAACTTCTTGTATCAGCTACGTTAGAAAAATGTCATTCTCTGCTTCCAGTGTTTCATTGCCTTGATGCGCATCCATCACGTACTAAACATTTATTGCTTTCTTTTGGGTTTTCAATTAGTTCTTTCAGCTCAGTTACTTTAGGTTTTGAGCTGTTCTGTGCCATCCTGTACGCTAAATACTAATAGCTTAAGGTATATTCATTTATTAGTATGAATCATGGTGGATTTAAAAAGCAATGGTTTTCACATTAAAGACGTTACTCATAAAAGGTATAACTGATATTTCACTGTGCACCCATTTTCCTGGAATCCTGAAGGCTGGTATTAAACATCATGAATCAACAGCTCCTTTTGACAAACTGCTGTTTCTCCACAAGGTCACTGCATGTTGTCAGAGCAGAACTGGTTTGTGAATTTCAGGACATGCTGGGACTTGAAGCTTGGAAAGGAGGACATCATATTCTCTCCTCTGAAACACTGTCCCAGCTATCCTCCCACTCCTCCAAAGTTAGTTAATTTGATGAAACTGCTGTCCAAGTCTTTTGGAAATTCATGTTATAATGAAAACACTTTTCCACTAATATTGTAGGAGTTCAAGGCTGACACAGTATCTAATAAATGCTGACTACTGCTTGCAAAGATGGGAAATCTTATTTTTCAGATGTTTTAGGTGCCATTTTACTTTTGTGAACTGGTCAAATTTTACTTTGCTTCACTAGGAATTTGTTCAAGATAAATTTAGATTAGCTAGCTATAAGGAAGAAGTTCTTCACTGTGAGGGTGGTGAGGCACTGAAACAGGTTACTCAGGGAAGCTGTGGATGCCCCATACCTGGAAGTGTCCAAGGCCACATTGGTTGGGACTCGGAGCAAACTGGTCAGGTGGAAGGTGTCCCTGATCATGCGAGGGATTGGAAAAAGATGATCCTTAAGGTCTCTTCCAATCCAAACTATTGTATGATGTTATGATTCACTAAGAAAAATAATGATAAGGCAATGTTGAAGACAAATTAAACAGGATCCCACAGCAGCAGTTGGTGTTTCCACTGAACTAAAAGATTGTTTTACCTTCTTCTCTGTATCATTTATCATTTGCATAGAAGTAATGACAAAAGCACCCAGAGAAAATGGAAATGTCAATCAGAAGGTCTCTGTACACTGGTGTCCTAACTTCCATTTTACTAGCACCATGAAAAAAGAGATCCTAATTCTAGAGATGTTAAAAAAATAATTGATTTTTTTTTGTAGGAGGAGGTGATAAGAATTTACTCCCAAGAATTAAAATTATCATAGGAAAGTGGATCGTATTCAGAAAAGAGAGGGAGCAGAAATATGCAAAAGAGAAGTAACATTGTTAAGGAAAATTTTACCACAATATTTCTGATTGATATAAAAATAAAAGTTTGCATTCATGGCTGAGGGGTTGGAGAATGAAAGAGGAAAAAAAAGAGAAAAAATATGAGGAGAAAATGGCCAGCCAGGACATGCATGGTCAGGGAATATGGGACAACAAGAGGATGTGCTGTGAAAGCCAAGTCCTGGAAAGGCCTCTGGGATATACAGGAACTGGAAAGAGAGCTCATGAACAAATTCCATACAGCTTCACCATTTTAACAATGGAAATACTGCCCCAGAGTTAAACAAACTGGCCATGGGTAAAAGTCAATTCATGGCTAGGGTGAACAAGAGCCGTTCCAAGATATCATGGATGAGTGAGGAGATTGAAGTTTTACGTGAAGATTGGAGAAAAAAAATGAGAAGAGATGGCAGAAACTGCAGAGGAATGAAAGTGGGAAAAGTGGGGAAAGACAGCAAATGAAACCATTAAGGGCCAGAACAGTGGAGATGAGGAGGATGAAAAATGCTCTATTATAAAATGTTACTTTTGTTCTATTGAGCGATTATTAAAAGTCTTATTTTTACTTTATGTATTTTATCTTATTTTTTTGTAAGTGTAGCTGTCCTCAGTAGCTGTAGATTATCATAAAAATGACACTCAGGAGAACATTTCTGAGTGTTTGCAAACAACCCTTTTCCCTGCCAAACCTGACTTTGTACACTCTTTGGTTTTTTTTTTTACTAGAAAAGCTGTGTTTTCTAGGTCTGTCTGTATCTTTGGAAATCTTCCCCTGAAAATTTCATTTTTCTTTAATCCTAATTTTTAGATAAAGGGAAACAAAAACATCTAGATCCTCTCATACTGACTGATTCTTCAATAAACATATAAAATATGGTATTATATATATATATATATATATTTATATGTATGTATATATATAATTTGCAGCTTGAAGTCACTGCTTATGAATACATAGTTTAATTTTCTTGTGCTAATATACTCCAATCTCAGCTCCAATAGAGCACTCACCTGAGTTACTTTTTCTTACTATTTCAGATCTTAAGAGAGCTAAGATGTGGCTCTGCTTTGCTTCCAGCCAAAGCATAAACCTAGAACACACGATAAAACTTTTTTCCAAAAGTTAAAGATTAAATAAAGATAAATATTTTAAAACTTATTATTGTCCAAAGGAAGGGAAAAAAATATAAGAAAACCCTTACAGCTTCCTTTCACAGTTTTAACACTGGAAATAATCAAAGAGCCCACACCTCACTACCAGGTACATTCTTTGAAGCTTCTATTTATTGAATGCAATAAATACTTAGGAGTTATCAGTATCTGTTGTAACCTGGCAGTACTCTCAGAGAGAGGATTACTAATTAATTAATGGAGAACTACTGAGTCAGAACAACTTCAGAGAGTGTCCCAGTTACAGCGTTAGTAACGGTGCAAGCCAAGCAGAGGGCAGGAATTTATCCTTGAGATCCAGCTCAAAGATGGCACCAAAATGCCAACGGCTCCTTCCACCCTGCTCCGAGTTGAAAGGGCTGAGAGCTTCCGCCTGGGGAAAAAAAGCCAACAGATAAAGATGCTTTAGTTCAAATATGCCAAGTGCATATGTAACCTCCCCCAAGCTAGAAAGATTTCCTCATTGTTAAACCAGACCTTGACCTCAGATATACCATAGCACACACCAGCTAGGCATAAAATGGTTTTCAACTCTTAACCCAGAGATGGCTGCTGGGCAAATGCACCCAAAATTCTGGTCATCGTAATGCTTATGGACCAGTCCACAACCCTATTTGAAATCCAAATATTCTGGTTGCTTTCTGGAAAACTTATCAAAATCGTCTTCTTAGCCTTTTGTTTGATGCTCAAAAAGCATGTCGGATTTGAAGTGTGAGATCAGCTGCAATTAAAGACATTTTCAAATAGCAAATGCTCTGTGTCTGATTCGTCCTCTAAGAAGCAGGTGGTGTGGCAAGATTTTTGAGCGCAAAAACTCCATGTTGACAAACACAACTCTGCACATTAGACTAAAAGAGGCAGAATATTTACAATGCTGTGTTTAAAAACTTGGAGCTGTTTTCCAAGTTCTTCATCCCTCAAAGCATTATATATTTTAATAATATGTATTTATGTGTTTGTATTTATATTTATGTGTGTGTGTTGTACTGCAGTAGAAAAACATCTGTTTTTTTAAAGTGAAACTGGTATTTCATTATTCTTAGGCAGCTATGCTGGGGCACAGTTTCCAGTGTGAAATAGATATCACTAAGGCATGTAACATCCAGCAGTCGGTGGTGAAACAAGAAGACACTCATATAAAATGCCATGGAGCAAAGTTTTTGCATGCTTCAATATTCTTGTTTGAGGCCACTTCTGACTTTTATGATCACCATAATTCAAACTTAAGTAATAGAGAATGTGTCAATACAACTTTCCCTTTAAGTATTGCTAAGGAGCATGCAGGAGCCCACATGTTTGCTTAACTGGCCCTGCAACCAACACTGCTAACAATAAAACCAGAAGTTCAAACTCAGTTCCTTGCTTTCAAGTATGCCCTTCAAACAGCAAATACCAGTTTATCATCCCCCTAAAACAGGGTGCATGTTAGCCAGGAGTAAATCCAATGCATCTACACCAAGGTGCTTAGCACACAAGATACCAATCACTTACCCAATTTTTAACTCATAATTTCTACCAACAATAACAGCTACTCATGGCATATATGTGTGTCCATGTGCAAATGTGTCTCAGAGACACACAGCCTCCCCCACCCTGTGTTTTCAGGACCATAATATACTGCCTGCTTCCTAGTCCTGCAAATACCCTTGAAGTGGAATAATGTTTAACAAAGGGCAATGCTGCAGGAAAACTGCCGACAAAAGGAAAGGTGGGGGAAGTCAGTCAAAGCATTCTGATGAATATTTTTGTACCTCCAAAGACACAGCTATTATATAAACATTGACCTATTTGTCAAGCAGTCACAGTTTACTGTTGCTTAAAGGTCACAGAAGTGTCCAAGACTATTAAATAATGCATGGAGCCAAAGACCAAGGATATTATTTAAACAGAGGAGGTAACTTTTGTTAGTGAAGGCCAATATGATGACAATGTCTCTTTATTTTCCCTTGAAATTTTTTAAAGTTTGCAGTGTATTAGGGTAATTTTATTTCAGCTGAAACAGGGAACTCTGCTGTAAAAATGGGGCTCAACACTACAACAAAATATTACCTTGATTTTTTTGTGTACTTTTGTCTGTACATGATTTTTAATTTTTTACAGGTATTTCTATGATGTTAGGGGGCAGCAATTTGTCCCATAGATAAATGAATGCAATGATCTGTCTTTACATTGAGGAATATGAGTCAGTGCAAAAAGAGCTTTACAACAATTTGGAGTATGTGTTGTGTACACACTGACAGAAATCAGAAGAAGTTTGTAAAACTCAGTATCTAATTAGGCTCCTGTTAAGAGATTCTTGTTCTAATAAATACTGTACCTATTGCTTCCCTGGTGGCTGCAGTTCCTTTAGCTCTCAGTAGGTCTTCCAGATCACCTCTTCACTGACCTCCAGATGTGTCCAGCGCTAGCTAGGGATTCAAGGAGAATTACAGCTGCCCACATACTGCCCAGCATGGTTTTACTCCTCTGACTCACACTAAGTTTCTGTTAAGTGACAGTCTTTATCCTGTTATCATTATCCTGGAACAGAGCCACAGCTCGGGGATGAATGCCTTCAGCAAAATTCTATCCCAAACAGTTCATTATCAATCTATTGTTATTCCCAACCCAGAAATAACGCCCAGTGTATTGCCCCTGTAGATGGGCCTTGCTGAAGGGCTGTTTCACTGTGATACTCCACAACAGCCTTTGAAGCAAGTAATCCCCCAACCTCCGCCAGTACCTCCCAGCACTGTAAAACAAAATCTAGCAAGGCTCCCACATCCTCAGCTCTTCACCAGTTACAAAACAGAAATCAATGTGGTCCCTACGAAGAGGATATTTGAAGAACAATGCCTTTTCTAAACAATCCTCTGTTTTTCCTAAATAATCCTCTGCCCCTCCACACTGCAGAAAACTGGTTAATCAGGGCCATCTTCAAGAATAAGATGAAGTAGTAGCAGAGTAGTAGCAGAGTTAGTAACTCTCACAAGAGCTGCCCCACCTAACGCAGAGGATTGTGCCCCACAACCATCAAGCTGCAGGCAGCTGCCTTTTTGACTGAGATCAATAAGGGCATGTTTCCCCATCTCACTAAGTAGCCACAGGGTTGTTCTGAGATCTCCAGTGGACTGGACCTGGGAACTTCACCAGGAATCACAAGCAAGAAACCTTAAAAGGGTTTTTTTGCATCACTGAAATAATCAATAGTTCTCTTTACATCTAAAATATGCAGCAATGCAAAATTGGAATATTGCGGAAGTGAATAAGTACTGACAGAATTTCTGATTTAAGCTGAATTCCAAGAAAAGCAGAGTCATGAATTGGGATGGATTCTAGAACCTAGAGCAATATTTCTTCTTGCTGTTGCTTGGCTCCTGTTAGTTCATTTTTATGAACATTTATTTTTGGAAGAGTCACCACTAATGTTCTGCTCAATTACAGAAGTGTCAGGGTCTCCAGTGACAGATTCAAGAAGGGAAAGTAAAAGAAGAAACTTCAGAGAACCAGTGAGAATTAGAAAAATTCTAGTGTTATTCCTCTGCAAACCATGACTGTGAGTCTACTCTGTTATGAAAATGTCTATAGGTCACTTAAAATAAGACATATGAAAATATTATCTCTTTTACATGAAGGACAGACATTTGCCAAGAAGTGTTTGGTCACATGACAGGGCACTTGAATTTACCATCAAAATAAAAAAATTCTGTTACAAAAAACACCAATAAAAAGGCAGTGTCTTTGGTCAATAATTCACATTAGACAGGTAACTAGACCATGAGATGACTCTGTCATTCCAAGAGACACTACTTCAGTCATTATCTCAAGTGGTCTGTGGAGTACCTAGGCACCTAATGAAAATGGTGAAAGTTAGCTAGAACCAGAACCTCACGTCTGACCTTAGGGCTGACACAAGATGCTTCAGGGGCAGAAGAAGAAAGAATTCATTATTAATGGGGCTGACACATAAAGAATTATGCCTGGTAAAGTCTAAATACAGTACTGAGAGTCACTTTGCTACTGAAAACTTAGTGGCATTTGAAAGGGCATGCAGTAGCTTTTATTCCTTATCCCAGTATAACACAAGAGGTGTATTCATTTGTATACCCTGCAGACTCCTCAAATGAGCCATTGCCCAGGGCACTGTCTGCCAGACCCACCCTTGCCTTCCCTATGATCTAGGGGAGAAAAGCATGAAATGAAAGCCTGGAAGTTCATCTATCTGGATGCACCCTGATGGCAGCACAGTGGGCATGTCTATTCTGGCAGCACCATCCCCGCACCCGCTCCCGGTGCAGGGCAATGCCAGGAGGAGATTCCATATCAGGTCATGAAGGCAGGAGATCCAAATTCACGGGCTCTAGCACCCAAATCCTCTGTCAGCATCCAGCAGCAGCAGCCTGTGGCACTGGCCCCATGCAGAACTAAGCTCCAGTGGGTCCTACAGCTGTGCATGGTACCTAAACCTCACTGCCGCCAGCTCTCCTCACTGACTCACCTCAGCAAAGACAGGAACATCTAGGAATGTAAACTGATGCAGGGGAATTTAATAAACCTTGAACCTACATGAAAATAAGACTAGGTTTCCCTCATTCTTTCTTATCCTCAGTGTTCAATAAAAAATATTTTAAAAAATTTAAAAACCCAAGCACTCTGTAGAGTATAAATCATGACTTGATAAATGTAGGTCCTTAGAAGCCAGTTGTGTAAATACAGATACACCTGCAGGCCCTGATAACCAGATTAGCAGCAACAGCTGCCAGACCACGCATCAACAACCAAGAGATATTGTTGTGTCCTGGCCAAAGAAGTTTCCAGATTGACTCTCAGGTGCTTCCCGTACATCACTGTTAGTGAGAACAATGCATCATGAAAGTAGATGATCTTCATTGATCTTGAAAAGTTAACATTTTTCTTCTTGGATGTAGACAATGAGGCTTGACGCTAACATTAGTTCACAGCACCTCTGCTGTACAAAGGGATTGGACTTAGTCTGCTGGCAGCTGGGAAGGATTTCTGTGAAAACAAAAAAAAAGGGTGTCTGGATTTGGTATGACATCATATTCAAAAGCACATCCTTACTGGATAAAAACCCAGATCAATTGATTCTTAGGTATCTTGCCACACCTGTTCTTATTGACAATTAGAAACTGAAATTAACGTTTCTTCTTGGCAAAACTCCACTTGAATCACACAACAAAATCTGATGAGCCTTAGAGCTCCTAGGAATACAAGCCAGACCCAAAAGGACAAAAAGAAGGCACAGACTTGGGAGGGGCTGGGGGAAAGGTAGCTGTTTCTGTTTGAGAAAGAAGCTCTGCGTCCCTAAAAAGCTTGGAAAACAAGTCTAATATTACTGACTACATTTCAGCACTATGCTTGCTGTTCTTTCTAGAAAATACCACAAAATCTGGATGCTTCTGCACTGTTGGGGCTGTGGAGCTGAGCAGGATTTAACACAGTCCCATTCATCCTCAGTCCTGCCAGTCCCAGCAGGGTCCATTGGCAGCCCCCAACACACCAAGGCATGGAGCAGGGCCAAGGATCATCCAAGCCATCCATCCAGGAGCAGAAGGACAGAAGGTCAGAGAAATAGTAGGAGATTTCACTCCTATGGCATTGTTGGGAAAAGGTCTGACTGCCCCAGGCTGAGCTGAAGTGGAGCTCCTAGGCCATGGGCAGGGGGGTGGAGGCTGGGCTGGACCAATAAGTGCCCTCAGGCTCCTCACAGCTTCCTTTACAGGAAAATGCTTGAAAAAATTTAGAACCTGATACACCTGATATGTGTGATAATTCTCCCCCAAAAGACCCAGGCATGAACTAATCATCTGTGAACTAATCTTCCATGATGGATGTGAAGATATAGACCAAAAAATGTGTCTCAGATCAGCTCTAGTGAGCCAGGTGACTCCTTTCTTGGCAAAAACATCTATTTCGAGGCAAAACAAGGCAAAAATAATGCAAGTTAAAATGATGATGGGGTAGGCAAAACAGAGTGGACATCTGTTCAAAACAAAATAACTGAAAGAATCCAGGGTTGTTGAATGGTGAATGTCTCCTTTCCTTGCCTACAATTCTAGAATGGTGATGCATAAATATGGGCTCGCCTATTTGGGTGAACTTGTGTGAGGCCGATTCAGCCCTCACGTTCCCAGACAAGTGTCACTGCATTGTAGATACACTTGGAAAATAATAATTAATATTCATAAAAGAAATTGCTTTATTATAAGATGCATTATGACATGTTGTAAAGACATGTAAAAATAATTTTAAAATACTTAAAAGCTGATGCTAGCTTGTTGTGGCCTGTTGTGAAGCATTTATAAATTGGAGTACTTACAATAGTTCATGCATGTCTCTGCATGTTGGAGCAGCACATCAGAGAATTTATTTATCAGGGAAAAAAAAAACAAACTCTGCTAAGTCATTTTAATGCTTATAAAGGTTACTGTCATTTACAATTTTGCCAGATTTTATAAGGCACAATACCAGATTGTCACATGGGAAAGGCTTGCAGATTCAAGTCCTTATTCTTCCCTCTAGCGAACGTTGGAACCAGCACATTTGCGACACAGAGGTTACGTCAAAGCCTTCCAACTCTTTGAAGGATAATTACCATACCTGCATAATCACATGGTCTACCTTCTATGCATTCATGTTAAGGAGAGGACATTAATCTAGCAAACACCCAGCGGCTGACAATTTATATAAATAAATATATCTCTAACAGTTCTCTATAAGATGCAGTACTCCATCTAACAGCTGCAGAAAACACCTTGCTGCTTTCCCAATCCCTCAGTGGAAAGGGCTGTAAAATGATTTTCCAATCTGCCATACTAGGAAGGGATGTTCTGCTGTGGGGTACAGTGCTGCTGATTGTCACTTTTTGCTGTTTCAGTGGACAATCTAGACCACTAGCTCATTGTGGGTTGTATAAGAATTACAAAAGGTAGCCAATAAATAATACCCTGATCGCATGACTGATGCTCCAGAACTTTTGAAAGTACTTGTAAATATGCCTAGAGGTCATTTAAAACAGATGTTTGGTTCAAGGGGAGGGTGTGCAAGGACATTTATGATTCATGCAAGACTCTCCTCAGCAAACAAGCCACAAAGACAACAGTGGATATAGGATTACCAGCAGGTCTTGGTGCAGTATACTCAGCAGAGCTGTCTCTCTCTTCGCTGTCTGCTTCAGAGTCTAGAGACTGCAGTATCCAGTGCCATGCATCAGCAAGGTTCTGCTCTTTGGCATATGTAAAAACGCAGGGAAGTGATCCAACCTAACGGCATGTACCACCTGGCCTTTTCCTCATAGTTGTCCCTCCTTTGTCAGTCCATGTTTTCAAAGCTGGAAACATACAGAAATATCAGCAATACCAAAAAAATATGGATTTCCCAGCAAATACTATGAGCCCTGTGTTCTCTTTCTGTCAGTACAGAGTGGACATGAAGACAAGGCCTCTCACATGTAACCTCTGCTGTCTGTGCCTTTGCCTCCTTCCATCTGGGTTACCTAGGAGCCTGCACCTGCTTTCAGTCTCTTTCTGCATGTAATTCAAAATATAAGCTTTTATCTGTAAACTCCTCACTTGCCTTGTGTGTTAGATCTTTCGTAGTGCTGTGCTGCCAGGCTGCTGAGCCATGGACACTGGAGGGAGGAGTCCACAGGAAGAGAGCACTCCTGGGTACAACTCCAAGCATGGCTATATTCCCCAGATAATGGAGGGACAAGAGAAGTGTTTTGATGGAGGAATTAGGGAAATTAGGGTGTAGAAACACATAAATACAAGACGCAATTCTTGGTTTGCAACTAGAATCAATAGCCATACATCCTGGATTGAGATCAATGTATGTTCCTATGTTTCAGAGACCTATTGACAAAGCCAGTGTTATTGTAGCACTCTGTTTTCTTAACCTGTTTCCAGAAGAGCTAAGACTTCATTAAAAAGCCATTGTCAAACAGATTGTATAAATGCATAATAGCCCTAATAAATTTTATTACTTACTGTAAAAATGGTAACATAAAAAAGCACATTAAGCAAGTCCTTTTACCTACAGAAAACGTATCAGAACTATTTTCTTCCAGGATCTAATGATATTAAGATTTCATTTTCAAAATAGAAGAAAATAAGTCCTTTACCTGGGGGAGATCTGACTATAACTCAGCAACATGCTTGTCGTGATTTTTGTTTGCTAATTTTGTTTATTTGTTTTTTGTTCTATCAAGTGGCAAATTTGCCCCAGTAATAAATAAATGAAGCACACTAGTTTAAATACCTACTTAAAAGTAAAGCACAACTACACACTAAAACATCAAAAGATCAATTGTTGCATTTTTAAAGCAATTAAATTATTTTCTTTAATCTTTCATACCACACAAATATTTTTGAAAACAGTACAATGCATATAATCATGCAAAATTTAAGGAGATCCTACTGTCATCCTCTTCATTTCATATACTTATAAATATGAGACATAAATGAGCTGTAAATTCAGAACCAGCCTATGCAATCCTTGAAACAGCATTTTCATGGGGGGAAAGAGAGCTTTGGACTAGTGCTGCAATGCAAGCATGAAGTCACACAAATTCTTTGAGATTCAGTTTGATATCTGCAAAATTGGAGATTAATCCCCTCCAGCTGCCGAGCATATTACTGATGTAAAAGACTATTGAAACCAAGGAGAGTTCCCACTGTGTTTGGCAGGACTTGAGCCCCCACTGTTTAAGCAGGACAAGAAGTGGAATTTCCCTGGCAATAATTATGCTGCCACAGCACCAGCAGACTAAGGTGGTGAGGTGAAGGATCCTAAGGTGTGAGTCTGATCCAAAAGTGAATCTGTGGCCACTCTCTGGGCTTCATGGTGAAAGCACACCTTGACCTGGATTGTGTCACTCCTTGTCATGCCTGACCCCAAGCACTGAACTCTCAGGAGCCCCTGCTCTGCCTGTCCCTGCATTTCACCCTGGAGGGGTCTGTAAGGCTAAACTTGCTGGTCTCCCCTTTTTATGAATGGGGAAATGCAAGATTGCCCTTTGTGCATTTGAGTGGCTGCTTTAACCTTCCCTGTGAGGAGTAGAACACCCAACCACCTTTGCCATAAGAAGGCAGCAATAAGGGACTGTATTGGTTTTCTGGTGGGACCCATCTTTTGTGTCTACGTACTCAGGCTTCAGCATACCTAGGAATGTTGTAGCTCCTCACTGAGACTGCTCTTACATGACTTGTTGAGACTCTTTATTAGTCAGAGCGCAGCTACTCCCTGCAGCTCCAGTCCCAAGCAACCCTGAATCCCACTAACCTGAATCATGCGAAGAACCATGGTGAAGTGGTCAGCAACATCTGTCTACACAGGCTTATTTTACTCTTAGATGTGTCAAATTCCTATCCAGTGTGCCCAGTTTATTTTTTGCTGAGGTGCTCTAAGTTGTTTCACCAGCTCTTTTGTCATTATGAGATAAAGTCTGCTTAAAAGAAAGCCGTTCTTCAGCTCTCGGAGAAGAGCGTTGTTGTTCTAGCTGGGAACTGCTGTCTACCTAATCTCTCATGGAGCCAGAAGCAGGGTGGTAAATGCACAATCCTCTGCAACAGCACAGGAGGGGCTCATGCTTGGGACAGCAGTGACTCAGAAGCCAGATTTCCCCATAATTCCTGTGTTATCATTAATACTCCAGATCTCCTCAAAGTCAAAACATCAGAATGTCTTTGTTCTAGTGACAAAACCCTATAAGTCAAGTGAGGGGAATTCACCATTGGGGAGAAATCTGAACCTGTGGTCTTACTCAGAATACACTCCCCTTTCATTTTAATTTGCACATCTTGTAATTAGAAGGAAATTATTGGTAAAGAAAAAGGAAAAAAAGACAAATTCTTTATTCTGCTGACTGAAGGAAAGGATGGCATGAAGGGAGCAGAATTTCCCCGAACTACAGCTGGTAAGGGGGGAAAAAAAAGTGTTTCATTCTTAGATAATATTTAGGGGGAAAAATTCTTTTTTAATTTTCAAAAGACAATAATATTTTGAAGTACATATAAACAAAAATATTTGATTTTTGATCTCCAGATTTTAGACAAAGGCTGATAAGAGGAGGAAGAGATGGAGTGAGGGAGATGGGAGAAATGCATGTTAATGTTCCAGACTTCCTAAGAATAAGAGTGAGAAAATACTCTTCTTATGAAAAGCCTAATGGGTGACAGTAGAGGACATTTCAGCAGAAAATAAATCAGCCAACTGTAAGATAATATTGTATTGGGATGAATTATTCCCTAAGGATACTACAGAGCAAAGGACTTAAGTTTTTGGTGTTTTTTTTTCTTGCTGGTGACATGTTAAAGCAAAGGTCCAAACCTTACCAAATAAAAGAAGAATGGTTTTGGAGGAGGTCTCCGCTACTTCAGTTTCTGTCTTTACCTGACCCAATCCAGAATCCATGCTTTGCAAAAACAGTGTCTATATTCAGCTTTGATTTCAGAGTTCCAGACTAACTCCTCCATCCACTCCAGTGTGCATCAGACATGAATTTCTCTAAAATGTACTACACAGCTTACGCTGCAATCTCAGCTTTCCCCCCGTACTGTACTTCAGGCTGTAAATCACACCCACTATCAAACTCTCCATTAAAAGGGTTTTCAACCCAGAATGTTTCAACCCAGAATGTTGCCTTACTGAAACGCAAGGATAAAATTAACATCTGAAATTGTCCACAATATGCTTGCAGTGCTGCAAGAGGTCTGCTCCCACCCTTGCCCTTGCTTTGCATGAGCCCTCTCCTGACCCACACCCCTGATGCCCTCCCTTGAAGTTCCCTCTCCAAAGGAGAGGAGCCGGCATCACACAGTGGTGCTGGAAAGAGCCCTATGACATCACCTGTGCTATCTCCCTTCCCCAAGGTATCAAAAGGAGTAATTTCAGGGCACTCTGATAGATCAGAGATAGCCACCCAATTTGTTTGGAGAAAGTATATGAAAGCTTTCCTGCTTCAGAAGACCAAAGAGCCAGGCTAAACCTTTCAGGGTGATACTCCTCTTATTTCCTGGCACTTCATTTTTTTGATTCAAACTCAAAAATACAAGTCCCCTTTTTTACATAACTTTTTTGTCTCATGTTTATTGGGGAATTGTGTAAGAAGAGAGAGACAGTGGAACATTTCAAACTTACAGAAACCATCTGTGTGAGACTGAACTTAAATGAAGATGGAAAATCAAAAGCGGGCAGTTGTGTACTTGTTTATCCCAATCTCACCCACCCACACGGTAGCAAAATAGGCACCATGCCGAAACTTTGTGGCAAGAGGCTATTGTGTGGGCTTAGAATAATTTAAGAATTGATTGTCAGCCTGTTTCTTGGCTTCCAGCTATGAAATAATGCTCTAACTAGAGTGCAGTACACTGAAGGACTCATTACAATTACAGACTTTAAAGCTGTCTCATTTTCAATTATGAATATTAAAAAGAAATGCTTTGAGTCACTCCTGTGCTATAATTAATACTCTAGGTTTTGGGTTGGTTTGTTGGTTTTTTGAGGTCTGTTTTAAAGACTTTCATAGCTTATTTCTGAGTTAGTTCCCAAAAACCAAACACTGTTCCTGTTTATATCAGTGGGGAAATTCCCAGTGAAAAAACTAATCAGACCCAAGTTAATGAAAACAACACCCCCGTGTAAAACAAAGCTGTAGCCTTAATCTTCTAGCATTGCCTACTTGTGTACATCCAAGACAAAATTTTATAGCCTGCATGTTCCAACCTTAAAAAAAAATCCTGATTATTTATTTATGCCCTTTTTGTTTAAGAAGTTAAATCCCCAGAGCATCTCAATTTAGATCAAAAGCAAGCTACCAAACTTCACCTGGCACACCTGTGCTCTGTGATTTCTTAATTACCTGCCTAACATTCCCAGAGCTACGAGGCAGGGATACAGGACTCGTTTAGCACACAGTGAGATCTCTGAAATGCACCTCATGTAGCAGAGTCTTTCCAGAATGCCCGAGGTGGTAACCAGCACTAAATGATCCTGCATCCTCACAGACACTTGCCCTTCAGCAAATTGCTTTCCCACAGGTTTCAGAAGTCAGGGACCTATGGTGGGGTAAGAAACATGGGGGATTTATGAGCTTCTTGAGGAAGGTTTTCCCCTATCTAGCAAAAGATATGAAATGGTTTTATGACACTAGTTTTGAGCTGCATTCTACTGACACCAAAGATCAGGACTAAGCCAGTTACAGGTTTTTATTACTGATGCTTGATATTCAGCTAGCTAGGGACCAGGGCAGACCGTGGCCACCTATGTCAGATGCCCAGGAAGCCTCCAGCTGGAAGCTCTGGGCATGGAGAGCATTAAATGTAAGGAGACATAGCCAGAGCAGGAGAATGTAGCAGGACAAGGACAAAGCTGATTTGAGGAGACACACACCAAGCTTCTGCTGAGACAACTCTACTTGGCTACAGGATGCTTCTGCATAAAAAAACCCTCTCTCATGTCTGATGTGACTGTCACTTTTCTTCTAATGCTGACCGGTTGCTGGCATATCCCTTGTCTAGAGAAGGAACATGCACACTTTGTCACAGATGGGCTCAAATCACCCATAAAGTTCATTTTGCACAGGCACTGATAATTAGGTGCATGCAGAAGAAGTTCAGTCATGTCCTCAACCTTTCTAACGCTGAGCACTTGTAGTGGTATTTCCTCAGAGTGTATGTCCTGTGTGAATATTTTTGTACTTTAATAGGGGATTCACTATAATTTCTCATTTATGGTGGCTTGGACAGTAATTAGGTATCAAACATTACAGTTTCTTTGGCTATTTCAATAGTGTAATTTTATTAATTAGCCAAAGCACTGATTCTGTTACGCTGAATCTAATTTAAACTCCCAAGACCTGATGGCATTTCTGTTGGTACAGTGAAAATATACAGCTCTGGAAGGAAGTTAAAGGTAAGTATTAGCATTTACAGTTTATACATCTCCATAACGCACAGAAGATCCAGAACTGTCAGGATTCTTTACATGTAGGCGATGAGACAGATGAGCAACACTCAAGTTAAATAGTTGCAGCAAGTGTGACAGCAGCCTTTCTACAAGCTGGACATTCATTTGGCTCAACATTAATGGAGACAAAAAGAAAACATAAAATTTTATTACAAAAATGTTTGGGTTCTTATGAAAGATTTCAGGGGAATAGATTTTTAGTTACCTCCTTCAAAATTAAATTTTTGGTTAAGAAGCATTTTCATTGCCAAGAAAATTTGCCAAAAAATGCAAAGTCACAGCTGGAATCAGAGATGTACTAAGAAGATTCTGTGCCGGACTTGTTTCAAGCAACAAAAAAATCTCTAGTGGTAACACCTTCTTTATATGATGCAGGAACACATGAGCCAGTAAAATTCCAAATAATTTTAATAAAATTTTAATTGATAATAAAATCAAGTAGGGGTTCAGACACAAGAATTTTTCTTAATCAGAAAACTACTTCATATTCTACATTTACTTTTAGAACTTCAATATGCTCTTGAAGACCCAACCATCATTGTGCTTTGAAATGACAATGTTTTTCCAAAATTCTGAGAGAAGTGCTAGGGCATGGAGATGTGTTTCAAAAGCAAGGCACTTCCCATCTTCCTACATGCAATAAAAAAATAGCGAGAGTTATCAACGAGAAATCTATCTGCTGAAAGTTAATGAGGAACATCTGTTGGTCTACTGGGAGAAACAGTGGAAAAATGGGTGGGAAATTCCAACTTCAGCCATGCTGCCACTCCCACAATATTTGAGTCAACAGAAAAAAAACTGTCAGCAAAGGGTCAAAGTCATTAGTAGACATCGTTTTCTTCTACAGAGAGATAGTTAAGACATCCATAATTTCAGAGAAATTAGGATTTTCCAAAGTTCTCGCATTAGTTTATTATATAAAGCAGCCTATCCTTTGGAGCAATGTTTTAAAGACTTGTGAGACAGGTAACCAGGACTGTGAGTGAGCAAAGGGCTCAGATTCACAAAGTAATTCAAGCTTTCAGTTTAAAAAGCCTCTTAACATCTGCCAAGTCAAAATAATTGGCAGTACCCCATAAGTTCATGATCCTAAGCCAGTTGCAAGGCACATCATCTCAGATAACTCTCTTTCAGAGTGAGAAAAATCTTTATATTTGCCACTGGCTAAGGCCATACACATGAGCCATTGCTTCTGCTCAACTGATGCACAGAAGTTTGTAAGATTGCCATAATTTGACTGTGAATATGAATCCAAGGCAAATAGATTGATGGTAATGCAAAATGCTTCCAGCATGCAGAGAATCAAGTGGTGGGTTTATGTGAAGTTCTCCCAATACATTCAGCGTGTTTGTCCTGAAAGACACCTTAGAGTAAGTGTTTTAATGAGTGAGGATGAGAAATGCTGACATGCTGTGTTTCGTGATCTTAATAGCTTTGTTCAGTTGAGAAGCTTTTTTAATCCATTCCTTATACAAAATTTAACTCTTCCAACCTGTAAACCAGGTTTCCATCTCAATTTTAAGTAGTATTGACTATAGTGTAATTGAGACTAAAAATGGAGAAAAATCCAATACTAGGCTTATGGTTTTCTTTCTTACCAAGCTACTTATTCAGGAAACAAATGGCATCAGCAGACACTATTTACAGGCATGACAATAGATTTTCCTAGCTCTGGGATGGCTGTTGAAGTTTGCATCTGTAAAGGTTAGCCTACGTTTAAAACTCCTCTTAAAAATGAGTATGGGTTTCAAATAAATAACTTCAGGCATTTTCTAAGCAGACAAACCATTCTTAATCATGAACATTTTTGCATTAATATCATCTGTCATCCTTGGCCGATATACCTACCTATCAGATATAATGCCTATTTCACGGTTCCCATCATCCCATTTTTCTGTTGATTTAAATTATTATAAAGCTCGATAAATGTGAAACTGAATTATCATGGAATTGAGAGAATATGTTGAGTTGGAGGGAACCCATCAGGATCACTGAGTCCAACTCCTGGCCCTGAGCAGGACACCCCAGAAATGACACCATGTCCCTGAACTCAGGCTTCTTGAGCCAGACCACTTCCCTGAGGAGTGCAATTAGGCCCAATGCATAGGAGTTTCATAGGCACTGCTGGAAACCTCAACCATTATTGAGATTACTCAGTTATTCCTATTTTAGGGTCCCGGTGCTGATGACTAGGCTGAACACTGACATGTCAGACACTTGTCTAAACTTGAAAAATCTTCTTCGGAAAACTTCAGCCAAAAGATTTCATCGACTACCAATAACAAGACCATGGAAAAATGAGTGCTTTGTCCATGTTAGAACTTTAATGCTTTGGAAAACATACTTGAATTTTGGCTTTCAGATGTGGGTTATCCCAGAAACACATCCTGTACTACCTCTGTACATATCTACAAAATCTACACCAAGGAATTATTGCAAGCTTTAGAAAACCACAGGTCGCATAGGAATCATGGGCTTCTGAGACCTCAGTCATTCCCTGAAGGTACATCCACATCAGTACTTTGGGTTGGAGATAAAGAGATCTGACTGTCTTGCTGCTCCAAGTAACTACAAGCTCTTTCCATCCATTTTGGGGTGCTCTAAAGGACAGGGTAACCAATGCTTTCAACCTCCTTGGTGAAGAATATGGAAATGGGTGTCTGAGCTGGAAGTGGGGGTGGAACAGGGAGAAGACAGAGGCAAATGAAGAAACTTAATTGAGAAAGTGGCCAGAAATCTAAGGGCAGCCTGATGTTTTTTTCAGAAGACAGACATGGGGAGGTCAGAGCTTAATGCCAGTAGTGTGTGAGGAAGCACACTGTGGGAGCCGGTGAGGAAGGGAACCTTGAATTATGACTGAGAAAGACCATTAAAACTGGAAGACCTGTGGGACTAAAGATGACAGAGCAAGAAGGCTGGCACTTCCCCGGCAATAGGGAAACCTGAAGGAAACTGTGTGGCTGTGCAAAGTTAGGAGTAGTTAAATACTCCTGTCCCAGTCTCATTTGGCACAGTAAAAGTGGAAAATCTAAAAAAATAGTTCATCATACTTCCCCCTGAACTTGGAGTGGAAAACACAGTTTAGGGGGTTTGCACATCCCCTGCTGCCCTGAAATATCTGCAAGATCCACTAACAATTGTCCAGCCTGCCCTATAGGAAACCAGCCTCTAGTGCTTTCAGCAGGACACTGGTATCTGGTGATTATTAATGCTGCTACTCTGTTAGCTGAAGTAGCAGAGTTTTCAGTGGCCAGCACAGACTCCAGTCCTGCTGTCTCTCCTGGGACTCACTGCCACCCTGCGTAATGAAAGGTCTGTTTTGGCAGTCTACTTTTTTTCTTCCCCATCTCCCCTCAAGTATGTGAAATTACACACCTCAAACTGTGTGAAAAGAATCTTGTAGTTGCAATCAGATGTGAGGAAGTGCCAGAATCAAATTGCCTCTCCAGCCCTGATTCAATCCCTTTTTTGCATAGGCATTATCTTTAATAGCATGATCATATACTTCTCCCTCCTGCTGGGCACAAAATGGACAGCACTGATGATGGATGGGAGGATGTAACAAAGGGAGACTGCTGCCCATGGGGTATGAATGTCTTACAATAGCCCAGAAAGAAAGATTCAGGCACAGTGATAATGTACTGCAGCATGGCTGTTCTCCGGGAATGACCTGGACTGCAGGTATCCCATCAGGGCAGGCAATAGGAGATGGTCACAGCTCACAGCTTCTCCCACTAAATCTGCTCCTAGGGCTTCACCAGAACAGTGAGGATGGTTTCACCCCTGTCCTTGAGAGATGGTTGTATTTCTGCTGCTCATCTCCTATGCAAAGCAAGGCAAGCAATTTCAACCAGCTCCTTCTCTCACTGTTATAAATTGTGCAGCTTCACTTGCTGGGTCCCTGGATAGATTCTGTGGGGCCTCTGAGCTGCAGAACTGCTGAGTCACTCATAGTCAACTACCATATAAAATATGGTTCCGAGCTGGGCAAAGTCAAACTCGAACTAGCAGAAAGTGAGAACTCAAACCCAGCAAATCCTTCTGGCCTGCCATGTGCCTCACCTGTGGAGTCAGGTTAAAGCCACATCTTATCTGTTGGGCTGCTGCTTTAAAAAAAATAAAAACACACTCTTTTTTGTGAAACTCCCAGACATCAGAGACCTGAAAACTACAGGAAAGCCTCAAGAAAAATAGTTATGCTGAATTTAGTACAGGAACTGGTGGGAGGGAGCAAGAGAACACTTGAGATCACATGATGAATGCCAAAAAGAAAATTAAATACCACTTGCTTATTAACAGAACATGGCCTAGTCTGTGTACTGGAAGAGGAAGAGAAGAAGCAGTGGGAGCAACACACAGATCTATAATTAAGAATTGTGACCCAGTCATTACACCCAAAGTGACCAAGCTGGGATTGCAAACATAACCTTAGCTCTGCTATCCTTTGACTTCCATAGCTTGATTTCACAAATTAGATTATAAACTTTTGATGAAGGCTGGTGTTTGGCTTTTAGCTCTTTGTGTTTTATCTACAATAATAGTTTAAATAATTCAATGTTTTAAAGTTACTGAAGTTTATAATTTGAATTATTAATACCATAACAATATATAAATACTTTGAATCCAGCCCTCAGCTACAACTGTAGCTAAAATTTTTATTTTATTGTTTGTCCTAATATCAGAGCTTACATTGTCACATGGAACACTAGAGGAACAAGATTTAAGTGAAACAGAAATCAAGTTTTGATAAAATAACATCATTTGTGCTAAGGAAGAATATGTAAAACTCGAAAAAATGTTTTATTTGATTAAGAAAATCATTAACTACCATAATTAGAGAGAATTAGAACTTCGCATCCTAATCTAGTTTTTAAAAGTTGAGTAAATTAACAGATTTATTGCTTTTCCTGTTTTCTATTTTTACAGCAAAAATCTGTATTATTACGTTCCTTGCAGCTACTTTTGGCATCTAGCTTGTTAGTACACGACTTTAACTGTTTATCCTATTGAAAGAAGTACATTTTCAGGATTTTTTGTCACATCATTAATATCTTCATTCAAAGATCATACATCTTTACTTCAAATAAACCATTCAACCATACAGTAAACATCTTGTTGACCTCACTTACAAACAGGCATTGACAGCTAGTAAAAGACTGAATGATTGCACAGCACCTGCCCTAACCTTCAAGAACATTTAGTTGTATTTCATGTGCTATCACTTGTGGCGATCAGGAGAGCTGCCTGAGGACTGCCAGGAAACAAAAGTCTCTCTAGTCTTCAAAAAGGGCAAGAAGGAGTCAAGAAACTACTGGCCAGTCAGCCTCATCTCAATCCCTGATGAGGTGCTGGAGCACTTCATTCTGGAGGCCATCTCTGTCCACATGGGTGACAGGAAAGTGATCGCAAGCAGTCAGTGTGTATTCACTAAATGTAAATCATGCCTGACCAACTTGATTGCTTGCAATGATGAAATGACCACCTGGATGGACAAGGGAAGGGCAGTGGGTGTTGTCTGCCTCAGCTTCAGCAAGGCTTTGACACTGTCTCTCATAACAGCCTCAGTCACAAACTCAGGAAGTGTGGACAGGATGAGTGGACAGTGGGGAGGATTGAGAACTAGCTGAATGGCAGATCCCAGAGGGTCATGATCAGTGGCACAGGGTCCAGTTGGAAGCCTCTCTCTAGTGGAGCCCCAAGGCTCAGCACCGGCTCCAGTGTTGTTTAACTTGTTCATCAATAACCGGGCTGAAGGGGCAGATTCCTCCTCAGCGTGTTCGCTGATGGCACAAACCTGGTGCATGACACCTGTGTCACAAGGTGGGAATAATCCCCTGAGCCACCCCTCTTCTTCTTCCTCACCAGTTCGTTGTGCCAGCCTGGGGAGAGCCATCTGCTTGCTCAGGCCATGGCCTGGGGACACTGCTGCTGGCTGGGAGGAGCAGGTCAGCCTGGGCTGGCCATGGGCATCCTCTGCCTCACCATCCCTGGCACAGTAGTTGGTGGTGCGGCTGTTGTAGGTCAGAGAGCCTGAGGCCACTGTGCTCAGCAGCTTCAGTAGGTCCAGTCTGTCCTCTGGTGCCACATCTGTCCATGGGGTAGGGATGACAGAGACAAAAAAAATATTATTTTAACTCCTTTCTTCTTTTCCTATACAGAGTGTTAATGCCCAAGCTTAGCAGAAGTGGTTTTCTGCAGACCTGTTAGATGTCATCACCCTTCACTAGTCAGATTTGTTTTGGCTTTTAAGCATTTCTCTAATTCTTTTTACAAGGAAACAAAATCTGATCCTTCATAAAACATCAGCAGTTAGGATGAAGCTGCATCTGCGCTAAGAGGAAATTAATAGCAAATGTTTATCCAGGCCACTGGTGAGTGTGGTGGTTTCCCTGCCTGTAGCCAGTCCAGGATTTCAGTTTTTATGGCCTGTGGCTGTTAAAACTTGGCTTTTCAGATGACATATACGTAAGTATGTATATTCCTTTAGCCCACTCCAGTTACTAGGATAAAAGATGTACCTTAATCCTCTTTGACCATGGCCAGACCTTCTCTGAAGAAATGGTGGTGACAGCTTATACCAGCTCAGCAGCTGCTTGTGCCTGCTTTGCTCACCATTACCGACTCCTGAACAATTCTGCAAGGCAGAATGAGGAAAGGCATCTTTCATAATTTCAGACACATGTAAACTGCACATCAGGAGCACTTCAGGCTTCTCCAAAACTCTTCAGAGCAAGAGTTAGGGTAGTTAAGTCCATTCCTGACATCTCATAACAGACTATCACAATAAAAGCAAGCCACACAAACTCACACGCTTCTTTAAACTGTAGATGTGGGTTGGTCAACCTGAATTAGGGTTTGACTCCTCTTAGTGAAGTCAGCATTGGTTTGGGGTTAAAGTTGAAATAGTTTGCTAAAAAGGAGATACCCGTTGGAGGGAGGCATTACATAATTCTGTATATTTTAAAAGCACAAGGCCCTTATTTTGGACACAGGTAATGGAATGCAAGAGCAAACATAACAGAGAAATGAAATTTTAGTCAGTTTTGTGTATGATGTAAAACACTGTTGTCTCCACTGTCTTCCTCCCAACAAGCTACTTCTTCTTTGTAAGCTGAGATGCTTGAATCATTAGCTATCACTCCTTTCTGCCACAATTTTTCACATCCATGAAAATGTCTAGCAACAAAGTACCTTAAAAGAATCCACAGCAGAGAATAGACAGCACCAGCAGAGTATTTGTATCCTTAAATAAGGCAATCAAACTTCCATCCCCCTGTATCCTCTCTTACTCCTGCTCAGCTGGCATGGTTGAAATATTAGAGCCAATCTCATCAAAACAATCTGAAATGAAAGTCAGGATCCTTTCAAAACCCAGAAATATTACTGGAAGCACAGAAAGCTCATCTTTACAAAAATTATTAGATCTCAAGTTTGCTTCCTGCAAAAAGGTTAAAGGGCCTACATCCAATTAATACTATGTATCTACTTCAGTCCAAGACATAATTTAGCTATGACTATACTTTATTGTACCCCAGTCACTTCTAGACTATAACTACTGTGGCTGTGTTTTTATTTTATCCAAAGAATGTCTTTGGTCTAAGTGTGATTATCTTCGGGTTTATTTTGGAGCTTCTTAAACTCTGCAAAAGAAGTGCTTGTATTGCCTCCTGTATGAATGTTTTGGATTTTATTGTTATGTGAGGTATGAATTTAGAAACAGGAACAAAATCAAACCTTTTTATTGATTTAAGAATAAATTTGAAAGGACAACTGCCTTGAGTGAGACTTTATCTCCCTTTTTTTAAAATTAGTTTTCTCTTTGATAGCAGACAATATAGTGGCTGTAACTACAGTTTCTACTATTCCTTGGCTGCTTCTAAATGCAGTTCAGGCTTCTCTTGGTGGGAGTTTTACCATTAGCTTCCTTAGGAGTAAGGACAGACCTGCATAATGAGCTGGAGTACAACACCTCACCTTACAAAAGAGAGGATGAGGTGCAGAGAAATTACAAGGCAGTTTGATCTTTGGCACTGTCAATCAACCTCTAGAACTATAAAACACCCTCAGAGTCACAATTTCCCATTTCCATGTCTCTCCATTCCTGGGGGACTGAGCAGTGCCATGGCCCATGCCAGCAGCAGAGAATTCCTCTAAACCCTGTCTGAGGGACCAAATATTGACCAGGATGCAGGAGCTGGGCTGCTCCCAGCCTTCACTCACCCTTTCACCGAGTGTGAAGGAATGAGTGGTGCTGACCTGGACCCTGAGTCAAGAAAGCGTCTGTGAAGAGGAGTGAGTGGCTTTGACTCACCTCCTCTTCCAAAGGGGCTCACACAATGGGGGTTTCTGTCCCCAAACCTCAGCTTCCACGCTGTGCAAGTCCCACAGCTTTGTCCTGAATCCTTTTCTTTCCAGAGGAGCATTTAGAGGCTGCAAACCTAAGACTGAGTCTTGGTGCATCCAGTTTCAACAAACATTTACTTCCAGCAACAAACCTGGTGATATTCAGCAAACCTTCAAAAAACAGGTGAAAGTCTAAATCTGTCTATCTGCTGCCACTAGCGGCTACATTTCCAGACAATAGAGTCATTGCTTATTTTGTGCCACTCCTGGGCAGAGGGGAGGCCTGGCACAGCCGTGCTCTGACCCGTAACCTTCAGGGCCAGCTTTCCAAGACCATGAGGAGAGACACCAAGTTATGGCATTGAGGTGAATGCAGGAAGCTGTGGTATTTTTCCTTTCCTAAAGCGTAGTTTGTATGATTGTCATGATTGTTTGTATCTATCTGCATATTGCTTGTATCTATCTATAAATTCCTATGCCCTCCTCCAGGCAAACTAGGGGAGAGGAAAAAACCACAATTCCAGAAGCAAGCCCTTGACCCATTTCACTTTTCCCAGGCAGCTCCACAGGCCACACTGGAGTTCAGTAAAATGACACAGCCCCATGGTTTGTGCATACCGATATACTGAATCTTTTTATGTATTCTCTGGGGTGTCTCAATAACATAACATAACATGGTTTGTAAAACCTACACACATAGAAAAAAATACAGTATATACAATTCATTCCTTTGACAGTTCCCCAGCTCCAACGCTAAAAGAAGAGATATAAAAAGCAGGTGTTCATGAACCGTGGCATTGAAAATATTGTGTGGAAAAGGATATGTGTTAATCTCTAAATAAGGTGCCATAGGGATGAATATTTTTATGACCCAAGAAAATGTTAAAGTAAGTTTAAACTTTACCACAAAGTTCACCTTGCCTATTTACTGTGCAAGGTGATATATCACTTCTATGTGAGCCATAAAGATAAATTGTGTTTTAAGGCAGGATTATGAAAATTACAATGTGGATAGAACATTCCCTTCCCCTTGAAGTGTTCCCTTTTTTCTTATCATTCCACGTATAATCTAGAAATGGGAGTATTGAAAGCAATACAGACTTGTAAGAGGTTGAGGCTGAAGAAAATAGAGCTCTTTTACTCTCCCACATTATACATGTCCTGCTTGGGTTTGAGGAAATTGTTTAACAGTTCCCATTGTTCCCTGGAGACAATACGTAAATAATTATAAATCTTATTAATACCTCTACGAAAGCGCACTTTGATTACCCCAAATTAACCGTGTCATTCCTGGGATTTATTATTATATTCATGTATTATATGTACTGTGTAGTTATAGTTAAGGAAAAAAAATAAATAAATCAAACCAGAATTTTTGGCATGGCACTTCTCAGCCTCCATGATCAGAAATGGTGGTTGATGGTGTCCTGGCGGGTTTTGGAGGCCTTCTCCCATTTGCGGGAAGGGAGATATGTTAAATCTTTGGCGGAGGAGGGCGGGGAATTAGAAAACTGCGTTATGCTATATTTTACTAGATTTCCCTATTTTTGCAGGTTTTTGTCAGTGCAGTTCTGGTAGGAATGGGGCAGGCTGGGTGGCGGTAGCCGCTGTCGCAGGAATTAAAGGCGCAGCGCCATCTGCTGCGCGCGCCGGGACGCCGCTCCCGCCGGGAACCGCGGCCCGCTCCGGAAAAATGACTCCTACATCTCCATATCCATTCCCAGCACCCGCTCTTCACCTTCATCGTGAGATAAATCACCCCGCGGTACCCTTGTCAGACAGACAAGGATCAGCATCGCCCCACGCAAGCAGCTTCGCAGAGGCGAGCTCAGGTAATCGGAGTCCCCGGGGTGGCCGCAGGAGTCAGAGGGGAAGCCAGGATCGCATCCAGGATCCTTGATTTATAGCGCTGCCCAGCAGCCTCCCGGAAAGAGACAGAAGCTCTAGCCTCGCCGTTCAGCAGCAATGCAGGAGCTGGGAAAATGTATTATTGCTGCCAGAAACCCTAAGGGATAGGGAGTGTCCAGTGAAATTAAGACATGGCAAAATCAAAACTGGTAAGCGGGAAAGAATTTTTCACCTATTCTGCCTGCAGAGCTCACTGTGAAAGAACATCCCCAAGGCTGACAAATTTAGCAAAATTAATTAAATTTTCAGACAGTTCTGGGGTCAGAACTTTTCAGAGCAACCATTTTTACTGACAAAATTGGAAAGGTCTCATAATCCCATGCTTTCAAATTTAAACCATTCTCTGATGTGTAGAAAGTAGGATGTGCTGAAATGCTGGATGAAGTAGATTATCCTACATCTGTGAGGAACCATCCCTTTCTTTTATACCGCCTAATCCTACCTGAAGCAGCAGTAAGATCCTGTGACTTTGGGGGTATGGCAATTTTCTTGTTGATACAAGAGAAAGGACCAGCTTTCCATTCTGCCACAGAATTCCCATGTGATTTTGGGCAAGGCACTTGGGGTGCAGTTAGATGTTCTTGCTGATCTGGTGTGACACATCGCCACAAAAGACACATCCTTATCCTTTCCTCCCCAACACATTGTGTCAGAAATTCTCACTTTCTGATGAGCTGTTACATTTCACCAAACTAGAAGAAATCTGCCAGGATTCCAGAGTGCAGAAGAAATCAGAAATGGCCTTCTCAGCAGAAGTGAACTTGTATATTCAAGCTATGATTTAATGACACAGGATGAGCCACTCTGACAGCTCATTGCCGCCAAAATACAGACGTTCCTTCTCTTCCTCAGCCAGTCCCTCATCCTTCCTCATTGCTGTTATTAATTTGGCTCCTCTTCTGGTGTCACTGACCCTTTTGAGCCAGCTCAGCTCATGGCAGAAAATAGGCTCCACAAGAAAACAGAAAAAAAAACACTTCTCTTGCGTTAATGAGTTTTAACTGGTTTATAGCAAAATCCAACTGTTCCAAGGCTGGAGTCAAAGCAGTGGGACTTTGCATCTGGGAAAGGAAGGACAAAAAAGGGCAATAGGGAAGAAATTAGTAAAGGTAGAAGGTGCTGGAAAAATGCTTCTCCTTTTGGTCAGTTCATCAGCTCTGTTCAGTTGCTCACAAAACCAAGTCCAAGCTGTCATCTCACAGTTAACAATTATCAGATGTCCACATGCCATGAAAATAGGGGCATAAAAAGTCAATAGCAGTTTCCTGATTCCTTCTCTCCTCTACTTTTGAGTTGTCTCATTTGCTTTCTAATTATCTTATATTAGGTTTAAATATATCAGAAAAGCGTTCTGGAAAATGCAATTATTTTCCTCTCAGTAGGGTTTTTATGAGTATTAATAAGGTAAATGTAACCAAATTCACTTATAACTGAAAGATTAAGCCTTGTCACTCTGTTGACACGTAACCAAATTCAGATTTATTCTAATGATCTGTGATAGAGTCTACATCTTCATCTTGATCAGACAGACAGGCAGCTGAGATGAGTCTGTGGAATATATTGTAATGAACTGTTAAAAATGAGCATGAGTGAACAGATGTTTCCTCACCTTTCTCTCTAGCAATATCGAATAGGTAGTTGGTAGGAGAAAGAGACGTGGACAAAGGTGTAAGAAGGTGTAAGGAAAAAAGTCTCTCTGGCAAATTTCCTGTGTTATGGAAGCTACCTAATATATATCTATCTGTGCCTCTTAACCCCAGATATAATTTATATCTCTATTTATACTCTGACTGCCTTTGCCCTAATTTCATCAGGATTACTGCCCACTCTGACAAGGCTGTGGGGAAAACTCTAAGGAGGAGATGTCAGTGGCAAAACTCCTGCTGACTTCAGTGAAATCCAGATATCAGCCTGGACACTTGGATGCCCAAGCTCCTGTAGCTCCTCTGGGGGTAAGGTTCTACTGAATAAATAATTGGCCATGAACTGGAGAGAAAGGTAATTGTTTTACACAAACACAAATTCTCTGCCTCAAAACTGAGTTTCCCCTACTCTAGAGCTTAATCTTTAACATTTCATTTAGTGGATCTCAATTTAGTGAGTATTTTTCATGAAGAATGATGTATTCCTGCCCATTATAATTTTTAAAAATAAATAAATAAATAAACACAATCAAACTCCAAAATAAAGGGTGTAACATTATGAGTTACCTGCTGGTTTAGTTAGTATGTCCTGCACGTGGGCTGCCCCACTGAAATGTGAAGTACAGCCATGGGCGAAGTCTTCACATGCTGTGACAGCTCTCATGATGGACAAAAAAGACTGACTGGAGAAGACTGGTTGCAGGGTAGCTCTCTGGAGGTTATGTGGCCTTTGGGGTCTTGGAAATAACATGAGAAATCTCAAAGAAAGTTTCTTTCATGTTTTTTATCTACTTCCTCTCCCAGTTTGAACCAGCATCAGCAGTTAAAGACCAAATCTTGGAGTTTTGGGGAAAAACGTTAGGTTAGTTTTTATTATGAGTAATAATATTTACAGTACAATAGAGCCTGAAGGCCAGCAAGATTGAGATCCATTGTAGTAAATGAAAACCACTTGTCTCCAAGTAATTAAATAATTAAATTATTAAATCACATTTCGCTCTTCTGAAAAAGTCCTTAGTTTTATCTACACATGACACAACCAGAACTCCTCCAGTATTGGGGCAAGTGAGAGGGAAACATTTTCTGCAGATAACTCCATGGCTGCCCTCAGGGCTTTCACCACTGTCACGTGGCTCCCTTGTGGCAACCTACTCATCCTCCCAGTCCCTTAGAAAAACACTTTCCTGGCCAAGCCAGTCACACTGATATAAACCCAAGGTGTAGACCAGACCAGAGATAGGGAAACTTTGCTAAACAGGTGTGGCTCATTATTAGGCACTTCATGCTTTCTATTTTTACCTTAATCTCTTTGCTCTTCCCTCAGGGCTTGTGTAGTCTAGAAAAGATTTATTTTGAAACTTATTAGCTCAAGCAATTGAGCTAATATATTTAAAATCCCTGGTTTCTGACGCTGGCTCAAAGGGTGACTACTTTCATCTTCCCAGGAAGGATGCAGAACTCTCCTTTTCACCACTTGGTCCTTTCAGAGTGCCAGGGTGTCCTAACTCTTCCCTGGACTCCTCCACCTAATTAAGCCACTTTTCCATCAGCTGATATAACTGAAAATACCTTGTACTGCTTATTCCAGGGGCTTAAACAGGTGTTAATTAAATCATTTTAGCTAGCACACTTTAAAAATACACCTTTTATCCTAGGGCTCAGATATGGGAGCAAGTTCTTGCAAGGCAGCTGAGCCCTACTGCTGCGCAGGCACCATCAGCTGCCTCCAACCTCTGCTTTCCTCTCTGGCCCTAATCTCTGCAATCTCCACACACACACCATCCACAAACCAACAGTCAGACTGTATTTGCTAAGGAAAGCGATTATTTAAATGTCCTCCCATAAATTCTCAATCCCATTTCAATTAACGTATGTAAAACTCGCTCTAATGTTCCTGTGTAGCCCCTCTACTGCTCTAACACTGCATAGCCCCAGTTTGAAGAATTAGTTATTTGCCATTAAGAGAATAACGGCACATCTGCCACCTTGATTGCTGTGTTTGTATTATTATCAACTTCTGTCTGAGTGCCAAGTAATTTAATCAAACTTGAGAGAAGAAATAATAGCATTTCAGTTGAACAATGGCGTGGCCCTTTGAAAAGGCAGATATTTGCTCTAGGGTACACTAAAAGGAGAGAAGGTCTATAAACAAAGGGTAACACTGTGAAAAATTTATCTGTCAAATCTAGCTACTTTTTTTTTTCCCTACTTGCAAAAAATTCTCCAGCAGGTTGCAACTACTATAAATGTATCAGCCTTCAGCAGATATGCTGTGTAACACATTGCTTATTTAGAAATTGCTGGCAGTTTTTTCACTTGAGCATTTACACTTTCCTTTTCATGCTCTATGGTAGGCTCACAGTATATTACTTTGTTTCTCTGTTCTAACTGGACAATCCAAAGGAAAATGCAGAGTTATCTGGGATAAAGAAAAAGTAAAAGAATAATCATAAGAAGAAATAAATAGGAGAAAAGAAAGCAAGCAAGCTGAGGACATGTTAGAATGTCAAGAAATCTTTCCCTTGTCATTTAGAGTGTCAGGAAAATCATTGTATCTCATTTTGCTCCCAGATTGTTTAACCTATTGATGGAGGAAGAGAAGGCATAAGTCATATTTACTGACTGCTGGAAAACTGTTCAGCCGGTGTAAATTCTTTGCATGTGAGTGCATGTCCATGTGCCGTGTTGTTTGCAAAGGGTGCAGTCCCTTATCCTTGGCCCTTTTGTTTGAGCAAATGCTTAAGTGCCAAGCCTTTGGCCAGAGACATCTGGAAATTGCTGCCTGTCCTCCTTGCAGCACACTTCCGTAGCTAAAGCCAGTTGTCTTTCTTTTGTCTGCTGCTATCAGTGGACAAGCATGTCTAAACCAGAGTGGTTTCCTTTTTTTCGCCTCCTAGGCCCCCTCTCTTTCTGTAATTCTCCACTGCCAGCTGTGTGATACAGGACTCAAGCTCCCAGGAAATATTACCGCAGGTTGTAGTTCCATGCAAGCAGAGAATGACAGTGTAATAATGGAGAGAGCGCAGGCTGATAATCAATACGGAATAGTCACTGACATCCAGGTAGGAGTTTATCTGTTCACAGCAGAGTTTCCTCTGAAAGAATGGAAACCCCAATAGCTCTAAACAATGAATTTATAGAAGCAATATTTGCAAAAAAAAATTTCAGCCCTCACAGGATGTCATGGCTGCCCTGAGCAAGTGACCAAGCAGTAATCAACTTGTGCATCCCTATTTTTTCCTCCTGCTCCTTTGATGGGGTGGGATATGATTTATGGGGGTAAGAAAGCCAAATCCTGATGTGAAAATGCTTTCAGATCATCTGACGAGAGCAATATGAAGGTTAGAGTTTATATGACTGTTTACAAGAATGTTGTTATTACCATGCTATAAAACAGAAAGGAATGTGACCAGACTAGTAGAGAACATCAAAAGAATTGTAGAGTCATTTTAATGAGTTACTAGAAACCAAGTCAGGTTCTGCTGTTTTGAGGTTATATGGTTCCATTCTGTGCAGTGGATTTAAGTCACTTAGCAACCTTAGCACAACTTGCAGCGTGTTGAGGCATGTTCCCAGCTGGGGTTTAATGCTCCCAGAATCCCCAGGTGGACAGCCTGTCCTGTCCCTTTTTACACTGTAAGAAAAGACAATCAGAACCAAGAGCTCTGCCGCTCTGCTGCCTCTGACCTTGTGTGAACAGTGACAGCTGAGCAAGAAAGGTGACAAGTGGGGTTTATGGATGTTTGTTCAGACCAACAGTTTTTAAAATTCACTGTGTATGTATGAAAATAGCAGCACAATCAAGGCATGAGAAACAAGCCTATGTGGATTTCATATGGATCACGTATGAAGCCACAAGGGCAGGGAGGCTTAAAGAGGCCATGTATAACCCATCTTTAGGGAGAAATTTAAAGAAATTTTCAGAGTTAATACTGGTTCATCTAACAGTTATTTTGCCTTAGAAAAAGCTCTGTCTTGTTTGAAGCATATTATTTGCCAGTATTTTCTGATTAATTTTGTTTCTTAGGGGTAATTATTTTTTATACCAAAATGTCACCTACATACCAAGCACACAGTGCGCCTCAGAAGCTCCAGAATTCTTTTAATTAGTGACATTTAATTCAAAATGCACAAGTTCAGAGAAGTCTTGGACTGGACCATGAAATCGGCTGTAAAGTCCTTTAAAGTACTTTAAATATTGTTGTATAAAGGGTCCATGACAGGGGAGCTGGAACTAGGTGATCTAGGTCCCTTCAACCCAAACGACGCTATGTTTATAGGGTTCTCTGATACTCAAATGTGATATCAGTGAGATGTTTATTGACATTTGTTATAAAGTAGAACATTTTGGTTCACTGAAGATGATGTTCTGTTGCATTAATGCACATTGTATGAATCTTAGATTGCAAAATTACTCTTTGGAAATTTAGGACTACTCTATTCTTACATAGTTGTTATGTCCTTTTTAACCTCCAGGCAGCATCCAGATTTACGTCCATCACGTGCTGTTAAATTATCTGGAGAGATTTTAGCACCTGTGGTGTTGAAGTTGATGGGCTTCTGAAGGAGATTACTACCCTCCCTGGGATACAGAGCTTCACCAGTCTGTGGGGGATCCCTCCTGGAGAAGGATTTGTGTGATTTGTCAAGAATTTGCATGAGCTAACGCAGACTCACCTGCTGGGTCTTCCACAGGGGACATGAAAATTTCCTACTCCGAGGGACAAACACAAGCCACCAACTCCTTCCACTCCGCCTGTCATGCCCTGAAGAAAATTTATGGCAATTCAACTTGTCTAAGTTGCTTCACTATAAGTATAAAACATTAAGGAAGTGAAGTCAACTAGTAAAAGAAGAGGTGATCGCATTACCATGGCTGCCTTTTGCCACCTACTTAGGCCAACATTTTAATTCCCCAGTAAAATTGCGAGAAAGTCTCATTCTCATCTTCTGTCCTATTTAAAAGGAAAATATGTTAGTCATCCAAAAAATGGGCTTTATTTGTGAATGAGCAGTTTCTCCACCCCCTGGATTTTGCAGACATAAAAACTTACCCACATTTCCCTTTGAAGGCAGCTTCTGGTTATTGCTCAGATAAGCACAAATCTGCCTTCCTGAGGTGCTGTAACAACAGAAAATACCAGTTAAGGTGTCTCTGAAACAAAATATGGAATTAAAAGATTCCCTGGTGCTACTTTAAGCTTTCTATTCTGTATTGTGTCACCAGCTGTTTTCTAGCTGCTGATGTTGAGTGGGATGGGCTGTGATGGGGAGCAGGGGTGCCCAGACAGATCACCTGAGTGGAGACTTGCTGGTACTGAAACATCTCTGTCTGGCTCTTGTTTATGAGTCTTTTGTGTTTGTCCTGAGATTTCATGCTATCAATAACACCTTGCGGAGATTGTCACTGGTTTTTTTTATTATTTAAAAGCATCTGAAACAATTCAAAAGTCTCCAGTCAGCTCTCTGGGATAGACCATCTGTGAACACCTCAAAAATACATAGCAAATGCAGCACGTCAGCTGCTTCAGCAGTTTATCAAATTGATACAGCTTTGTGTTTGCTGTGCTGTGGAATATATGTACCATGTCGTTATACAGCTGGGTTACACGGCTTACAGCAAATTAAATTTGATATT
The DNA here is from genome assembly GCA_013400315.1 of Bombycilla garrulus. Taxonomy (NCBI): domain Eukaryota; kingdom Metazoa; phylum Chordata; class Aves; order Passeriformes; family Bombycillidae; genus Bombycilla; species Bombycilla garrulus. The sequence goes on along the minus strand of VXBU01011289.1, from coordinate 419,343 downwards.
GTCATAGATAAATACTCATGTTATTAATAGTCATATTTAGGACCATGGCATTATCACAAATGTGACACAGAAATTTCAAATTTCCAATCTTCTGCTTTTAAGTAAGTATATGTTTGGTCAGTGCCTGCTTTGGGTATTCTTTTCATTAACACACCAAATATAACTGAAATGAAAATATTCCTTGCACTCCCTTGCTTCTATGCCTATGAATTCATCCCCAAAATCAACTCAAACTCGAAATTATTTCCAGCCTTCTTTTATTATGGTTTTCCAAGAGTACACAAGAAATTGATGGTTCTGACTGTGAAAATCTGTCCTGGGAAGCTGCTGGAAAAGCAATTCTCCCTGACATTTGCAGCTGCCACCGCTGGGAAAAGTTCCCACACTGATTTTGACCTTCTGAAGTCCAGAAGGAAAAATCTCATCTCTCTCTCAGCTTGATGTTATACCATGCAAGTGTTCACAGTCCTCCCCTTGCCTTGCTGCCCGAGTAATACCAGCTGACTGGTTAAAAAAAAAAAAAAGATTTAAATAAATAAATTCTGTACACATCAAGTGTATAATTTAAAATATTATATAAAGATTCATTTATACATCGATAAAGGCAAGGATTCAAGTAGTTCTGGCAAATATTGCATGCCTTAGTGCATAAATGACTTTGTGCAAATATATGACTTCACACAAATTGTCACCATATTGCAGATCCAAGATCCAGAGGAAAGTGATCCATGATTTCAGGTGTCCAGAAATCCTTGCTGTAATGGCAACAGATAAGACAGCACAGCTGCAGGTATTCTGGGTGGGATGTGGGATCTGACAGTAATCCCAGAAAGTGTTAGCATGAAGCTTGAGAAACACCTGTAAGTCTAAGAGTGAATTTCAAACCTTACAGATTGTTTGGCATGAACATCCAAATGGCAGAGTCCATTAGCAACAAGCAACAAGCACGTGTTATCTCTCCTGAGAAGTCTACTGCAATAAATTTGGATTAAATTCCTAGTGTCCTTAGGAGGCAACATCAAATCCTAGACATAATCTAATTTGAAGGTATTATACCGGGCCTGTTCCCCCCAGGTAGCTTTGAGCAATACCCAGTGGAGTACCTGGACAGATTTACGATTTTTCCAGCTGACAAATGTCCAGGATCCAGCTCTGTGCCTGGAAGCAGGGCTCAGCATGCTCATTATGCAAGGAGCCACACAACTGAGGCGCCTGGAGAGTTTATCAGGTCATGCAGACCTACACCACATCCATGTTTGAACACCACTCCCAAAGATCTAGTCTTGACCCATTCCATGCTTGAGTCTTGGGGAGGGTGGAACAAAATCATCTCTGGAGCCCAAAACAAGAGAGAAGAAGTGGGGCAATGCAGGAGGCAGCTGGAATTCCAGGACAGGCTGGCCTGCAAAACACAACAGAAGACCAAACCAGCTCCAGGTTTCTGGAAGCTGCAAAGGCTGGCAAAAGGCCTCTCCATGCCTGAAACCATCTCTTCTGCTCATTCCCTAGGGTTTGCAGCAGAAGTTCCAGATAAATAAAGAAATCTCAGGCAAAGAAAATCGCACATCTTTTTTTATTTACTACAGATATTTCGCTCAGCTCTGTGTGAAACCACCTGCCCCACACAACCATAAATATTGAAGCAGGAGAGCAATTTTTCTACCACCCACATAAGATAAGGAATCAGGAGACACAAAGCCTCATTATATCCAAACAAAAAACGTACAAGTAAAAACAAAAGTGTTAAGAGGAAGCTGAAAAAGTAGCTGAAGAAATTAACCTATTGTGCAATCAAATACAAATTGAATTCCAGGGTGTATTTTGTTATTTAACACATCTGCTAAGTGAAATCCATGTTCAAGTTACTTTTTGAAACTCACAAAACCACCATCACCGTCATAACTATCATCTCAGTTAAATTCTGCCATAGTTATTTTAAAATAGCTTCCCTGCAGAGACTGTGAGGTGAGAGGTGAAGGTGCAGATCCACGTGGCTCTACACGCTTTTCAGGTATAGTTTAGTGTGCCTCAAAAGCAAATCTCAGGGGTGGATGTCCCAAGGTGAACATGGAGACAGCAGAGGTTTGCACAATCTGCAGGATTGCAGGCCATAGTGCTTTCTTAGGGGTTTTGCAGCAGTACTCCAATAACAGATTAATTACTGCACCAATCAAGGACAGGACAGCATCCTCTGCTTGCTTTGGAGGACAGCTAATACCTTCAGACTGGCACTGAGGTGGGGTGCTATGGGTCCAGTTCTTCATTTCCTAGAGAAGCAGGTTTCAGGGAAAGAAAGAGTTGACACCAGGGAAAAGTTGAGTGTGGCAGTATTTTGACATCTCACACTTTCCCCATACTTGTCCTATAACCATCAAAACTTCTGAGACTGCTCTGAAACACTTTTTGACTTGAGGCAGCCAGAAGGCCAAGCAATTGCTTTCCTAGCTGCAAAACATTTCGAAAATATTCCAATACCTCTTTCTTGAGGAGAATAAATGTGTCCCTGGATGCCTATTCATTACTTAGACCCCACTGTCATCAACTGAGTATGCCAACAATCAAGTCTCTTGCTCTGTAGTTCTTGCTCAAAAACAAAATTTGATCCATCTTTTAAATCCATCCCTTTTTATCTCAAATCAACAAAAAGCTTCAATTTTTGACTTATTTTTATGCAGATTCACGGAAAACAAGTCTAGCCATGACTTTAAAAACCTACTAATGCACACAGCTGCTTTCCCAAGCAAAGCTGGAATCAGACGCACTGAGCTGCTACCTGAAAGCAGCAGCAGCCAGTAGAGCCAGTGGTGTTCTCAGAAAAGTCTGTCCCAGAGGAACATGAATTCTTCCTCTTGCCCTTTCTAATTTGTAGTTAACTCCCATTTTGCTGTAAATTATGACCTTAAATTGCTGAATCATGCAAAATATCATCTGAAGGTACCATTTATTTTGAGCATAAGCTCTGTAAGAGTTTGACAGGGAAGAAACCACAGTGCCATTCCCAGGATTAATAAAATGAGATGCTGAAATACAGGAGGCAGTCAAAGGGAGACTTCAGCTTGGCAGCTCTGCCTCTGGATAATCCTCTCCAGGGAGTCTTGAAAGGCAGCAGAGAGCTCTGCATCATGCTGTGAGCTTGGGCCCATGATGAAAGGTGCTCTAAAAAAGTCAACTGCAAGGTCAGTATGCTTTACACCCACGTGTTGAAAAATAAGTAAGCATCAGTGTCCAATTTAGCTGTCATCACAGAGTGGGACTCCAAGGCAAAGGAGTGCTCTAAGCTTGTAAGGACCACACTTCTTTCCTTCCCTTTGATGTGAGCCAAGGTAATGGAGATTCTGCCAAGGTGTGACTAATTCCTTGTAACTATATTGCATAATTTTCATATACTTTTGAAAAAAAAAGAGAAAGCCTGTAAGAATAGGAGAGAAAGAGAAACTCACCCCTGACACATTCCACAGAACACAACCAGCAGTACAAAGCAGGTTTTATTAACAGATGGTGAAAGCTCAATTTAAAAAGTACTGTGGGCATTAAAGGAGATTGTTTTATGTCTTTGACATGAATACTCAGGCTAGATGAACTATCAGGGGTTTGGTTTAAGTGAGATTAATGCTTAGTATTTGGAATCCATCCAAACTGATTAGATCTGATTGAGTAAGAGAGCACAACTTTCTATATCACTTTCAAAGTGATATGATTAGACTGTATATGTACTATCTGAAAATGTAAATATAAACAGAAGGGAAGGGAAAAATACCCTTCCCAAGTTCTAAATGCAAAAAAAAAAAAAAAAAAGAAAAGATCCAACTGTATATAAACATTAAAATTTAGTTGACTATTAGAAGAGTTAGATAAGAAAAAGTGCGTTAATGACATATAGAAATTATTACAGGAATAACAAGCCTGTGTTCTGCCCTGCTGAGAGACTCATTTATCTCCTTTGAAGACAGTTGAAGGGTATAAGTTTGGGTGAAGAGAACTTGACTCCAAGTAATTTCATCTGGGAAGGTCAGGGAAACATGGCATTTTTCATCTTGTTCATAGATTTGCAACCACTAGTCCTAAACAGTTTGTAATTATTTCAAAGTACACTTTTTATGTCATAAAGAATTTACCAATTTATATATGTACTCAACAGTTTTGCCAAGCATACATTTACATATGAACCAGAGGGAGACTCGGCTCCAAATTCAGGAATCTGTATGTGTTGGTGCCTAGCTGGAACTTTGTGCCCCAGCTCCAGACCCCCATCAGCTGAGCTCTTCTGGGTGTTAGTTGGTCAGCCAAATTCACCTACTGACAGGTCCATCTAATTGCTGATGTGCAGACAGAAAAAGGACCATATCCTAGAAAATACCAACACTGACACAAAATGTAGGCAGACAATTTCTTGACTTTCCTCTTCGGTGTAGTAGATACGGGGACACTGAGAAAGACCACTGCTGAAATGTTGAAACCACTTCTACAGCTCACACACACAGATAGCTGGAGAAAATTCAGAGCGGGCCTATAGAATAATTTAAGGGAACAATTATCCAGAGGGCTTCATTTTGCAAATAAGAAGTTAAGAAATTAATCAGGGTCTACGAATCTATAGCCTTAGAAGGAGGAGATTGTTTCAGAAGACAGTATCATAATGAAAATACACATCAATGTCTAATATAAAAAGCAATGTAAAATATTTGCCCTTAGTATCTGGGTTTTAAGTTTAGGTAGTTTATAAGAAGCAGTTCTGAAGTTGGCTCAGACAGAAGCTCTACCCTAGTGGCCATGCCTAGAAGCAACCAGTGTCACCAGGTAGCAATCAGATGGCCAGAATATCTGTGGCAGCTCAGAGAGGGACTTTTGCCTTCCTCCTGGAATGTTGCACCTGCCCCAAACTGATGGCTGCATGTTGACATGAGGGACAAATGACAAACCCGACAATGCCTCTAGTGTTGTCACTAGCATTGTCCTTTCTTGCACTTACATCTTCCCTGATTTTCAGTTTATTCCTTGTTGAAAATACTGTTTTTCCCTTCATGTGTATACATGGATAAATCTTACAGTCCTGCCCTTACTGCTGGAATGAAGAGAAAGTTGCTACTGGGTTACTGAAGTTTCACAAGTTTTCACTAATCAGCTAAAACACAAAAAACTTTGTGTGTATATGCAAATAGGCATGTATCAATGTATGTTTTTAGCCACCAAAGTAATGTATTAGTAGTACTAAATAACACATATTCCTTTAAGCCTTTATGAAACCGAGCACACATGGTAGCTTATTCTCTGAGTTTATTTCACATTTGCTGTGGGTGAACAACAGGAATGCATTAAACTGCAATGACTTGTCTGTCCAACCATGTTTCACAAAAGCTTTCCTGGGCCTTGATATCAAAGAACTGCGTGTGAAGATGTGGCAGAAAGTTTGGAATGGGAACATCACCTGTGGTACACTGTGCAAGGTATCCAAAACCTTTGGGAATTCCCAGAGGAAATTTTATGTCAAATCTTATCTAAGAAAATAAGTAAATTCCCCTAAGTAACAGATACAAATAGGTGAGAAAAGAGAAAAAAAAAAGTGAGAAAACACCATTTTACCAAGTTTTTCATCTCAGTTATAACTTTGCAAATTGTGCTGAATTTTTTTCCACTAAAGCCACTGCTCATTCCCTCTACCCAGGGCACAGCAATTTCCTCCACAAGGCCAGTCCTGCCACCAGGGCTTGTTGGGTTGTGGTAAATGATTTCACAGCAGAAGCAGCCAAGGTGCTGGGATCCTAGCCAGAAACCCAGGCACAACATTTTTCAAGAAGCAGCAGCTTTCATCTTTAGCAGCAGTGGGCAGCACTCAGTTAAGCTCCTCAGCAATAGTCAAGGTCAGGGCATTACCTTCCACTCAGTCTTTGGTCAATTAATTCCCTACACTAAAATAAGAGAAGAACAAACAGACAAGCAAAAAGGGTATTTGTTCACTGTTTGGCCTGTGCTATGGAGTTTTCATGGGACAGCTCTGAATTCCCAAATGCTGAAATCCATAAGCAAATAGACAGAACAGGAGTCAAAGTCCAGGCTCTGTGGTCAGAAGCTGATGCATCTCCCAGCTCTACAGTGTACCAAGCACTTATTATCCAAAAGGAACAGCACAAATTAAACGGGGAGAGAAACAGATACCCTGATCTGGAGCACAGGCAGTCCTGGACATCTCAAATAAGTTGGAGAGCTGGTAAGGATTGAAGGCAGTGCAAAGAATCACAAGTTTTGTGCAAGTTGAAGAGGTCTCCATTTGACAGAGTTCTTTAATAGGCAAGAGGCAGTTGAGGAATGCAGTGTAGTCCCAAGGTTTCTTAATGAAAAAAAGAATAACAAATGCTGAAAAACGCTGCCAAACAACAAAGCTTACATTTTATACACGCTCATCAATTTAGCCCTAAAACCTTAAAAGCCTCAGGGTGATCCCAACGCCTTTAATACCAAAGGCCCTGACTATGCCACAGATCAAGCACCAAGCCCAAGCCTGCTTTGTCTAGAAAGATGAAAGCGCACTCAAACAGGTGAAGGCTTCTTTGGAATCATCACCTGCAATTAAGCAAAGGAAAACTAAGAGGAGAAGAGGTAAGCTGAACTTGCTTTAAAAAGACACCACGGGAGCAGGTGGATGCTTGCTAAGGATAGCTGTGGTGTCTGCTGTCATTCTTTCACCAAATGATGTGCATTCATTGGGATTTCCTGCACATTAACAACAGATCACTTGGTGGGAAAGTTGGATAGGTGCTGCAAAAGCAAAAAAAAACAAAAAATCCCTTTTCTTTTTTTTTTTTTTTTCCATTGCATATAATTCTGAGAAGACTGCTATTGTCAAGCTGCTATGGATAGCAATAACAGGTCTGTCTGAATAAAGCAGTGCCACAGAACGTTTCATTTTGCAATGCGGATAATAATTCATCATTCCTTTTTACCTTAAATAATTTTTTTATAACTAAATATTTGGTTTAAAAGATAGTGTGTAAAAATGTGTGTAATGTTTTCCTTCAAAATCCAGCTCCTAAAGTAATACTCCCAATTATTATTTTTGGAAGACAGGAAGCTCTTAGCTATTGCTGCCAAGACAAAAATCTCGCAAATGTAGGAAAAGGAATAAACACCAGAATGTAAATTTAAACAAGACTCTAGTGTTTTTACTACTGTTGCATAAATACTCCAAGTCACAATAAAATAAGAATTATGTGTAACAAGGGAGAAATAGGAAGATTTATACACCAGCATGCAGATTTTTCTGGCTGTAATACTCTTCATGTTCTGCATTTGAAAGGCACTTTACACAGTCCCTGAAGACAGATAAGGGTAAACTGATAATAGCATTAATGCTATCAATAATAGTATTAATTGGGTTTGTAATGAGATCCACGATAACATTTTTGGTGTTGTTAATCCTTTTAAAGCTTTGCAGAATGACATTATCTTTGTGACTTAATTAATTCCATGTATATATGTAGAGTTTACCTAAAATTCCAGGAATCACTGGCTCCTCTTCTAAAAGCACCAAAAACTGATATTCACACCAACATCTTGACACACACCTACCCCAAAATCCATAAGATTAGCGTATGAGACCAAACAGCGAAAAATATCTTCTTTTCAGCTCATCATTTGCAAAAACTTTGTTGTTCACCAACATTAAAAATCTTCCCTCTTAGCCCCCTTTGCCTCCATATCTGTGCCCAAGGGGAGCTTGGGAAAAGTTTGGGAAAAGTGAGAATCTGAGCAGCATCCCATGAAATTCACCATCCCCTCCCTTCCAGGAGAAAGTCTACTTTTAGCCAAGGTCCCCCCACTGAACACCAGCCAGCACACCTGGGTAATTGGACAGGGTTGCTATGATTATTCAGGCAGCCCATGATTACTCACAGCCCAAGACCTCTGCTGCCAGTCAGGCTCTGATACAACAGCAGCAGGTACAGAAAAAAAGCTCCATACCCAGGGTTCAGCCTGAAACAGAAATGGTCCAAAAAATGGTGATCAGCAGAGTAATGGTCGCAACTGGCCTGAAACTTTTATATGCAGCTTTTTCTTCCTCATATGGGTTTGAGGAGGGAGGAAAGAGATAAGAGATGTGTTCAAATTACTGGCCATAAGTAACAAGACTGATCTGCACAAAACAAACAATCTAAAAAAAACTTTCAGATGGGGATTATATAGAGACAAAACCAATCTGCTCAAAAAACATAAATAGACAATTAATGGAGAGGGCTTTTATGGACTGCTCAGCTGCAAACTCACAGGAGAGGGCAAAATATGAGAGGGCTTTATAATCTCTTTCTCTCCTTTGCATTTTTCAGGTCACCTTGGCTTACAAAAATCAAGTTGTATTTCTTCTGCTTTGCTTCCTGTAAAATCAATAACAACAATCAATTAAAACTTGTTTTGTGCCAGCAGGCTATTGTTTGCGATAATAATGCAGGGAGCTGAAAGAGGATTGCTTTATTTCCTTGACCTCCTTGGTACACAGATAAATATGGTGTCCGTTCTAGCTACAACTTGAAACCACAACCCTGTTGCTGGGTTGGTTTTTAAATTATATGAAAGAAGATTAGATACTCTCACACACTGTAAATAGTTTGAAGTATTTGTTTTCAGTATCACTGTAACTGGCTGGAAGATAACATCTAATTTATGCCTAATTCAGCAAAAAGTCCCAGTATCAGGCTCAGCCCAGGTTTTATTTTGATTTGAGTCCTCTGTGATCCCACTGACTTTGGTCAATTTTCATCAAATGAAAGATGTGAAGAGTCAAGGAAAAGACCTGGCAATGAGAAATCTTTCACAATTCATATCAGACTTAAGCTGAGTTTCTGTCACAACACCCAGGATCTCTGTTATGTCCTTCTGGTACCAGATACTGCTATTCAGACCTGTACACACACAAACCGATGTGCACAGACAGATGTAGGTGTACTACATATAAGATGTACAAAGAGGCAGAGAGTGATCTGGCAGTGAAATTCTCTTACATCTCAAGTCAGTACAAAACCCAGTCCTGATTTTCTCGTTTGCTTTCCCAAAAGTCCTGAACACCAGGTCCAGCCACCCAAAGCCCAGTCCCAGGACAAATGCTGGAGCAGTCCTTTCCTCAACAGCTTGTATTTTAAACATACATGGAAAGCAGGCAAAAAAACTGCAGGAAGAGCAAAAAAAGAGGATGAGGTTAACAGCAAGATCGACTCCAGGCCAGCTATGCACACAGCTTGTCCAGGGGTGGGGTTGCATCAGATCTGAAAACAAAGTTAGAAGGGTTTGTCAACTGGAGATGGGCAAGTTATGCAACTATGTGAACATGAGCATGCCTGCCTGCTCAGAAAGGAGATTAAGGACTTGAATACGCTTTTATACCTGCTAAATAATTCGTATCAAGTAACCACGTCCACTCTGCACTTTTCCTCCCAACAGCAAAATGTGAATGAACTGTTTGCTAATTTAGACAAGAGGGCTGGGATTTTTAAAGGGCCTTGAGCAGTGTTAGACATGCAGCACCCGAAAACCTTACCCTGAGATTTGGGTATGTGTTACCAAAATGGAGCTCACAGGCTACTTCTACACGCTCACCAGAGTCTTTGCACCTATCCCGCCTCAGGAGACTTCTCCAACACCGGCCTTTGCAGCCTGGTGAAAAACGTGGTCCAGCCCTTGCCAGCTCCTGGTAGTTCTTGTATAATGCCTTGCTGTTTTTCTTTTCTGTTTTGAGTGGTTTTTTTTCAAATAAAGTCACATAAGACCTTGCTGATAATATTAGGGTAAAGAACAACCCCTGTGCTCTATCAAGTCCTGATGCAAAAAAGAGTTAAACTTAGGAGTGGAAAAACTGAGAGAAGATAAATGTAGCCTCAAAATACCTTTTCCATATTTTTTGACTCTTTTAGCACTAATAACACTTATTCTTTCTTGTTTCACTGCCCTGGCATCCCTGAGCTATTCAGTACCAGGGGTAGATTCTAGGACATACCACAGTGTCCAAACACAGATGTGATCCGAAACAATCTCATTGCCCTTTACCTACATAAATCTCATTGCCCTTTACCCTCCTCCCACCATTTACGTAGGGTTATAACTCAGCAGAAGTGAATTTTAAAGTACTGGTTTTCATTTCTCAATTTTCCTAAAACTTTTTTAGCAGTTGTTGCTTTATTTGATGTCCTGAGCACAGCAAAACTCTTCAGATCACAGATTCACCCTCTTTGCTTTCCCACTTCAGACTGCCTGAAGCTGATGCCAGGAGAAAGAGAAAGCCTTTCTGTGGTGTGACTGCAACTTTCTATTTATTGATTTTACATTGCATAATCCCTTTAATTTTATAAGCTTTGCAAATATCACAAGAAAAATAATGAATAATCAACACCTCCATAAGCCCACTGCAATCAGTGGGCCTCTAACAGAGGCTGAGAACTCACCATGATCCATAGATGTAACAAACTGCAGAAAATGGACTGTTTATCACCATTTCCAGACACACTCTTAAACAGCCTGATTTTATTATACTTCCAGTGTTCATATGGTGAATCAAAGTGCTTTCAAAGAAACAAGAGTTATCCAATTAACCAGAATGAGACAGCAGGAAAAAAACACTGTAGATAGGGAAACAGCCTTGCTTCCTGCTCCAGTTCTATTTAAAAAGCATGGGTGAACACGTATTTTTCCCTGCTGCTTTTAACCTCCAAACTGAGGAAACTAAGGTTGCTAAATTTTTGGAGCCAAAACATCCTTCTTTCATAATTCTTTGACATTATATTCAAGCATCACCCTTGCCTTCCCACAAGGTTATTTTGTATAGTTGCTGAAATTTCCAGGGTCTCCCTGTGTGAGCTTCCCTTGAGCAAAGCAGAGACAGGGATAACCTGGAAGGAAAGTTTATGAAACTTGGAAGTGGTGAACATCAGCAGAAAGTGGCGAGCAAAAACTCAGGTAGCTCCTGAATAATATGTTACAGAGCTGGAATTTACCCAGTTGAGATGAGTAGAGCACAGGCCAGGCTGCCTGCCACATTTAGGGGTGTGCTTTTTACAAAGACAACAGAAATAAGCATTTTTCCCAATCTTTTCAGGCATCACAAACCTTGAAGAACTAGAAATCCAAAAATTGCTATACTCGACATAATCATCCCTAAAATCCCCTTGACTATTTCATCTACCCTTTTTATCTCCCTAATTCCTCCTTTTCTTTCAATTTTGCTTTCAGTTTGTAAAGTTCTGATGGAAATACTTTCTGCACAGATGAATAATAAATATCCTCATCCCCACTTCACTCATATGTTCTCCTGGCAGAAGTCCCAGGCTTGGGAATATTAAGCCGTCAAGCAGGTAACAGTATTTGGCTTAAGACTCAGGGTCCTTGCAAGAACTTGTGCTGATTGTATTTGAAATATTAACAGAAGAATCAGTGGGATAAAACTTCCCGTAACTGAAACCCCAGATCACTCTCAAAACTCTGTCAGAGCCAGGGACAAGACAGTGAGATTGGATGACAAGGGATTTTTTCACGATGTTTTTTCTTTCTTCCTTTCCATATCTTTAACTGGAATATAGAAATGTCTTGCTAAACTCTTTCTTTGCTCACATTTTCTAATCTTTTACATAGCCTGGGCACACTTCAAGCTTTGGTTGTGTTAGGGTTATTGTATAACTCCATTTCATTGAATTTTATTAATGATAATCACATTTCTTAATCATCCCTATTATATTTTTGAGGGTAAAGCTGCTCTGCAGAGATGTGCAATTATAATTCTGAGAACTTGAGTGTGTTTATCTCTGTCAATATGTATTTCAGGAACATTTTCAAATGAATGTCTCTTCCTTGGAGTGAAAAATACAGACCCACCGCCCATAGCTTCTGCAATCACACCTCACCAGTCTCTCCCCATCTGATCTCAAAACAGGCATGGGGTGCTCTCAGTCTAACTGTGTTCGTTAATAGCAGAGTTACCAAAATGATACACGATTTGGGATGCTTTGTATTTGTTTGCACAGCTCATCTCCTGAAAACTGTGATGTATAGACTCCAACATCTGTAACGTTCACTTACTATTTTAGGGTTTTCACTGGTATTGTTTCTATTGTTAGCACTTTGAAGAATATGCTTGTTTCCCATGAAGAATTTTCAGTTGTAAACCCAGCATGTTATGAATTTTTTCTTCCTCTGCCGTTTCTTAAAGATGCTCCACTCACACTTTTTTTTTCAGCTCAAAATCTTGTGTTCCTGTGTTCTTGGGTTTTTCTTCTTCTTTTACTGTAATCCAGTGTATGAAGGAAACAATGTTTATCCAGTTCCTTATGACCACTAAAGCTGCTGGAAAATTTCAATCTTATATGAAAGAGTAGCAGAGTTTCAGCAAGGCCAGGTTCACAAATGCCTTCATGAAAGTGAGCAGTCACCCTGAGGACAAGTACTTGAATCTTCAGCTCTCACTTTGAGGATGTTCAGCACATTTATATTGGTGGAAAACCCACAAAGGGAGGTATTTCAAATGCCCCAGTGAAGAAGAAGCTCCAGTTTTGCTCGAGTGAGCTGAGAGATGGGACTATTCATTGTACAAGATAAAAAAAATAATATAAATTAGACCTTATATATTCTGCTGTTGATGGAATGACTTCTTTCCCATCGCTGGCTCCTCATTAGCCAAATTATATGTGATTGGCACACTCTTTTCTGGAATATTATGGAGCTGTAGTTTCCAAGCATACTCAGACAATGAGAACTAAAATTCCCCTTTCTTGATCCACCCCAGAGGTTTTATACACTCTGTTGTTACAGTAAAGCAGGATTTATAACTTTACTGAGAGAAACAGTATTTCTAGAAAGTCAAAGTAATAGGCATGGTGTATTTATAAGTTATAAAGATCCAAAATAATACATGCATGTGTCTTTTTGAGTTGAGATTTCTCTCATTCTCTCTCTCTCCCCCCTCCTCTCTTTTTCTTTTTGGTCTATCATATAGATATATCATATAGAACTGACACTCTCTACACAGAAAGCCACAATTTACTATAAGTCCTGAAGAAATACCCAATCTACACTGGCACATTCACAGAATAACAGTGGCATTAAACCCAATTCCAATCATATAAAAGTCTTGGACTTTGAATTTAAGATTTCCCATTATGAGTTCCCTTTTAGGGAAGAGCTCATTTGTTATATACTCGTATCAGAGGCTGCTCCAAATATAAGCATAGGAAAGTCTGCATTATTTCAAGCATTCTCCATCATGTCAACATATGTGAGTGTTCATATTTTTCAGAACTCTTGCCTATGAATTGCACATTTCAGTGCTGCCCAGAAACCTGATACATTAATCCTGGGTCAGAATTGCCGGTCCTGTGCTGTATGAGAAAGATTGGCACCCCATGAAGGAAAAGCATTAAAGGAAGGTTGCAGCATCACAGGACCAGTGGCTGGGCTCCACACTCAATTTTCACCTATGTCACACTTTCAACACACATATGATGTCCCAAAAACTCTTCTGTTTAGGTTTTGTGAAAGAAAATGGAATCGCACCTCTAAGTTTACTATTGCTTCTTCATATACGTTCTATTTTTATAACATTTCTAATTTTGTGGTATTTTTTTCCCCTGTATTAACATCCATTATTTTGATGTATTACCTTTAGAATTGATTTTATTTGTTGCCTTATTAATCCTGTTTCATCATTTCTTTCCTACATCTCCCCATTTTCCTCACTGGAAAAGGTTTGAAATTTCCAAACACGCACACACACACACACACACTTTAGTGCAGCGAAAGCAGTGGCAGACTTCTCCTTGATTACTTACCTGAATGGTGTCAGCAAAGAAAAAACAGATGTCAGAGGCACAGCTTTTAAAGGCCAAACAGGCCAAATTAAAGGAAAATGAAAAGATGTTAGGTAAATTCACTCATTCTTCAAACAAACTCATATTCCCTACCTAGGGTTTTTTTTAAAAATTGCCATTCCTCCAACTAAAATATTCCAGAGTGTTTATGGTCTGCCAGATGATTGGAGTGCAATAAATGTAATTTTGCAAGCTTGTAAAATATCCTGACATTGCCTTTAAGAAACTACAATAAAGTCTTTGGTAGGATTACTTTATTTCCATTTCTAAATGGAAATGCTTTATTAAACCAGTATGCAGAAGATGTAGCAGCGAAACAAGAAAAGATAATCTGTTGCAACACTAGAAATAACTGAAAATAGCTTAAAAATGAATTCTGTTGTAGGTGACAGTGCATTAAAACCGCGTGTATACCCCTTTAAGCCTTGCTACAAGCCAGATCCTTATCTCACATGTAGGCAGAGCGCCCTTTACTTCAATAGGAGCCGCACATGTATATTCTGAAGCAGAATTTGGTCTGGTCTGTTCATTAAGGGCTTCTGAACTCGGGATGTTACTTTGACGTTCCAGAAGAGGCCTGTAGCACAGATAAGCTTCTGTCGACTCTCAGGGAAGCTCCCTCTGTAGCTGTTTCAGGGCAAGTCCCAACACTGAGCCTGCTGGTGTTCCCCTCCAGCGTGACATGCACCTACAGAATAATGAAGACATTGAACTCCTTGATTGACAGAGACTTACAGAAATGATGCACAGCAAAGAACAATTATTGCAACATTGCGGCAAACCCCACCTTGGGTTGAAATTTCCTTTTCATCTGCAGGCTGAGCAGCGCGCCAGGTTTATAAATGAATTGTAAATGGCTATCGCAGGTACACAAACACACACGATGTTCTAGGAAGTTAAGTGCTGCAGCTTCACACTCAAGTGGCCCGGCAGTGCTCACATGCTCCTGGCAGCTGCCCAGATGTTCAGGCAGGGCTGGAACTGTGGCAAGGGCTGCCTGCACCCCTCACCCACCTCCACCCACCCAAGGATGGGCTCTGTCATTGGGCAGATTGCAAACTTGTCTGCCAGGTCCTTTCCAGCTTGGGGCCAACCCACAGCCTTTTTGTAGCTCATGGAACTATCTGGCCTCAGAAACCTCATCAGCCACCTCTCCTCTTCTCCTCCCAAGCCCAACTTAGATGAACCTCCTGAGATCAGAAGGGTTTAATCCCTAAGAGAGCACTTCCATAGAAACTGAAACACTGTCAGGGTTCAGGAACAAATAAAGGGATGGAGCAATTTTCCATGTTTGTCAGCTTTGGCACAATTTGCACTATTCCGATCAACGCTGCTCCTATTCTCTAAAAAGAAGGGAGTTTTTGTCTCAGCAGAAGTACTAAACTTATTCTCATGCCCTAATTTATGAAGGCTTTGCATTATCTATCTTACATCTTTATCTGGGTTATCACATCACCTGTCTTCCTCTCTTCACCCTATTGGCCTGAACAAGGCAGATTGTTTTGGGCAATTCTGTACGGGTTATGAATCTCAGACACCGTCACCAGCACAGTCCGAGATGCACACAGGACTCCTCTGGCACTGAGAGACTGCAGTGCTACAGACCAGGCAGGGCCACTGTTCCACCCCAGCATATCCACTGCCTCTGAAATCCTTGGAGTGGGACACCTGACCCCTGAGGAGGGACAGGTGGCAGCTGGGACACCATCTCTGGAGGAGCTGGCACATGGGCATTTTACCCAGCCTTCATCCAAGGAGAGGAATCTTCGCAAGAAGAAAAAGGCGGCAGCAGGAACTAGGGACTTTCTAGCTTTGGAGCATTTCTAGGGACTTTCTGATTAAAANAAGAAGAACATAAGATAAAATGGCACGTGTAAAAATCCTCCATCTTGTGTCTCAGACCCCCTTGTACAGATCTCCAACCCCCCTGTACAGGGCCCTAAACCCCCCTGTACATACATTCAAATTATCTTCTTTTTACTTATAACTACTACTATTTTACTATCTAAGTTTTCGTGACCTGAAATTCCTCATACAAAGCTGACAACCTGTTCCATGGGTTAGAATCAGAGTTACAGGTATTTTTAGTATCATTCCAGGGTCTCTGACACCTCTGGCAAGGCTGAAAAGCCTCCTGACCAGGTTTTGGGTCGGCCAAAGGCATCATAGGAACCCCCTGGGTTCCAACAGAGAGCCAAAGGCCTGTGTCTCTCCTCCCATCCCTCTGTCCCTCAGGAAGGAGCAGAGCCAGTGGATGGAGGGTCCTACATGTCCTTGCACTCTGGGCCAGCAGAGTCACTGCTCCCATCTAACACATTGCCTCCAACACACACCAGACCAAAACCACACATTTAAAAGGGAGAGCAAACATTCCCAGTGCTCAGAAGCAGAGAAGCAGATCACGTCTCCCTGTCTATCCTCTTCTGCTCACCACCTTGGAGGACACTGCAATGGAGATGGCCCTGCTCATGCAGCACAAGAGCCTGCTCCAGCTGTCAGCTGTGTGGGTGAAGCAGCACAGCTCTCCAGGTTAAAAAAACAAACATACATTCTAGCTACAGTGAGTCCTATCTCCACAAGATTATGCATCTATCTAGGAATTTGTTTCATCCTTGTGCCAGAGATTCAACTTCTGCAGAGAGCAGTAAGGTTTTTCCAATGCTAGGTGCTAAGTGACACAATAAAATAAATAGAATCTATTTCCCATAGCACCTTCTCTTGGAGGACCTGACACAAGGAGAATGCGCCTCATTGCCCCTCCATGGTTTGGAACCCTGGAGGCCAGCTATGCAGGGCTCAAATGATCTCACCAAGGCTAAACAAGAAATTTATGATGGAGGCAAGAAGGGAGACACAGCTCCTGCCTTTTAGACCTAAGATTGCTCTTGTTCTACAATCCTGTGCTCCACAGATCCCGCTGCTCCTTGGCTGGAGAAAGGAAATAGCTATTTACATTTTTACACAATAACCCAGGCAGAGGCAATGAAATCTGACACCAGACTAATGTTTTAGCTGCCGTTCAACAATGGATTCATTAAAACAAAACGACCCTGCAGATTTGGATTATAAACAAAGCAATTAACAATGACAAAAATTTGCAACCTATTAAAACTATTTTGGGAGCCAGGCCCTCAGTGGTACCTCAGAAGGTCATACCAGCTGCTATCAGCCCAGCCTATGGCTCCTTGGCTCTGGTCAGTGTCAAATCCATCCCCCAGTGCCCACCCCAAAGCAGCCCCTGAGTCAATCCATGTATTTCCAGCTTCCAATTAATTAATTCGGCAGCTGGCTGACACCACACCCTCCTTCCCTGGCCACATTCATTATGCTGGGCTCAGGGGAAAGAGGGGCTGCAGATGCTGTTGCACTCTTATTGCTGGCACACGCCTGGAGTGCCGTGCTGGCTGACTTGTGCAGGGAATTGCTCCCATCCTGGGGCTGAGGATATTCCATCCAGCCCTGGGAAAGGTCAGGGAATGAAGTCCTGACACATGCAGACCTGGCAGTCATCTCTGTCCCACCCTCCAAAGCCAAAGTACAAGGGAATTTACTGTTTTTTCATAGTTCTGGTGCCTCCTTGCTCCTCAGTCTGGGGTTTTGTGCACTGACATTTCCCCAGAACCCTTTGGAGCTCCTGGCAGGTGGCTCAGAAAGTCTACGATCACCCAGGTGCACCCAAACAGGAAATTTCTCTCAGGCGGTGATAACAATCAGAGCCAGGCCTGGGATTTTGCCCCAAATTGTTTTTAAGTGATTTAAAGCCAGGACTTTACATAGTGATGCCTGAAGTGGGGCTCTGGCCAGTCCTCACCCATCACCTGCAGTTCTGTTGCTGGGTGTCACAGGTCCATAGCTGTTTATTTATTTTTTCCCCCTACAACCTTTTGTCAAAGTCTTGCTCCTCCCAGGAGCTTTGGGTACTCTGGATGCTCCACATATCACTTCCACTATGAAGTTACAGATTATGATTCTTGCAAAACTCTGCTATAGACTCCTAAGTACATATAATATACTCAAAAATATAACTTATTGTATCATTTGCTCTTCCTCTAATCCATATCAAGAATTCTCTTGAGAACATTAACATGCCAGTGACTTTTGTTCCAACATATTTTCAAAGGATGACAGTAATTTTCTGAAGCTGGAAGTAATGAAGGAATGGCAGTGTACTCCTTCCACAAAGGAGAGGCAAGTAAGCTCATAATAAAATGTAGTGTAATAGATAATAGAGATACCACAGCAAATCCTTTTGTTTTAAGAAGTTTTTAATTTCTAGATAGCTCTGTGATGCCCAGGAGTTCCTTATGTTTTAATCACAATACAAAAGTCTGTCTATTTACCTTAATTATTCACGTTGAGGTTTTTAAGGTTCTTTGTGTTCCCACCCTAAGAACTCATCCAGCATCAAAGTTTGGAGGGTTTTTTTTTTAGCTTGTTTTCTGAATATGTTATAGTTGGCATCACACCATAAAACACTTTGGCAGCCAAGCAAATAGCTTTACACGAAACCCAGCATAATCGTGGGTTACTGAAATATGCTTCCTGTACATGTCTGGAATTCCCCTAATTAGCAGAGTATTTTCTAATCTGCCCAAAATGTATCATGCCAAAACCATGATGTATTTTCTTTGTTGTCCACCCAGGACAGACAACCATTTCACTTCATCAATTTTGGAAAACCACCTGTAACATGAAAGGAAATTAATCACTCACTACCTCTGAATTCACAATTTTTTGTCCCATTGACTTCATATAGAGATTGGTTGGCCAAAAGTCTTTCACAGGATAATCCAAAGCAATCACAATTGATAAATCAGTCTGTAAAGGCACCCTTAGGTTGATGCAGAGCTGCTTTGACAGCCAATACTACAAGTCCCAGCATGCACCTTTACAGCTCATGACAGGGGAAGATTTTTTGGTTTCTTTTTGGGTTGTTGGGTTTTTTTTTAATTAGTTGCATTTTGGGAAATGAAGTTCTGATCACTACATACTTCCCATTGATAAGACCCTACATGTGGGACAGTTTGCCAATGCAGTCCTCTGCTGACAAATGTGTGATAAATTCCTTTGTAAAAACTTTTATTGAAAAAAAAATTACACTTTTCCTTTCCAGATATCACTGAAAATACCTACTTTGAACACATCTCCATAATTGATACCAGAGAAGATTTCAGCTTTAATATTAGATTATTATACATTATTATTCAACTTAATTAAGATTATTCTGTACTTCGTCATCTACTGTGGACCTAAGTTCTCAGGCAGAAGTAGCTGTAGCTTAAAAGCTTTCTGTGGTTTTCAGCACAGAAACTGGAAGAAAAAAACCCAAACCACATGCTTTTGGTGCCAATCATGCAGAATAAACAGCAGTAGTGATAAACTCTGATTTCAAGGTAAGTGCAGTCCATTGGCTGGAATTTATTCAAATAAATCTTGTTCTTAAAATGAACAAATTTTGAAGGTCAAAAACTGTGGGCAGATAACTCACAAGCAGCAAAAGAGACTGAAGAGTACAATAAGGTGTTCATTACAAATGATCCGCCTCCTTTATTGATTGGATAGAGATCTTTTAATAAAACAGTTCATAAGTCTTTTAAAAAAGAGAAACAATCTGTTAAAATTAAGAGATGAAACAATTTTCTCCTGTTGTGGTGAATGCTACCGGTGTTTGAGAATATAATCCATTGTGCAAAAACAGGTTTACCTTCCCACAGTAATTTCTAGATTTTAAATCTGTGGACTAGTTTTTAAATGTGTTGACCTGGAGCATTAACTGAGATGATGCATAATCCAGTTGATCTTAGCACTGATTTATGGCCTCAATTATGAAGTTCTACATCAATCTAGAAATTAATATTTCAGCCTAAACACCATTTCACTTTCTCCACAATATGACTTGTCACTGTTAATCTCCAGCCTTGATGTTAAACATCTCCTTGCTACCAAACTGTGAGTACAACATGGTCTTTATTTTCTGAGCTGCTGGGAAAAATGATTGAAGACTGAATTGATTGAAAATCTTGATTTATCTTGTCTAAAATTTCAGTAGTGTGCAGTGATTTATATACCAGCGAAATTTCTTTGATTAGCTCACCATAATCTAGAAAGGCTAAACATTATGGGCATTAAAATTTCAACACAAATGTTATCTCTGCAATAAGCACAACAGTGACATCTTATGCCCATCAATTCGTGTATTAACTGAAGTTCTGACACTTCTCAGTAGAGATTTACCTCCAGAGCTTTGAGGTTTGAGCAATCAATATATAACCTACTTTGATGCATTCCACCAAACTACATTAAAATAACATTAGGGCTTGCTTTAAGCTGACAACAGGAAATGCACAGCTAAAAGGCAAAAAACTCAACTTTTTACCGATCCTTACATATTTTCAGATCCTGTAAGCAACACATGATTTATTGCCACAGAAACCAGCTAGAGCCTGATTTCAGAGCTCCACTTTTCTAGGCTGTGTATAACTGTGTTAAACCATCTTCATCAACTCTTTATGAAGCATAAAGGAACGTTATCCAGTATCTTCTTGAACCACACAGACCTCCAACAGTTCTGTGTGTGCCTCAACACAAGGTTCTGGGACCCCTCGCCCTCCTCCGGCTGCAGGTTCCTGAGCAGCCCAGCTCAGGAAGGACTCTGGATATTTTTCCTTACAGACATCAAAGAAAGACTGACATTCAGTCATTTAAGTGTTCTAATAAATAGAAATGCAACCCTTGAAATGATCACAATGCATTGGAATGTCGGCATTAAAGAACATTTAATTGGGCTTTCAAGGAATATGCCAATTTTAGCAAATACATTCCAATTCTATTTGAAATAGGAAGTGGTTTTCTTTGTACAAAACTCTTCCAGTGTAAG
The DNA here is from genome assembly GCA_013400315.1 of Bombycilla garrulus. Lineage (NCBI taxonomy): Eukaryota > Metazoa > Chordata > Aves > Passeriformes > Bombycillidae > Bombycilla > Bombycilla garrulus. The sequence continues at coordinate 398,631 of VXBU01011289.1, read as the reverse complement.
TTCCACCAATTCCACAGAATGGGATGAAAACCTCAGTTTTCTCCTGAGAGATAATTACCTGTGTAGGCACAGGTTCATCACACAGAGATCACTCAGAGCTCCACCATTTAACTCCTTCATATCACGTGAACAAATAACCTGCTCTGTCTTGACTTTAGGATTGTTTGTAACCCTTGAGTTTCAGATCTACAACCTGCTTAAACAGGAAAGGCAAAACTTGCTGTGAGGGAAGAAACACACCAATAGAACATTACTGACAGAGGTAGCACCTCTCCCAAGCACCTCTCCTAAGCAGGACTTGTTACTCAGCCCAAAAGAACATTTTGGACGAGACTGAGAAAGTGTTCAACAGAACCGTTATATTTAATAATATTATTATTATTAAACCTAAACAGAGGGAAAGGAAGACAAATGTAGAAAATAAGCTTACAGGAGACTGTAAAGTCTGACATGTTTGAAGTCAATGATATTTTCCAAACTAAATGATTCTATGTTTTTAATTAATGAAAGTGAATTTACTCAGAAAAGCTGGGTCTGTCTGGTGTGAAAATGGCTGTGGTGTCATGTGTGTTTTCAACAGGTTATAACTCAGCTGGGATCTGCTAGAAGGCACCCAATGCCAGCCTGAGACTACTTTAAGAGCACTGGCTAGAAATAAGTTTAATTCAGGCAAAAAGTAAAGATGATCACATCCTCAGGCCTCAAAATCAACAGGGAAACAGTATCATAGAACAATGAAGAAATCAAATTTGTAAGGCCAGTATATTCCATAATTGCTTCTACATTGCCCCTTAATGTTAGATAAATAAAGTATTCTTTTTTATTCTATTACTTTTAAGATTTTTTCCACTTAGATATCAGTGAGGCCAGATGAATTCTACATTATTTGGTGAGATTGAAGCCCATACTCTTAAAGCTGCAAACCAGTCATTACAGTGCATGTTCACACAGCAGGATTTTCACTACTGCATGGAATAAGTGCATGCATGATCACATAATAAAACCTTGAATTTCTACAACAAAAGGAAGAGATAACTTAGATAATGGATAAGACTGGCATACAACAGTTAGATAAACTGAAATTGTAATGGAAAATTTTTTGAAGGCTACAAATTCAGATTTATGTTCTTCTTACAATAACATGTACTTTCTGCTTTCATACTCCACCTGTACTAACTTTTGGGGAGGATAAATGAGATGATGGGTGCTTTCGGCCTGGGATTCTTTTGCTTGTGTAACTCAGACCGAATTGCAGACCTGCACTGCAGTCCTAAAACTCTTTTGTACGGAGCATGCATAATCAGCAGACTTGGACAAATCTGCTAATACCACAGTTAACTGCCTTGAGCAAACACACTATTATAATTTCGCACCAATTTGAAAATATCCATTTAAATGTTAAATGAAGAGGAACTAATCAATAAAAACATGCATAGAGTCTCTGGGGAAGTACATTAGAAAGGACAACAATAATCTGCCATTAACATGCAAATAAAGACTCAGCAGGAAACAATAAGAGTATTGACTGCACTGCAATATTTTCAGAGGAATGTTTTAGTAAAATTTGGGCCAAATTTAACTTTAAGTCACTGTAAACACAGACCAGCTAAATTTGACATCGTGGGGAAAGGAAGAGAAGTTCCAAATTCTGGAGGCATGAGATAGCTACCGGTACTGCTGACCTTGTGTGGCATTTAGGGTAAGGTGCGCTAAAAATATTTTTAATTAGATTGCCTAAAGTGCTCAGCATCTGAGACAGCATGCAAACTAAGTATGGAGTGAAAGGAAATAATATAATGCACAATCAAAGGCTTGAACTGGCGAGACTGGCCAGTCTACCTAATTATTTTTTACGCTAACATAAACACTGCTATGAATCTATAACCTTCTAGTTAAAGCTTGTGAGCTAGCTCCCTGAAAGCTGCACATCAGAAATAGATATTAAAAAAGAGATTAACTCAAAAAGAACAGAGAGATATACACCAGAATTCTTTGTATCAGAAAAGAGAAAATAAAAATACGGACACATAGGGAAATGGATTTGGCTGGCTTCAAAAGAAAGAAATCATAGGCAAGAATAGGCAGACTGGTACTGACAGAGGTGTGAAAAGGTTGAATGAAAAGCCTGATTTTTNTAGGGTTTTTTTCCACAAATTATACTTCTCTCCTTAGAGGAGAGTTGGCACATTTTTACAGCAGCTCTTGACCTTTTTTTTTTTTTTTTTTTGATTTTTTTTTTGAAGCAGGAAAGAATGAGCTTTTTGAAGACTAAAAAAGGTGGGAAAATAAGCAAGGAAGGGTTTTACAGTGGCTGCAACAAAGAAAGAGGATGCACAAGAAAAAAGAAAAATCCTCATAATAAGTAGAAAAGCAAACAGAAAAGCTCACAGCAATCAAGATTCAGGAATAAAAGGCATTTATTTTGAGAACTAGGTTGTTAGATGATTTTATAACAGTTTATCCTCAAATGCACAATTCATGAACCCTCTGGGCTACTGGATAACATTTGGGTTCACTCTTACTCAATTCTGCAACTCAGCTACTGTCATGCTGTTGCCACCAAAATGGAAACAAAAAGCTCATTCAGGAGTCACTCATTATTAATCAATAGTCATTTGCTCTGTGAAAATAGTAGCCCAGACCAGCCATATATTCCTGGAGAGCAAACATTTTAAATTTAAAACTATGAGCATTTTTTCTGTACTTTGTAGGGCATCATCTTAGCTCATGCTGGCAGTGACAGAGTGTTCCCACTGTAAATAGTGCTGTCATTGGAAAAGTGAAAAAAGCCTGCAGTGTTCTTCTTTGTGCTTTCTCAAACATTGCTGCAGATTGTCACCTGTAGGCTGTTAGATCTTACTCCTTTGCTCCTCTTGCTGTGTTCCTTATCTGCCTCAAGAGCCTTTGCTTTGCAAAGGAGGCAGCTGCTGTTCAGTCCTTAATCACTGACTGTCCTTTCCTACAGTTCAGAACTTGCTCAGAGGAAGGTAAAATTTTAGTGAATGCCTGGAAAACTGAAGGAATATCCTAGCACTGCTGTCATGTTGGAACAGACCAGTCACCCCTGGAAAAGGCTGAATGCTCATTTAGCCAAGATGCTCCACCTGAAATGAGATGAACAACTTTTTGGAAAAATGACATTAATTCAGTTACCTGCCTGGCTTCTCCTCCCCTCTTGCAAGAGCACACAAAGATGACAAATTAAGTCAGCAGCATTTCCTTTCCAGAACTTCTTTGCCATCCTTTAGTGACAACTTATTTTCTTTATGTACCAACTCTTATCCTTAGGATTATGCTCCCAAATATAGTAAATAGTGACATGTTTAGTGTTAAAGAAAAAACACAGAGGCTCCTAGATAATCCATCCTGACTGTGGGACTATTTGGCTTTTCTTTCTGCAGTCAGATCTGGACGCTGGTTAGCAGACCTGCCTGCTGTAGTTCACTAACAAAAAAAACAGAGAAAATAGGTTGGCCCCTGCATGAGGATGTAAAGCAAGCGAAGACTCTTTATTTTGTTACACATTTCTTTATAAAAGCTGACATAGACTCCCTTATCATGTTCTTAAACAAAACCTCCCTAGCTAAACAGTATTTTAGCATCGTCACCTCATTTATCTGCTTGAGAAACCTTGCTTTAGATGCTCAGCCCATCTTATACACCTAATCTCAGTGAAACCTTTTTTAATTTAGCCTGAGGATAAAATATTGAATAGTGTTCGTATTTATACACTTCTGTGACCAAACTAAAAAGAAAAAAAAAATCACCTGATGAACAGAGGAAAGGAGCACTGGCATTGGCAAATGCTCTGATCTCACTCACAGCCAACCTGCTGCCTGATTAATGAGCTGTGATATCATAGTCTGTGAGCAGGCATACATAAGTGGCAAGGAGAAGAACAGCACCATCAGGCTGCTTCTGTCTAAATCTAGGAGGAGAAAAAGGTAAAAATAGAGGTTGTAGTACTAGTTTCTTTAAAGGAAAAAGGAAATCCCTCATATATCACGGCCCCTGGATTTGAGATTTGTTGTTAGGTTTTTTCCAATAAAGATATATAAACTAGCCCTCTCCCTGAAGTGCAGGAGATTTTTATGAAAGTGCTTTGAAATATTAGTGATTCCTGGAAGAACAAAGGGTATTTTTTAACCTGAAGAAGTCATTAAAAGCTGACAGCTTTTAAAATTGCTTTGTGTCTTGCTTACAAACTGGCAAAAAGGAATAGCCAGTTTCTTGGAGAAGGACGCTTCACAGCTATTGAAAGCAAAAACTGATGTGTCAGGGGAGAAGGATATTTCAAGGTCAGAGCTGGTCAGAGGAGACTCATTTCTGTCTTTTATGATGAATTTCTTAATAATTTTCAAATATGACATCCAGTACATATTGCTAAATTTTCACCTAGCTCTACTGGCCCTTGGAGTTTGCAAGAGACTAGGAAGACAATACGGAGATATTTTCCAGTTAAATTATTGGACTGGGATTCAGTACTGCATTTATCCCTGGATCTTCCCACAGATTTCCTAGGGCTGCTCTCACCCAGCTGGGAAACAAAGCTTTTGGACATTGATGATAGCTGGAAGGAACACACCAAATATCTGGAAAAGGAGAGTTTGGAGGCTGAATTTGGGGAAGCAGTGCCCTGGGCATGCCTGCATCTCATTAAACTAGAAGTGAGGAATAGGCTGATTGGCAGGGTGACATCCATGTATCCTTGGTATCTGGCCCTGAACAGGAATTAAGAGGAGGATTATGGACAGGGCTGGTACAAAATGATCCCTTTCCAAAAACACACTCTCAAACATCTGACAACACATGAGTTAGGGGCTTCCTCCTGGTGTCCTGCGCGCTTTTTCCACAGTCATTTTGGTGATCTCTCACTAGAAAGGGACCAAACCCTGCTAAAACAGATGGATTCAAACTGTGGAGGATTCCCTTGTGCAGCAAGGAAGAGCAATAGTGCTCTGACCTCAGGTTTTACTTCCTAGGATTTTCATTTTAGTAAATGCAGTCACCTAGAATGCATTGCAGAATCTATGTGAATAAGAAAGATCCCTTCTTGAAATCCAGAAAGAAAAAAGTGCAAGCAATGCTATGAGGACATCCTCAATATCTTGCAAACTATATTTAGTTATGCCAGTGAAGAAAACACAGACTTCCATGGAAGCATGTGGAAACAAAAGAAAAAAATTAGTATGTGGGCCATCATTGTAATTCACATTAGAAAAATGACGGACTTACACTCCATATGCAAATTTAATACAAACATAATAAAGCTGCATATAAGTCTAACAGACAGGTAATATCTTTCCTTAAAACTAACCAGCTTCCACGGATTGATTTTCACCATAGAGATTCCAGTTTATAGCACCATTTTTCTAAGTGATTCTCTGCACCAGAGTATAATTTAGATGATGGATCCCTCTCAATTACTGTCCATTAGAAGACAGGAAAACATTAAGTTCAAGTGAGTATTACAAGAATTATGGGTTACCCTTAAAGTGAAGAGATTGTAAGTGAAAATTAATTTTTAACATGTTCATTTCTGATGTTGTGTAGCATGTTTCTGAGAAAAAAAAGCTTCCCAGGAAAACAAGTGTTTTTAAAGTAAAAGCACCTTTCATTAAAGAAAGAAATACAGTGCAGCATAGTAAAACCATGTAATTCAAACAGCAAATACTGCAAAGTATTTCACATGACTTCCCTAACTAATTTTAAAGGGGCCCTGCACCATAAGGTAGAGGATGGCTGGACTATGCTGCAGATGTTCTGAACATGCAGATGGTAAAGGGCTGTGAGAAAGCACAAGTGATGTCCAGCACAAGAAACATACTGGTGTTGCACATGCACATTTTTTTATAAGTCAAAGTAAAAGCTGAAGGCTCTTACCTCAAAATATCATTAAGATAAAGAGTAAAACTTTAAACCAACTCATCAAACTTGAAATTAAATTTTTCCCTGGGTAAATTCCATATTTTTCACATGGAGATGCCATGAATACATGCAGTAATTCAGTTTAGTTATGTAATTATCAAATTTGCTTACAGAGGACAGAGAGCCAACTTGAAAAATAGAACTCTTTTCATATAACCTTGATACTGAAACTAATTTAGAGACATAACATGACCATCCTGATTTTAGAAGGCATTTCTCTGATCTACTATTTCAAAATAAAGTTAAACCAACTTGAGGATTCTTTCAGACTGCTTTTTATTTTTTTCATTCACAGTATATCCTAATATGAAACATCATGTGTTTACCCTCTGAAAATTACTGGTATAAATGCCTCAATATTATTAGAAAATAAAATCTTTGTCCCTCTGTAGAGACCCATGTGGAAACAAGACAAGATGAACATTTTGCATGACACAAACAATTGCTCTGCAGCTGCTGCCACGACCCTCAGGCTACACTAGAGTCATGGCCCTTTCCCTATAGGGATCTTGCGGTTAATGTATCCATTTAGTTTACAGTCCAAGTATAAATCCTATTTTATGCCAACTTACTGATAACTTCATAGCAGGTTGCTTTCTATCTGTGTGTCCTGCACATTCCCATACAATAAAATACCTGCATTTAAGCCCTTTCTGACACTATGTGAAATCCAAGGGATTTGTGTGGTGAAATCTTTGTCCTCATGGTGTGACTGACAAAACTGCTAGGGGAAGGAAGACACCATAGGTCCATTTCTTCACTCAGTGTCTCTGGAGAGCTGACCTGGTTTGCCTATGGTGCAACCTTGTAAATTTAATATTCAACAGTTTAAACTCAACAGCTTTCAGAGCTAACATAATAAAAAATGTTCCTAGGAATGCAATGGACATCTAAATACCATTTATGTCTAAATTCCTTCACAGATATCCATGCATACAGTCATCAATATTGTGTATGATTGGCGTTCTTATGGCACCTGCGATGCAAAGACCTTGACCAGGATTAGTTACGCCTCTCCCACATCACATCTGTGAGGATGGCAGAGGCCTCAGGAACTAGCACTGTGTATAAAAAAGCATTTTACAGAAAAGGGAAAAGTCCTCATGCAGGAGGGAATATTGGCCTTTTCACGGTCAAAAGATGTTTTGATTTCAACTTAAATAGAAACAGGAATTGAGCTCATCTGCTTTCTTATTTTTTTTCTTTTAACCTATGAAACCAAGGGACCCGCCTACTCCTCCTCTCCTTTTGGCTGTACTCCAGCTCCTACACATGCAACAGGGACTGATAACAATAAAATATACTGGTATTGAAAATCTGCCCATTATTAATAAGGCAGATGACTCATTAGTCCTTCAATATGCTGTTAACTCAGAATAAGGCCAGCCTTTTATTGCTATGGGAGTTTTGTTTGTTTACTTCAGAGCTCTGTTGCTCTTGCCAGTGGTTTAGATCCCTAAGAAAGTGAGATCATTACAAGTGCTGCCGCAGTGACACCAGTTTGACCCCTGTCCATTCCAGACAGTGACAGCTTTTCCATTCTTTTGAAGTGGAGTAGGATCAACACCACTGTAAATCACTGGAAACTTCCACACCCTCCTGTTGCTGTTTTACAGCATAAAATTAGGACTCCTCCATACCTGTGCAATCCTTTAAGATTTCAATACACACATATGATGAATGTAAATTTCTTTTGTGTCTTCATGCAAAATGTAGCAAATGAAAAGTCCAAAATATTGCCAGGCTGGACAGTTAGCAGTTACAAAGCCTTGTATTCCCCTCCTCCCTGAATCTCAATGTTCATTTAATGTGTATTTTGAGTGAATGAAAAATTGGATTATAAGGACAGCAGAAAGAGAGACCAAGAATACACAGGGATGGTAATGGCAAAGCCACGCAGCCAAATGTTCATCAGCAATTGACCATGAAATGATGACATCCTATCAAATTAGAACTGAAATATTAAGTTCTCAGTTCTTGTGGTTGAAGCAGTTTTTTTATGATGTTTTTGTTAGATTGAACTTTGTTTACCAAGTCCTTTTACTTACCAGTGAATTTTGTACAATGTTATGCTCTTTGATTTTAGGATTGTCCAAGACCAAAGACATCATGAAATTTTGAATCCCAGAATACATTTTCATTCTTCAACAGAAAGAAGATGCAAACATACCAAGATTTCCATTTAATGGCCTAAAGCTGAGCAGAGCAGGTACTTCTCTGGGACATAGGGTGTGCCTTCCCGAAGATAAAAGGGGTAAGCAAAAGGCAGACTGTGTCTGCTTTATGATAAAGCTGATACTGCTTGCTAGGGAAAAGCTTTGTCATTAAGTTAAAAATGAGTGAGAGGAAACTTCCCAGGCTGTATCTGAAATGAAGCAGCTGAATATCTGGCAAAAGCCATGCATCATAAACTGTGCCTCTAAGACTGACATTCACTTCTCTTCCTTATATGTCAGAAACCTAAGAATTCCTTCCTTTTACCAAATTGCAGGAAACATCTCATTAATGCCATTCTTTCTTAGAATCTTTTAAATATGTATTTTTCATTAAAATTCTAATTCTTGATAAACTGAAAGCAAGATCTGGTGACAAAAAGGTTATAATTAATCTAGCAAGAGCAGTCAAAGAAATCCATGTAATTGAAAGCGAATGTATGAATGAGGAGACTAATGCTACAGAAGTTCCAAAGCCTTTTCTGTGGAATTAATACTACAGAGACCCATAAAAGATTAATCAAGATAAGCAATCGATAACTTCTCAAGTGCTAATAAGCACTGCCATGTTCCATGATCTGTTGAGCAGTTTATCATGTTTAACCATATGAAGATTTATAGAAAATCCATTGTTAAAACCAAAGGATGAGGTAATGCACCACTTAGTAAATGAAGTGCAATTAAAATTTATGCTTGATATTACACATTCAAAAGATCGGTAAAAATCATTTTGATTTCCTCTTTTTAAAGGAACAAAATTAGGGCACTAGTTGTACCTTTCAGCCAGTAGTCCTGGGAGAACAGTGAAGACAGCAATGGCATTCTTCAAGTTAATATCTGCTTTCAAATGAAAGGCGATGAAATAGCCTTAAAAATTGTTAAGCTCTCTTCTCACTTCATTTTACTCAGGCATCAAACTTTGCTTGAAAATTTTGAAAGTTAAATAGAATACCTATTAGCAACAAAAAGGTCTCTGCTATCCATCAATCTGATAGATTTGCAGGTCAGATGAGTGAATTACTTAATGGCTAATTAATAGTCCATAAACTACAGGTCTTGACCTTGGGGTTACCGTGACAGAACTCCACACTACAGCATATTATTAATTAAAACCACCAAATTATGTATTTAGTAATCAATTATTTAACATTATTAAGACCTCTCAAATGTATTGACATGATTTGTTATTTATTTACATGTCATTGGGCAGCAATATATTCTGACAAGCACACCACTAGCATTCCTAGTGGGCTTTGAATAGAGTTGCAGAACCGGATATATACTTTTCCTTTATAGGTACGTATTGTTTGTCTACTTTTAGTTTTGTTTGGGACTATATTTGTAAGTGAGAATCTCCTCCAAAGCTTAGCAAAAAAATTAATTTAAAAATCTTTATTAAGTCATAGACATGTCATAGGAAAAAAAGTTAAGATCTTGCCTGCTTCCTTCATAAATTGCAGACTCTTAAAAGCCTTGTATTTGAGCCAGTGACACTACAGACATCACTTTGCCTTGGCAGTGCCCTGGACCATATATTTAAGTTCATACCTCGATGACCTACTATGTACATACAGATATATATATATACACACACATACCGAACCATTTCTATGTTCCAGTTACGGTCATTCCTAAAGCACAGATGATTCCTGTTTTCCTGTGGCATGTAGCTAATGATACGGGGCAGAAAATAAACTAACCGCTATCCCAAGAAGTAAAAAAAACACGATCAAGTTTCAGCAAGCAAGAACCAGATTTTCAAAATACAGATGACTGTCACCCTGTAGGACAGAGGACAGTCACTTCACTAGTACAAGCTAGAAGCAGAAAGAATGAGCTGAGGTGCTCCATGGATACATAAAAAACCTAGGATGAGGAGGAATTGTATCCAAGGCCCTGGAAACTCATGAGACTGCTTAGTGATTAGTGCTCACCCTGTCTCATAAGATAAACTCTCATTTCTTTGCTGCTGTTTAGCAGAAGCACATTCATGTGTCCAGATGTTGCTTGATTTGAATTGCCCTTAGAGCTACCTGCTCCTCTTCCCTAAAATGGAAACTGAATTTCTTAACTTCTGGTGAGCTAAGTCATACCTAAATTAGATGCCTTAAATAAGCAGCATGGGTTACCTCCCTACATGGACAATAAATTATCCAGACAAATGTATCACTATAAATTTTATCAGTATGATAGATACATACAATTGAGGGTGTGTGGTTCCTAATTAATTAACTGGCATATTCATCTGCAATTAGCAAATAAGCTCTCAGATCTTGGCACAGGTACTGTAAATTGTATAAGGCATGGGTGCGTAATTGCAATGAAACAGGACTCTTTTGCATGATGGTTACTTCAGGAAAGCACATTCACTCTAACCTATATTCACAAATTGCTCTGACTCACCCAAAATTACATTTTTCAAAACAAGTCTAGCGTTTAGAAGGCAATGGAAGGGTTATTAAGGTTACATTAGAGGCATACTTTGCTAGGTCGTCACTTTTATTACTAACGTTAGCTGGTTTTAACCCACTTTGCTTCAGAACGGTACAAATAATTTTGTACCACCTACAACTGAAGATATAACACTCACATCAGGACAAAAAGTGTTCTAGAAACATTTACAACCAAGAGAAGTTTGTTTGTGAAGTGGGACCATCTTCTTCCATTATATAAGTAGGATAAGTGAAATGTTTTACACTGCATCACTCGTGTGACATAGAGGTTCATGTCCATATCAGTTAGACACTGACAGAGTTGGCCTTGGATCTCCTAACAGCTGACTGGGAAAAAAAAGGAAAAAAAAAAAAGTAGAAGAAAAATTGCTGTTAAAAACTGTTCAACTCTGCTATTGATGGGCACGGAATTGGTTAAACTGCCTCTGAAGCTGACTTCTCAAGTCAAGACTCCTATTTTTTGAAATATTCATACTTAGCAGAACTTTCCTATGCAGCCACCACAGTTTAAGCAGGGAGCCATGTAAACTTTAAATTCCCTAACACAACGCCAACACTTCCACTCTGAGCCTCAATTATTGCTGTTTATCTGCAAGTCACACGTGACTGTGGGAGCCTATGACGCGCCACCTTGCCAAAATCACACTCGAGTACCATGCAACCAGTGGCACTAAAAAGACATCCAGTGCCATTAACATGTTATGCTGGATGTATGACCTGCAGAGCCAACACTGTATCCAGAGCAAGAAGCATTGCCTATGGAAACCACGTTCCTTCCTGGCATCTCTAGGGCATAGAGCTCACTGTGTTTATAGTGAATGTCTTACTGTATTATTATATTAAACATCTCAGGCACTTTCACTTACCTTTCAGAATTAAAGATTAATCAATTCCATGGCTGTGGGTATCTAAACAAAATGTATTGATCCCATTCATTTTTAAAAGCAAGACATTCTGTTGTATTTCAATATGTTGTATTTTAAGGCAACCTTATTAATCCCATTTTGAGAACTCTTGATATTCCATTGGAATTTAGATACAGAGTAAGCGTAAGATTTTCAATATGATGATGTGTCCACGGAAACCACACTCTTTTGTATTGACATGCTTTTGTTTGCATCAGGATCCACCCACTTCTCTTACTATAAGCAGAGGCTCAACCTGAGAACCATTATACATTTCAGTGTTCCTGCTGTTTTCCCTGGAATCACACATGCACGTTGGAGGTACTTCTACACACAAGGAGAAGATCCTAAAAACCAGGAGTAGACTTGCCTGAGTTTCGCATTACACAGTACAAGCCTGCAGAAATCAGCTACTTTTGGGAGCCATTTTACTAAATTCAGTTACATTTCACATTTATAGCAGTCAAGTTCTTCAGAGCAAGACCAGAATCTCTGTTTTCCTCTTTGGTACATAATGTTGGTCTAGTTGGCTAATAGAGGATAAATTCCATGGAGCACCAGCAGTTAGTGGATTCCAGAAACGACAGTGAGGGTCTCATAACACAGAAGGTTAAGCAAGAAGTGGCACTGATCACATCTACACAATCAAATCAGCAGTCTGGCAGTATTAAGCAATGAATTAGCAGTCATTGGTTTGATTTCAGGATTTACAGCTTTAAATGCTCAGCCTTGGAATGTTTACAAAGCAGCTAACAAAAAGTGAGTCTGTTCACAAACACCAGACACTCTCCTACATGGTTCCATTTTTTTGGGTGTGTGTTTCTGGATCCATGCACTGGAGTTTAGCCATAGAGTACTATTGGTGTCCACAGAAGTTCCAAATGCTACATGCACACAGAGAAAGCATGCTGGGAACATGCTATTCATGTAGGAGTTCACTGAAACAGGAATACACTGGAAAAGAAGAAAGGAATGAATCCCTTCTGGATGCAACTCAGAGCTGCCAGCTTCACAAGAGGATCTCAAAGAAGATGGCACATACCTTAAAACTGCACATCTGTGCATGCATTCCACGTGTTACTCTTCAGCAATACCAGTGGAGCCTCTTCCATATGAAATAAATACGTTATGTAAATAAAAACACAAATAAATTCTAGTGCTCCAGGCAAAAAAAAGAGCTTATATTATAATACTGTAAATTATGAAGGCTGTAATTGCTAAAACCAATAACTTTACAAAACAGAACCATGCTGATAAATATGTGTGATAAGACTGAGTAAGGCTTACTTTATTTCAGAGTGGAGTAAGTCAGTTAAGTCAATGTAATTACAGAAGGCAGGCAATACATTGAAGTCCTCAAAAAATCATCAGCTTTCTCCCAACACTTTTTTTAATCCTAAGAAAGAAAACTGTAAATGAAACCTGTGCGAGAAGCAAAAAAAATTGTTCTGTGAGTTAGAATCAAAGAATCATTGAATATACTAAGTTGTAAGAGATCCCTGAAGATCATTGAACACAACTCCTGGCTGTGTGCAGGACAGCCCAAGAATCTCAAAAGATTCCAAACACCAACCCTTCTTTAAGCATCTTTACTCTCTAGCTACTTTTAGGAAATCAATACATTCTTTTCACAAGAAATCACAGCTAGTGATTTCTTATTTATAAAATATATAGAAGATTAGAAATTATGGGCTTTACATTAGATCAGTTCCTGAAATGCAGTGGTTTAAAAGACTAATTGAACATATCTACCACAAACAAACACTCACACTTTGTAAAACAAAAATGCAGCCCTGTCTGCATAGCTGTGAGGGTTTTTCAAAATGCATGCTGGTTCAAAATAGAGTTGAGGCAAAATCGGCGTTTTTATTCAAGATCCCAGAGTGTTGATAAAATGAGATTAAGATTCAACTTATTTTTGCTTTAATGGAAGATGCAAACTGATTTAATCAATTTTTAAAAACAAAATGAAAAGTGCAGACTATCATCCATTTTTCTCAAGAAGCAATTTTGCTTGTTCTAAACAATCTTTCTGTTCCTGTGTCTGTGTTCCACCAGTAGCAACTGCTTGGTGCAATAAATGTCTTTTATAAATCTTTAGAAGAGGCAGAACTGATAAAAAACAGTGACATTTCTCAGGTTGCATTCTGAAGTGTTTAATTTGACTTTTCTCTCAGACAATTTCCTCCACTCTAGTTACCTCTGTCAGTCTCTTGGGTGACCTGCTCTGCCATACCCTGAAAATTTGTCTCCCCACATTCTACAGATCCTGTAGTTTCTCAATTCTAATCCTCAATGTCTATATTTTTATTATATCGTTAGTCCTCAAGATCCCGTCATAGTGCACCTGGTTAGGTAAACTCTCCCTGGTGAAGTCTATTTAGCTCACAGAAGATATGATACCATATGAGTAATATTATATTTCTTTTCCTTATTACTTGTTTGATGACACCAGGCTTTTTATTGATGAAATCCCCAACATTTGAGATGGGGAGCCCTCGTGTCCAGACCCTGAAGTTCCTCTATTTTCTACATTTCCTTTTGTGTCCTCTATTGTCATCCTCACTAAAATTCAGTTTCCTATTTTCCATAGCACATTCTCACTCTCCCCTCCAGCTCAGTTGCACTTGAAACTCAACTCTCTACAGCCCCTCTCTCAAGTGTTTCTCCTCCAATCTCCCACATCCATCTTTCTTCTTTCTTTCAAAGCTTTCTTTCAAAGTCACATCTCTACTTTCATCTCCTCCTATACTCCTTAGCTCTGGCAAATCCATTCCCTTCACCACCTTTCATGTATATACCTTACTTTGTGCCACCCAATTTGTTTGGAACAAACTCAATTATTTATCAAATTCTCTTGCTCCCCTTCTTCATCTGCGGAATAAAAACTTCACCTTTACTAGACACATAAGCCACTTGGGTTGGCATGAGTGCATAAATTCATGGACATCACCTCTTATAACATGCAATTGATTTTTGGGAAAGTATCTATGGCTGATGTGGCCTTAAAGAAGGTAAATCACAAAGTCCTGTTTCAAGAAGTCTTGATCTTCATAATAAAACTGTATCTAAGAAGTAATCAATCCTACCTCTAAGCACATGAATGGAGTCTCTTGTAATCCCTGCAATGTTTAAAACCAGGTACACTTAAAATTTGCTTCCATAGATAATCCTTTATCAGAGCCAAGCATTGCAATAATTCATATTTGAATAAAAAGAACATCTAATTCTCCCCAGAAACTTACTCTTGGGGATCCAAACAAATGCTTCTGGTATGCCAAACTCATTGAACACACGATACTTGCTAGATTTCTTTCGTTTTCTGCAAGCATCATGCTATGTGGTAATACCAAAGGTTATCCTAAGGGTTTGACATTGGTTCAGATCTCAGGGCTTTGATTTCCATCCAGATTAAAAGCATTTTGTGAGTATGCCAAATTAATAAAAATGCCTCCTTGATACAATTCACCTGGCCCTGCATTACCTGCCTATACCCATCTACACCAGAAGAACAATGTAATTTCAATTCTGAGATTCCAGAGAGAGTTCAAAAGATCTTTCACTCCACTTAAGAATACTTATTTATCTCTAGTACGTAAACTCCATAAAATTAAGGTAAGAAACAGTTCCTCTGCTGCAACCTAAGCCTGTCTGTGCAAGCAGTGTTTTGTTTTCTACTAATACTAATTGTAATCCCATTGTAGGTTCAATCTCTCTGCAAAATATGGGTCCAAATGGCTTTTCCTAGTATTACACTTTAACATTTCATGATTACTCAGCCCAGACTAAACTGTGGATTTTGCACAAGAGAGCTTCTGGTTTTTAATTAAATCCAGAATGTATTCTAGAAGGTAAGTACTTGAATCTCTATCTCTTAAGATACATCCTAGTATTTATTCTAAGAAAGAAAAAAGACCGTATGAAAATGTAAATGCATCAAAACACATTAGAATGCTCTAACTACAAAAAGAAACAAAGGAGACTGCACGTTAAGGAATAATAGGGTAACACCACTCGATCCTAAAACATATCTGCAGAGGAAATAAGTCTAAAGCCAATGTGGTTTATCCTTTTTTTTTTTTTCAAAGTGGGGAAGGAGGAGGGAAATGAAACAGATTACAAAGGCACAGAAAATTCCACACCGTAAAAATCATCATAAATAAAATGGTTAGCTGAATCTGGACATGCCATGAAAAATCTAAAATATCTTTAGTTCATGAGTGGATTAAATATCTAGATCACTAGTGTAGACTGAGATTAGCAAAGCCACAGACCCTGTAATTCTACAATGGCCTCATCCCTGAAACTCCACAGAATGAATCAAAGCAACAGTAAAGCATTGCCAGAAGTGACACCAGATCTCTTCCAAGAACAAAAGTTCTGATATTATGGGGGACATCATCTGTATCTCAAACACATTCTTGAAATATCATAGGTAGACATCATCATGCCATCCAGTCAAATTCTTTCTCCTTTTCCATCTGTAGCTTACAGCTGGAATTACCTGAGTTGTGGCCTCATAATTTCCACAGAAAATCTTATCTAGAATCAAGCAACTTCCTTCTATTCAGCAAAAATCCTCTATAAAATATATAGCCAAAGATAATGTTAGCAACTTTGTGTGCTGGTAGTCTGGTATAAATCTTAGCCCATATAATGGAGAAACAGTGGCATATTGTCAGGTTACTGCTCACAATTGTAGATACAAATCTAATTCAGCTTCCAGCTTATTCCAAACACTCATTACCATACGAAATTGCAAATGTTATATAGCTCCATGTGCACAGCAGATAATCTCCTAACAATATTATTAATGTGTTGATATTAATAATATTGGCGTTTGGTCAGAAACACCTGGTTGCAAAAATCACATGCTTTCCTTCTGATGGCAAAAGATAAAAGTCTACTTTAGAACGGGGAGGATGACAACTTGAATGGAATGCTGATCTCCTTTCATAGAGTGCCAAACTTATCTACTATCAGCTCCAGAGTTTCACTAAATATCAGCCAGTCCCACTTCTAAGAGTACCTCTACCTCTTCTTGGAGAATCTGTACTGGTTATGTTGCAGTCAACAGAAATTTATTAATTATATTTTCATATAAATACCTTTTTCCTAGTAAATAAATATAATATTCAACTAATTTTGTTCATTCAGTAGGCTTTGGAGTCATTCTATGTTTTAATTACTTTTAGACAAATTCACTGGTACCAAAGATCTAAATTAGGCTTATATCCTAAATAATTACTGTCAAAATTGACATATAATGACATTTCGGAAGTTGACACTGATAACTTAGATTGGAGATGTCACTCTTTACTCATCAATTTAAAATGTAGGAGAACACTGGTTACTGAAGAAGGAGTTGCAGAAGAAAGGGGACAATGTAGACTACAGACAGTGATAAAAATGTTTATGTTGTATAGAATCGTCTGTTGCCTGCTCCTAAATTGTCCTCTACAGCATGGTTTAGTAGTCAGCAGCAAGAGATATTCCTTTCATAACTCACAAGTTATGCTTCATATAGTTTTAATTCCTTCTTTTCAAACCAATTCATTAAAAAATCCCTTAGACACTGTGCTGGTTTGAGAGTCAAACCATGACAGACACGTATCAAAGCTAATGACGGAGGAGCACAATACATCAGCATCATGTGTTCATGTTTCAGCAGCCCTACAAACCAGAGATCAGCGCAACTGAGTTCAACTTTCCTAACTTCTCCTCTACTGACTGTCAGGGCTTGACTCAGCTGCCCAGACACAAGGATCTAATGCCACATGAGATACTTCAGAGATGCTGCAGCATCCACCTGACACCCATCAGATGTGACGCGGAGTGGCACATGAAGGACATATTAAGGTATCCCAAAAGGCACTAGATATCTATGGCTGGGCAACTGAATGCCCCCTTGTGATTTCAGCAGTATGAGAAGAAAGCTCTTGGGACACAGTGTGAGCTGGCATCATCTACTGCATTACAGTCTTTTATAGACTGAACACACTCCACTATTATTTCCTCACAGCTTCTAATGGAAGGTGGCTCCAGAAGTTTTCCTGCTCCTTCTCATACAAATATTGTTCATTTTGCCAGCCTTTCTCACGGGTGGTTAATCCCACTTGCTTTAATGCCAACATCTTCCAGCGCCACCAGCACCAGTGTTTTTCCTCCCTTGCTGGGTGTGCTTAGAAGACATATCCACTTACACCACAGTGTTTGCTAGGCTAAACAACCCTAGGCTTGAACAGTGCTTTTGGGATGACATTGGTAGTCTTTATCACTACTGGAAATACTGTGTCTGAGACTTTCTATTTGCTTTTTCTGCAATCACTTGGGTGAATCATAGTCATCCTGTTGTTAGCTACCAGACTACAAACTTTTCACCCTCTTTGTCATTTTGTGTGGGTGAGCTTCCAGATTACAGCAATTTGTCTTTTTATTAAATGCTTTAATAGCATAATGCTTTATTTAGTTGGTTTTTTTTCTCTTCCTTCTTATATACCCATCTAAGACATCTATATAACAATCCAGTATATCCTTTCTTTTATAAGACATGAGCTTTCACCTTCACTCTTAATCACTGGAAGCTCTCCATTCTTTGGCAGAACTGAGAAAATTCATTATTAGTTCAGAATTTACATTCTGGGCCATAAAGGAAACAGGATTTCTTTCTGCTAAGAGGATATGAGAAAGAGAGAAGCAGGACAAAGCATATGAAAAAGCTGATTATCTTCAGACAGACAACCTAATTCTTGTATTTGGGAACTTAAATCTGGTATCTTGAGAAAGATACTGTGAAGTGCATGTTGATTGGGTAGGAAAGAATGTCTAAAGCAATGATGAGACTCAAAACTGGGGTTACCGTGGCCTTGCATGTACTACTGCTGAGATGGTGTACACAAGGCAGTTCCAGACTCTTCTCAGTGGTATCCAAGAAAACAAGGAATATGAGCAAGGAATTACATTTATACATGAGCAAAAGCTTTTACCTTGTAGGGGTGACTGAACACTGCAATAAGCTGCCCTCTAAGCAGTGTTTGATCAAAGTCACCTTTCCTTCACAGGGAGCATTTCATTTCCTTCCTTTCCACAGGGCTCAGTCCAAAACCCTCTAGAGCCCAGATAAAGCAAATGGCCACTTAAACCTCTCACTCATTGCAACCAAGCAAAGAGCCAAGTCACACCTACGGGAAAGAACCAATTTGGTGTTCACCTCCTCTCGTTTCACATGAGGCACCTAGTCCAAGATGGGTCTGCGGGCTCCATCTGTGGTAAATGGGGCAGAGCAGGACTTCACAAGAGGATTCAATTCATTTCTCAGACAGGAGGCACAAGTCACCACTCGAAGAAGCATCTCCTTCCCCCTTCACTCTGTAACACCTAAACAAGAATTTCAGGCAGCAAGTCAGGTGTGCTGAGCCCCATAGCATTCCCTTCACACTACCTTGTCCATTTCCACATTCATATAACCACTATTCCCCTCTCCTCAGTCAAATGCAAGTCCATTTGAATTTGCTTTCACTATGTCTCCCGACTTAGTAAATCAAATCCATTGTAAGGCACAAAAGCAAAGGCTTTCTTCAAATCCAAATAAATTATGTTCAGTGTTTCAGGATTGCCTCCCAATCTGCTAGTGTATATAATGCATTTAAATGAAACGTATGCATATGAATGGTGATTGCTCCTTATTGAAAAGCACATCTCTAAACACCCTGTAATCTTGTTTCTTACCAGTGTCTCCCAGAAATTATTCCAGCAGAAAAGGCTTTCTTCTTCATCCTCACAGCAGCTTTAAAGCTATAAAACATGAACTCTTACTCAAGCTTTTATATTGTCATTGTATTTATTATTTATTCCCTTTCCTCACACACACACTAATAGGTGTTTTGCAAATATATAAAGGAAATTCTCGAGACTGGAATTTGGAGAAAGATTAGGAAAACAAGCAATATATGAAAGACAGAAAAGAAAGTCTCTAATATTCTTGTCAAAAATTGGTAAATATTTAGAGACCTCATCTGATGCTTATTGCCAAGAGCAGGAGACTTTTTCTTTCTGCAGTCACTTTTTTTGCAGCCTGAATTGGTTTCCAATCAGTCGGTACTCCAGAACCATCTGATCTCTTAAATGAGCAAAGTAAATGAGTTCTCTTTTCTCTGTCTGTGTCTTATGTGTTCAGATTCCGTGTCTTGAATGACTCAAAGAGGCATTAAAATCCGGACACATTGTCTCAAAAAATATATATAAAGGCTTCCCTAGAAGATTTCTAGCATACCTGAGGATATATTTTTACTGAGTCTCAACTGCTGTCAAAATTACATTTCTTCCAATTTACGTACTAAGAAGAAAATTTCACAATCAAAATGACTTTAAAACCCTGAAACTTCATTTTCCAGATGACTGAGGTACTTCAGATTCAAATCACATTGAAAACCTCCTACCTGCCTAAATCCCTTTTGAAAACTGATCACTTCATGGTTGTTTCCCAAAGAAACCTACCTTCTCCCTGTTAATTTACAGATCTGACTGTTTATTTTCTTTCAAGTAACAAGGTGACATTTTTTTCAGAAAACAGAGATTTCATCACCAGGAAAATAAAATAATTTTCTAGAATGACAACATTTAAAATACACTAGTTGCAGTATGATTCATGCATGAATGGGTGATGAAAGAAATCCATTTCTTCCTGCCAAAACTAACAGCTGTATTATTAAAAATATTGATAGGATGCCGCAAAAAATCCAGTCAGATTACTATTGTGAAAAAGTACCTCATCTGCTGCTTCTTTTTAATACAGTAGCAAATATACTGCCTGGTTTGGCTTCATGCCAAGATTAATTTTAAATTGGACCTCATGAAATATTTACGAGGTCCAATTTAATGGGATTGCTTTCTCTGGCATTAAGCCTGTGTGGATAGCATCTTAAACACTGATGTTTTTAACAGAACCTCAAGATACACACACAAAAAAATCCTTGGGTATTAATAGGCTTATTAATAAATTGTTTAATGCTGTGACAGTCTGTGTTAGAAGTATTTTGACAGGCTCTTTGTAGTGAATCTTTACCTGCTTTTCTCTGAGCCCGCGCTTCGCTCTCTGTCAAACAAATGCTGCTTAGCATTTAGCTAAATGGTAAATCATCATTAGTTAGAAACAAGCTGAAGTAAGCCTGGGTAAAGAGCTAATCACCCCTAGGTAGGCTTCCTGGGGAACTGACAATGCTCAGAAAGCTACAGACACCACTCAGATCCTCTGTGGCTTTCTTGACTCACTGAGACACCATTTACCTTTGGTTTCTAATTACATTTAATAGTTCAATAAAAACACTATATTGAGACACACATACTTACAAAAGCCCTCAGTGTTTCGTACAAAGAAAACATACTGAATAATTGATAAATCATTTTCCTTCCCTTTTTCAATTACGAGCATGGGCCTAATCTCTAGAGCAAATTATTTCAACTGCATTTGAACCCATTCCTAAATAGCTGCTTCACTGCTTCTCCTCAGTGTTCACAGCGGACCTTCAGCAATCAAAGATCACGTGAAGTGGAGTGGTAAAGCCAGACCACAGCTAAATTTGACCTCAGCCTGCTACTACTGGACAGCAGTGTTGATGTGTAACCCCTGTAAAACGTGAGAACAATGCTGCTAAAACCAAATGAGCCCCCTAACTCTATGGATAAGCTCTGCAAGCTGCAACGTGGTGCTTTGAGTACAGAACCAAGTGGGTAATGGAGTACAGAACCTCTCTCTTTCCTACAGAGAGCTTTGGGAAGCCAGAACAAACAGGGGCTTGTCTGGAGTAAAGGGCAGTTGTGTTCTGCACCATGAAACAGAAAATATATTCCTGTGTTTCCCAGCGCGACCTCTTTAGAAGGCCCACAGACAGCTTACATGTCTTGGGAAAAAACAGCTAACATGAGACAGTAGTCAGAAAAGAAAGATTGACCATCTGACCTGCTTGGTTCAACAAACTTTTGCAAAAAAAAATAAAGGCTGCTGCTCAGAAGGGTAGAAGGTATCAGGTAAGCAGGAGTGAGCAGCACACAATTCAAAAATTAAAGAGTGAGGGGAGAAATCATGTCAAATTATGTATTTGGGTAACAAGAAGTCAATAGCTAAAATGTACACCTTTACATATGGGTGCCCTCTAATTCTAGAACAATTGACAGTCACACAGTGGGACATGGTGATGTAAAATGTGCCTCAGTTTCTTTGTTCCACTGGAGCTAGATATATTCCCATTTAAATCCCATATCCATGTCACCAGTACTGCACTCAAGGAGGCAGAAAGCTGGCTTCACCATTTGCCTTCCCAGGACCCAACCTGCTCAAGAGTGAGAGCCCTTTAACAAAAATAGAGCCATACTACCAGCATTTGGAACTAAATATAAAAAGATAATGATCTAAATAATGAAACTGCAAGGGAGTTTTAGGAAGGCAGATTGTAATTAGCCAACTGGAATTTAGCCAGGACACCACAGCTAACACCTCTGTGACCTTCAATCAACACTCTTTTAATATGCATGAAGTTGAGTTTTTTATCATTAATAAACTGAATGAAAATCCAATTGGAGCAAATACTCTGTTGGTTGATTTTCACCATTACAGAGCTGCTGGGATGTTGAAATTCTTGGGGGGAATATTGGTGAAGAGTCAGTTTTAAATGCATAGCAAGCTAGCATTCTGTCCCCTCTCCAGTGCTTCTGGTACTTCACAGCTGTTGGACGTGCAGAGCAAATATTTTCACACTTGTATCTGGGGTGTATAAACAACAGACTTCTGATGTCTTCCTGGCAGAAACCCAACCAACCAAATTCCCATTGAAATCAAAGGAATGGAAGAAGAATCTGTAGAAGAATACCTCGAAATCTCTTTCGCACTCCTGTGAGGCCACCTTAGGACTTGGTATATTTTCAGAATCACATGCTTCATCCTCCCATTTTATTAAGGCATAAAAGTGCCAGGCCAGAACAGAACAAAACCTGCTCATTTTATTGTTCCTACGCAGATCAACACCTCCAGCATTAAAGAAAAGCCAATCACAGAAAAGGCATGATTCACAGCCAGCCATTTCAAATGAAGGAATCCCACCCTACACAAAGCAGCTCTATGGAATAAAATCTTTGAACACTTTAGGAGTGTTGATAGCAAGATTAATTATTACTTCTGTTGAGAGGCAGAAGCTGCCACAATGATGTGTCACCAGCACTTACTCAGCAAGGATGTATTCATCACAAGTGACAAGACTGCAGAGAAGTGCAATTCTTGTTTAATATGTGTCTGTATGCTAATGCAGTTTGAAAACAAAGTTCTCAAAAGCTGGATGAGAAGAAAAGAAGAGAAGAAAAAAGAAAAGGAAGAAGAAAAAATGCTTTAGCCAAAGTAAATGACAGGAAGAAGTAAAGCAATTTAATTTTTTTAGTCATTTTACAGACCTCTTGAGATTTAATCTGCACAGCCATTAGGGATTTAAAGAGGACTGATGTTTAACTTGTTTGCCCATTTGACTTAAGACAAATCCATCTGACAACAACAAAGAACTTTCTTTGTCTTCACCACCTAATTTAAAGGGGACGTGTTTACCAACAGATTAATCTGTTTAATACAAATAGTCTTTTACATTCTTTAATCTTGTCAAAAAAAATAAGAAAAAAACCAAAACAAACTTCAGAAAGCATTTGCTCCCTTCCAAAGCCCAAAGCCGGACATTGTGGAACATGATATCAATGAAATATCTTAGCTGTACAAATACATTGAGTAATTTAAATCTTCTTTATGAAAGCAGGAAAAATATGTTATTTTTAAAGTGTCTGTTGAACACTACACACTTTTTTTTTGTGAAAAAAGCTGTTGATCCACAGGAATTCTATGGCAAATGCACATATTTATTTCACAGAGCTGCATGCACAAAACTTTAGTTAGCATTCATGAGGATTAATGTCAAAGAGCATAATCACCACAACATCTCTCAATGTCACACTATTTCTAAAAACTACTCAGGAGAGTTCAGTCGGTTTTTTCAATGCACATATGGGCTTGAACTGCATATGGAATGCCTTCTTTTTTAGTATATTCTCTTCCATCACCACTGGTGTCGCTTGGTTGTTTAATGCTAATAAAGATGGAAAATGTCTTATTCTGTACAAGTGTTAACCACCTGCTGGTCAGGTTTATTCTTTTCTGATTGCATTTTCTCCTCTTTGCTGTTGATGTTAATCACAATCCAGTGGAAAAAAAAAAAAAAAGAGTAATGAGAATCTACGGATTCCAATAGTTTCAATTCTGGAACTGTCTGCTGAAGCACCTCAAATAAACAATTCAGCCTCAAGCCAGCATAACTTGTGGGCATATATTTAAGAAAAATCATTTATCATAAAGATGTGCTTTATTGTCTCATTGCATTGAAGTATTGCCTTTCCTCTGCATTTCAATTTCTCCATCTTCAAAATACACTAAGAGCAATTCCAGCAAAAAGGTATTGCAAATACAAAGTAATATTCTTGTCACTTTGCCTGACAACTTTGTTCGGGTAGTGTCAAACTATGCTGTAAGGTGCCAAAGATTAAATTTTGTGGTTTGCATTTAAAATTATTAGTCCACAGGGTTCAGAGTCTTGCAGAACACTGTAGATGTATTGCGTCACCATCTGCTCTCCTTGTATTTCAAATATTTTAGCAGCATCCATCTTTCTTCTTTAAATATGAAGGAAAAAATACATATTTGTAAAGTGCATTCAGGGCTCAGCATTTTTAAAAGAAGGCAGTATAAAAATTGTGTACTATTTTACTTAATATGTCAGTGTTGCTTCAGGAATTGGACAGTTATTAAAATTAAGCCTTTTATCTTCAGATTCAAAAAGGAATGTAATGTAAAGACACCTCTGTCAAAATACTCATAGTGACTACATTCATGAGTAAACGCCGCCACACAAAAGCTAAGTGATTATTAGTCCTGGTAAAAAAGGAGCTCATGGAAGAAATGGGAACAAGCCAATACTAAGCATTTACATAGGCCTTTTCACATAAGAATTTAAAACATTTAAAAAAGAAAACAACAAGAAAAAGAGTGGCACTTGACTCACGAAGCTCAGTCTTCTGCCATATCTACTACACATCGATCTTCTCTAGAAAACGTTGGTTTTAACATTTGCTTTGCTATACATATTTTCTCTTTGCGTCTGTATCAGGTATGCTGAGTAAACTGCAATTTTATACCGACGTGCATGCTTTGGAAATCAGACAAATATTTGAATTTTACTGTGGAGGCTTCCATAAAACCCAATTACACCCCATCTGTAAAAACAATCTTTGATAGCAATATTAAAAACCATATGGCAATAATTTTATTTTCACTTTAATGGCAAAATAAAGAGCTCCTAGAAGATAGTCTTTATCAGCCTAACAACTATACTATATTTTAAAAAGACAGAATAGATTAGATTTTATGGCCAAAGAATACGTTAGATTTTTCTGAGGTTTAACTGAAAATTTCCTCTTAAATTATTATTTAAGATTTCACATGGTTTTGGAGGAAGGCTATCTTTGTATTTCATGTTTTTATAGCACTGTATCCTATCTGTCAAAATCCTAGAAAAAATTAAAAAATCCTGGCAATATTTTCATTAACATTGGGCTCGTTTATTAACGGACACCTCAAGTTTGGCCTCAGAAATCTTACCATTTTAATCAGAGATACAACATCTTCTAAAAACAAACCAAAACCTGCTGCCTCAAAGCATTTTTGACAGCAGGACTGAGGGATCCACTTGGCTGGAGGTGTAAAATGTGCATCCCAGCTTTACAGACCTCCTTTGAAAGCCTCACTGGGGTATTTTTGAAAGCATGAAGATACTGAGAGGCTGTCTTTCTCTTTAGCTGTTAAAAGTATATACAGGGGGTAATTAAATTGCTATTAACTTCTAACTGCCTTGTCTCTCAACAAAGTGATTCTCTCCAGTGGGAAAGGAGAAAGTAAACGGGATTTGGAGGTGTGGTGTATTTCCCTCCCTGCTTTCCCAGAGCTGATGAATGCCTGCTCCAGCTGGAAAAATATAAACAGCTCCAGTGAATCACAGAAGTTTGGACATCTTCCTTGGTTACTTGATGCCAGATATCTGATAATGCAGACACTCTCTAATCCCCCCCGCATGTGGCATTTTTGGAGTAGGACAGAGTATGAATTGTCTGTTGGTGAAGACAGCGACTTTAATTAACCTTACTTTGCAGGGATTTACAGTTTTCGACCATGCAAGTGGTGGCATTTAAATTTTCTGTCTTACCTCTCTTCACACTTTCATGCTTATAAACAGTAAGAAATGCCTTGGGTGTCCTCCTGTTTCAGAGGAAGGCCAAAAACGACCCTTGGATGCAAACTCAGTTAAGGAAAATAGACGTAATAAAATAAAGGAAAAAATGAGGTTAAACATGAAGAGTTCTACAGTATGTAACTACCCCAAAGGCATGGGAACAAGCAGGCATTTTCCAAACATGACCTCTCCCAAAGCCAGTGAAATGCTGGACATCACACAGAGAAATGGGACATGTTTTGTTGGGTTTTAATTAAGAACTATCACTTCAGCTGTGCAGGCAAAAGAATATGCCAGAAGCAAGTGTGGGTGAAAGAAAACATCTTTTTGCTACAAATTTTCAGTGCAATAATCTTCTTTGCCCACACTTCCACTGTAATGTCTCACCATTACCCAAAATCAGTTGAAATTGGGCAGGTTTCTGTACAGCATTGGATGTCACCATAGGGAAAACCCCCCCTTACAGCCTGGTCCCCAAATCTGTGATGCATTTTTCTGTGTGCTGCTTCAGTTTCATCTGAAATGATACAACCTGCAAGACAATCGGTAAATCTGCTGCAGGAATGAAAAATTCGAGAACACCCAGTCTTCTTCAGTTGTTGTAGCATCTGGAAGTTTTATGGATGCATTTTTCATTGCATTTGGACTTTATATTATTTCTTTATTTAGCACTGAGAGTGAATATGGACAATTTATGGATCAAAGACTCTCAATTTCTCTTTAATGTGTCCATGTAAGAAAAATTAAGGCTGCCCAACTCCGTGACATGTAAAAAGGATTAGGCATTTGATGGGATTGTCTGGGTTGGAATTTGAAAAGTTCCACTTTCAGTGCATACCTTCTTGGGTCTAAATCCATTTCACATTCAAAATATCCTCACAAAATGTATCTCATAAATTTTTTTCTTTTTAAGAAGCTTTTCATTATTTTCAAAATCATTGCCAGTGTAGTCAGAAATTATCAGTATCAAGAGTTAAGGTAAAGATTATTCATTTATTCATCCCCTTTGCATAAAGAACCAGGTATCCCGTATGAGGCAAATCCTGTATGCTTAATTTACAGCAGCTGGCCTGAGCATCACAGTACAACCAGGCAATGTAAGAACAAAGTTCCTTCCCTGGAAAACAATGGAAAGTCAAAAATGCAGCTTGTTATTCTGGCAAATAAAAGACAAATTGCCTAAGATTTTTTTTTTTGTGCACTTCTCTTTTTTATAAAGGAGTCTGTCAGGACATAGGATGGTATTTGCAAATGCACTGAACAAAAACTATAAAAATGGAAGTCAAAGAAAACAAACTTTGAATGTGTCAAGGCTCGCAGTCAGGCAGTCACCATGAACCTGGGTGTACAAGCCCAAAAGAGTCACAAGGATACTGAGGACTTTCAGCTCCTGATCCTGTTTCCAAATGAATGGTTGGTTAAAGGTGTTGTGTCTAGGAGCACATTTTAGTTAATTGTGTCCATGTCATGATCTGTTGATGCCAGAGAGAACTCCACTTTCACATGCCTATTGAAGAATGTGAGGCCATCCCGAATCCAGGCATCCAGAATAAGGCATGGAATCCTTTCACAATTTTGTAAGTAATTAAACATTGATTCATGGTAAGTTTTGTTCGATTGTAGTCAGAACTTAGAAGGTATTGCAGAAAAGGTAAATTATTCACGTGAGTTCCTGGTCTTATTATAAAAATGCAGAAGAGGACCTGTAGAATCTAGCCATGCAGAATCTTATTGCGTTATCTCATTTTCTTTCATACATATGAGGAGCTAACCTGATTTTGATGAAACTTGGTAAATCTGGTGCAGGAAAAAATCCATTGAATTGTTTTGGTTGCCATTTGTACCCTTCCAACTCTGTTTCACAGCTCGATTTCTCCAATCAACCTTCACCTCTCATGATGCACCATCATGGTTCCATCCTACCTCACCCTTGACAAGTCATGGCTTAGGGAAGATTAACACTAACTGGAGAGTTTGTCTCATTGAGGAAACCGGGAGGAAGAAATGCAAAGATTGCAATCACTAAAGCCTGCACAAGCATCTATTTACTTTTAAAAATCACGTTGCCTTGTAGCAAAAGAGAGAATTTTAATAGGTTATATTAGTAACAAAATATGAATATTTGATAAAATACTAAAGTGAGATGCGAAAACCTATAATCCAAAAGGCATTTCTTTTATCAAATGTGCACAGGATGATACCTGTCAGCAGATAACATTAGTAGCTAACGTTTAATGTCTGATTAAGCCAGGCCGTGGCACTCAAAGTTTAGGGTCAAATAATGTTATAAATTATCAGAGGCGATGAAGAGATCGACATAGATTAAAAGACAAAAATGTTAGGATGTGAGGTACAAGAAGAAAACTGAAAAGAGGCACAGATATTAGGAATATAAAGATACACCACTGGCCTGATTCTCAATTGTATTACAGAGCCTTTATGCCTCCCTGTTTGTTTAATGTGGCTTTGAATGAAAGAAAATTAAAAATCCATAATCTCACTTTACTTACTAGCATGACTTCATCTGCTTCAGAGCTGATGAGAATTTAAATTTTATTCCTCAATAAAATTAAATTATTTAACAACAGAACTGGTTAAATATAGAAAAGTGAAAGTAGTATTCATATGCCAGAATCTATTCAGACTAATTAGATTTCTAGTTTTTTATTCTTCAGTCACGAACATTTACCTGAACTCATTTTCAGTTGCAAGAATGGAGAATATTTTGGAGTCATTCCTGATGTGAACACCCTGGGGTGTGCATCAACAGTTCAATATAGTCTCTTCAGAGAGCAAAATCATCATCAGGTAACCAATCCCAAAGTAACAGTATATGCTACAGATATAATCAACTCCTTGTTGGACAAGTTCAGGTCAGGTTTTAGTTTGAACTGCTTCAAGTTGGAGTGATTTCAGATTTCTCACAGAGAATTGCCTTGGTTCTGCCACAGGAATAGGTGCGTTTCAAAGCAGCATTTAAAACACAAAACCCGAGAGAAAGAGTAACCCCGTCACTCAATCGGAAATATCAGGTGCAGCCAAACCAGACTCATACCTTGCAGTGATAAATCTGAATACCAGATGTGTTAATATCCAAGTCAGAGAGCAGAAATACCTTGCACGTACTACCCTAACCAAACCTCTCTCACAAAGGAGGGAAATGGAAAACTGTTTTCATCCCAACTTCCTCATGTGAATATCAGTGTCAACAGAGTATCAACTGCTAATGAAAGGTTCCTTCAGACTGCCTTGTACTTTACTCTGAATCAAAGTATCATGACTGCTTTCACCTGCTCCTGCCAGGATAATCATCTGGAAGTTGATCAAACATATCTGAGCCTGTACAAGAGCAATAACTGATGGAGACGGATGCTGTCAGGTAGGAAGATGTCTTCACGCGCTGTTTGTTCAGCACTTGTCACCTCTGGATCACAGAACCTCTGTGAGCACCTTTCTTTTTTATTATGACAACACTGCAGTCCAGCAGCTTTCATTCCTGAAAGCTTGATGAAAATACGTGATGATTTTTTGAAATATGAGAAGAAGCTGCTTATCTTTGGAAAGATGTTTTCTTTGATGCTGCTGTAAAAATGCATGGAATACATCTAAACTCAATTAAGGAATACCTGTAGTATCACTTAACCTCTTGCAAATGCTTCCTGGCCAATTGTAAAGAGAGCTGACATTTTCTTTGAACAGAAGAAAAAAAAGGATCAGGAAGATACATATTAAAACTCACTTCTTGTGGGAATATGGTTTGGGAAGTTTCTTCCCAGAAGAGAAAAGTTTTAGGGCTGCCAGTAAAATGTAACACTATGTACCATCATGTCATTGCTTAAAGATTGGATATAGAAATACCCAAAAAAAAGTCCATCTAAAACTGCTGGGCAGGTTGCAAAGACATCAAATTTTTTTTTTTTTTTTTTGTTTCATTAGAGAATGTAACTACCATCATACACTGTACCCTAATTCTTCTCCTGCACAGACTTTTACCAGTTCCTAATGACAACATTAAAAAGCATTTTCCCACCCATGGAGTCTTAGATTTGGATACTCAAGAAAAATTGGTATGTTATTCAGAGGTGGCTGCCAGTTCATTCTATTCATTTAAACGTTTCATTATAGCAGACAAACAGAAATATAGTGGCAAAGATCTGATAAAGAGCAGACTCTGTTTGTAGGATATACCTGTAACATCCCCAAGTCTGAAGGAACACAGAGCTTTTCTTCTAAGGTGGCTGTTCCAACCTGAAGTCACAAGATGCTGTCAAGTGCTGTTACTATCTTACTATTCAACTATTTTACATGCCTCAAGTAATTAACAAAAAAAAAAAAAAAAAATACCAGCTTCTCTATTCCTCACTATTCACACCAAGGTCTCTGGGAAGCACTCTGGTGGTCATTCTTCCCCTCCTAAGGTCCCACAGTCCAGATTATTACAGCCCAAACTTCATGTGAAGCTGAACTGCTGTATGTTGCCTTTGGGCTTTCAAGGAATCTCAAGCAACAGAAAAAAGCACCAAATAAGTGGAGATGAGACTGTGTGAATCAAAGGTCTCCATGTCCAGATCCATACTGTCTCTCTCCAGGGCTTTTTTAACATAAAGCCTTGGAGGAAGAGGGAAGGGGTAGTGCAGTGTAACACGCAGCATTTTCCTCCCCAACTCCTTCAGCAGAGGCTGACACCTCCAGGAAAGTCATTCCCAAAGGGTCTACAAGCATAAATTAAAAGTAACAGAAACTGAACTAGTTTGGGGTTTTAGATATAGTAAGAACAAGGAAAAGTGAGCATCAAAACACTCCATACTTTTGAACTTCAAAACTCAGCTGTGTTCTTTCACTTACATGGATGATACAACCATGACATCAACGGGCTCTTAAAAGAATGATAGTGGGCAAGGAAAAATGGAAAATAAAAAATTTCTTTGACTGCTCCAAAAATGCTTCCTAAGGGCAGGTGTGTATTTATTCTGCCAGCAGTAGGATAAGGCTGAAGGTGACAGAAGAGGAATTAAGCAGCCACCTGATAACATCAGCATTATGAAATACTACTCACAATGACAAGGTACCAGCTGTCCTCGATTACTATTCAAGAATAGCAATGGAATTGCTGATGTGTCATGTAAAAACTTCTCCACCACACATCTGCACACTAGAGAAACATGGTCAGTGACTGAAAGGAGTGGAGTTCATGCTGGCAAACTAATGGAGTCAAAATAACGTGCATTGCCCCAGTATCTCCACACAGTCACTGCCATGCACAAAGCCATCCGCAGCCTGTCCTGAATGAAGTTTGCTCAGATATTCTTCATGCCAAATACCCAAGTATTTGCCAGACTTCCTGGAAGGGATTTACAGCCCATACTCCCAGGGCAATATCAATAGTACTGGCCATTATCTACTTTTTGCACAAAGGGTACAAGCTGTTGACCAAAGGCTATTGTATCATGAGACAAACGACTTCCTGGAATTGCCTGGATAAAGACACTGAGAGATAATGCAACACATAATGACCTCAAGGTGGTCTTTAGGCTAAGACTAAGCCTCCATAAGCAGGAGGAACTGGAATTTCCTACACTGTTTACTGAATGGGGCATATTTTAGTAGCTCCCAATCAGTGTGCCTTTAGCATCAAAGAAACAGCAGATGAGTGAAATTTGGAATCATAAGTCCTAGTTCTTATAGGGCTTTATTGCAAATAGGGAATGCAATAAGGATATGCAATCACACTTGCATATGTCTCCTGGTTCCTCCTGACAGAACATGGCAAGGTAACTAGAGAACACACTAACCCATATGAAGAAACATGAGCTTTTCCAACTTGTTTTCTCCATAATATTTTTCCAATTTGTTTTATTTCATTTGCAAAGTGTTTCTACATAAAGATTTATCAGAAGGAGAACGCTCACTTTTGCTCTGTTCCAATTCGCACTGTAGGTGCTCTGCCCTCTGAACACCCAAGGCTTTTGATTTTCTTGTGTTATCCAAGTGACTCAGACTGGGAAGATTTGCCCTCCTGCAGGTTTTGGATCATTGTGAACAAAATATTCTAGGTCACTTTGGTGCTTAAGCCTGAATCCAAATGCATTGATACCTGATAAATGCTTCACAGGTATACTCTAGATACTGTACCATGCCCTGGAAAAAGGATATTACATTGTATTTACTATATAATGAAGGAATAAAGACTCCTTCCACATGGAGCTCTTACTTCTAGTTATAAATCATATTTCTGTGGGAGGTCAATAGAGTTCTCTGCTTTCTCTTTTCTTCTTTCATTCTTCCAGTTCCTTCTCCCATGTAAGTCTTTCCTTCCATAAGGCCTCTTTTTTCCATCCCTCTTGGAAAGAATGCTCAAATGCTTCCAGCTCCAGAATACAATATAAAAATAATGAAAATCCTTGAAAATAGGGGGTTTTCTTCACTGGTAGGCTGAAGAAGAAACAAAATCCGTGGGATGCAATCAGAAATAATGGAGACACAGAATGGAAAGAAAACAGTGTGGATTTGATAAACATCTATTCTAAACATACTTGCATGTAATTTGCCTGAGATTTAAGGCCTTTTGATAGCCTAATCTAAAAGTCAAACATCCCAGGAACTGGGAAGTGCTGACGACTGGACGGGGAGGATATCAAAGAAAGAAGGCCCTTGCCTATGGAGAAGTGCAGGCAAAGTGAAGTGATTGGCAGGTCACCACAAGAATCAATATCTGTCAAAGAATAACTGTCAATCAAGGACAGTTTCTCTCCAACCAGATGTAAAATCAAATAAGAGCACACAGCATGGCAGAAGAGCTTAGCAGTAATTAAAACAAACGAAAGGTGGAGCCATGTTAAGCTTGGCACCAGTAGTTTTACAAGTGATCTGAACAAACTAGGAAAGCATTTAGCTTCCTTATTGTAACCAGCATAAAAGCAGGTTAAAGAGACTTTTACAACAGTAAAAACTAATAAAACAAAACACATTATGTGCTGGAAAACTTTGCAAGAAAGCTCCTCATGATGAGCAGTTTCATCTGTTTAATCTCTCCTGGCTGCTTAGGTCTAAGTGCTCAGCAACACTCTTAAAGAGAGTTAGAGCAGTAGTAAAAACACATGCACATCCTAATATTTACATACAAAGAAAAATCTCCAGCTACACTTAACATTCTCAGTGGACATAAGAAAAACTTTTTCTGAATCTGCTTTGTTCAACCTTACACCATCATCTTACACCTGTTCTAGCAATAGCCTCAAACAATAAAGGCATCACTTCTGAATTTCAAAGTGCTATTTAAAAAAAAAAAAAGCTTTTGATGATGGCAGAGGAAACAGAATTTATCTCTGCAAGGACTGGAGTTAATCAAAATAGGTATATCTAAGGTGGTTAGGTGGTTAGGAGGCACAACAAGAGCAATGAACAAAACCTTTTTACCAGCAGACGACTATGGTTTATGGGAAAGGAGGGCAGTGCTCTTAGACAAGGCTTTCTTAGACTTCCCACTAAAATTCCACCTTTACAGGAGTTCACATCTTCCCCAAACTGTAATGATTTGGGTTGAGAGGTTTGAAAATTGATAAGGCTGAAATTTTTGGGAAATGTTGACCTAAAAGTATTCTGCTCTTTCTCACGGCTGGGAGGATGAATGCCTTTCTTTCCCTCTTCCCTCCTCCCCCCACCTTTTACCATTTAAGTAAAAAATACATTAAACATCTGCTTGGTGGAGATGCTACTGCTCCCTCCATGACTCAGATCAGGATTTGGAAACATGGCACAACAGTTGCCATAGCATTGATATTCTGTTGTTCTTGTGAAAATGTCCACAAATTCAGCCAAGTTATGAGTTTCTGCACATCTGCCCACACAGACTGAGTGGGAAATTTGACTGTAGAGAAAATAAGAAGCGCAGCTGGACCCGCTGAAACCTGTTGGGGCTGAGTGTGTTTACCTCGTCCTCCTGAATCACAGGTCTATCCCCCTGCAGAGCTTGGTGAGCCTTTTGGTCTGTGTGCACCCAGCGGGCCCTCGAGCAATGAAAACTGTACATTTCCTCCTTCTTGTGCCTTCTATTGCCTCAGTCTGCTATCCCCCCTCTCCTCAGTCATGGTTAGAAAGGAATACTGCAAATTATCCCAGTAGAATGAGAATCAGGCAGAAAAGTTTAAAGAAGTTCAGTTAAAAAGTTCAGAGTGGAAACTGGGCCACGTAATGAAGAACAACAAATTGTCCAGCGCATTGAAGGACTTTGTCTTTGCCAGTGTCTCATGCAATCAGCATGTGCAGCTTTACAATCACCTTTCTAATAAATTCTGTTTCCCTTCCTTCCACAGGATGGCATTACTAAAAATAAGGCTGGAAAAACCCAGCATTCTGGAATCTCCTCATAACTTTGCTCCAGCACCTTCGTAGTGTTGGACCTTAAGATTTGCATCTACATTAACCCATTTCATTTCATGTACCAAGAGGCTATCACAGCTGGAAATGTACAGGAAATGAGAATGCCATCTTTAAGACCCTCTGTCACTCACAGCAGGAGTTGAAAGACGGGCAGTGCATGAGGAAAGTTAAAAATGTGGTCATAAAATTAAAGAATATAATTTTTAAGTGTTGCAGTCAGGTCAATTTTAGTCATAACCTATATGAGGCTGAAAAGATTGCCCTGAACTTTGCACTGCTGAACTCTGTCTGGCCCTGTCTTTCTGAAAATCCAGATTGCCTGAAATCACAGTTCTGTTTTATGAAAGAGCTGAGAATCCAGAAGTGCATAAGTTGGCCACAGACCGGCTTTCCCTACAAGAATATAAAATATTCTGAAATTAAGAGACTTAAGGCACCTCAAATTTATAAAATTGATCACTTTTACCTTGCATTTCACCTTTTTCTTCTGTTCCCATGCATTAAATAGCAAAAAATACATTTAAACAGTGATTAACTGAAGGATTAATAAACTACCCTCTTATGGTAGCACTATATAGAAAGATACTTGAGGAAGTTGATAATCCTGCGTTCAATGCTGGACAGAGTGGTGTGCAGCAAATAACTCAATGGCATACACTGAGCAATTCAGATAAAAAGAAACATTTCATAAAGCTCCCATTCAGCAATCTCTTTCTTATATGTTAAAGGCACAGACATCTCAGGAAAAAGTAGCTATGCAATCATGTAATTTAATATCCCTGTCAGGATGATGGTGAACAATTGAAAAAATAACCAGAATTAAGATTGCCTATGTAGTTTCTGTTTTCTCTACTCTTGACTTTACAACCTTAACACTCTCGTAGCAAAGCATATGATATACTGACTTACCAAAAACCATTTTCCCTCTTTTGGGTATTTCCATATCAGGGACTTGTAAACACTGGTTTTTTGAATTGAAATCCTCCTGACATTTAGAAAAATCAGGAACTTTAAAAAGTCACAGAAGACTATATTCAAAAATATTAGTTTACTATACGTTTCTAGTAATTTGGAATACTGAACCTGCCTTTTAAAAACACATACAAATGCATTTATCGAGCAAAGGTGTAAGACCACGTTCAGTGACCCATTTAGGAGGATATGGGGGTAGAGGCCAGGAATCTGAAAATATCCACTTTAAAATGTCTCCCTTCTTTAACTTGGATCAATTAGGGAAATGGTTTGCCATTAAACTATGGCTCTCCCACACACCATTTAAATACACACTTGACTCCCATTGAAATGGTCAGTTCGACTTAAATTAGATTGAACTGTGCATAAACAAAAGACTACTGGGGAGCACAAAACTCCCATAGCACCCTCTGCTGATAAAGAGGGAATGGGATTAACATTCATACAGAGCAATTCCACAGAACAGGCAAAGTAACAGAGGAAAGTGAAAATGGGTTTTCATTGCAGTTCAGAATTTAAGCTGCTGCTTTATAAAGGGACCCTTTCAAGACATTACACTCAAAGGTCCAATCCTGCAGTCCTTACTCTGGCAAAATTCCAGCTGAAGTCAATGGGAATATTGCCTGTGTAAGGACTATTCAAAATTAGTCAAACTGTCTGAATATCATTCAATCAGCTCTAATCACTGCATTGAGAATAAAGGCCGTAATTTTAGCAGTTTTTGTCACTTTAAATTCTTCAACAAATACTTGCATTATTCTCTGTAAATCATCTTGCCAAGCAGTATTTGTCAAATAATTGGACAATTTTTTTCCATCAACCATTGAATAAATTATGAATAACAAGCACTGATTTAACCATGTGACTCCCATCAGTCAATTCTTAAGTTTCCAATGAAGGGCTTAACTGGAGGTTTTATTGGTGGCCTAAACATTAGAGAAATTCTCATTCAACAAGAACTACTCAGCAACCTTTCCATCAGTATTGACAATGTCAAACAGAATGGCAATTTATTTTTTTAATTGTATGGACTACCATAAAAGTTAGCATATTTTTGACAGAATGTCTGATTTTACTTATTCTTCCAAATCCAAAGTATAATTTTAGAAAAAAATATGCAAAGCTTTACTTAGGAAAGAAGAGATTTAATAATAAAGAGATCTAATAATATTTGTCAAATTAACAGATACACTTGGAATAAATATTTATTTTCTCTCAGGCACATAAGCCCCACATAGGCACAATAGCTCTATCACATTAGCAACAGCATTTGTGTCTCCTGTTCAACAAATATTATGCTGGTTATTTCACCTCTGAGATAAATTCTTATTAGAAATATGAGGGTGATTAGGAGATTTTACTTTGATAATAAAAAATTGAACTAGAAAATACATACACATTTAAACAGGCATTTCACGGACATGTAAAATAAAAAATAGGGAGAAAAATTAATTTTAAATGAGAAATACTAGGGTATCAATATGCACAAATTGCCCAGTGACCAGTATCTAAAATATTAAGTGACTTCTGGTTTAGAAGAAGAAATAATCCCTTTAAAAATCTGTTATTGAACAATACAGTGTTAGAATAAAAACTTGGGTTTATCTGAAGTTGTATGGCAACTGTAGTCACTATGACTTGGAACAAATAACTTTGGATATCAATGGTGTAATTTGAAATTGTTCTTCAGCAGCACCTATCCCTGAATTACAGAAGATATTACTATTGCACGCAGCAGCTTGCCCTACAGAAGCAACGGGGATTCCCTCTCTCTCTCCCCCATGTGGATGTAGCTATTTGCACAGTTTTTTGCCTCATTAACTCTCATTAACTTTGTGTTTCCCTCTCATTAATTCACCTTTTATTTCAGGTAGTATCAGGAAGTGCAATTAACTGCATCAAGCACATCATCACTACACAAATGATTTAGCTGGTAACTGTGTTTATAATTAAGTGGCTTAACACTGCTTTATTACATATTTTCGGTTGCTCACAACCTTGCCAAACTTGAGTTGTTTTCCATGCCAGGTTTCTGTCTTGGGAAGAAACTTTTCTGGAAAATTTGTGTGAAAACCTTCTACGCGAGTGGAAAAACTGTTTTGTCTACATTCAAGACACTTGGCCTTTCTCAGATATTGCTGATGTGATAATTGCAGGAAAAGAGATGAAACTGGGGCATGTCCTTCTACATGTGCTCAAGGGAGTCTTGTTGGAGTTGGCAGATTTAAAGCCTCTGTCTTTGGCTAATAAGTTCCATCTTCCCAGAGCTCTGGAAATGGAACCACTGTGACCATATTTTACCCCCAGAAGCTGACCAGCCTCTATTCTTGTCCTAGTAATCTACACAGAATGTTTTCTGTAGCAAAACACAGGCACCTAGATCAGAAAAACTGTGGCTTTTACACAGCCTGAGATCTGTGGATCCACAGCTTGGTGATAAAATCCGGGCAGTTTATCCACATCACCGAGCCTGCCTTGAGCTCAGAGTGGGCCACCCACACACATACTAACTTGGCTTCCCAGAAAGATTTTCTAGCTCCCACTACATCTGTATGATGCAGAGAGTTAGAGGCAGAAGGCAAGTTCCTCACCTCAAAGCTAATTTGGGCAGATGGCAGAGGAGCAGAAACACCCTGACAGCTGCATGGACTTTTGAACTGCCTACTTCACTCTCAGTGCTCCCCTTTTTCTCTGTGGTGCCTTGCCAGAATAGTTAAAAAGCCCTCCTTGATGCCAGAACTGATGGGAAAAGGTAGGAGAAAGGACTAGACTGGAGCAGACTGGGATATGACAGAAGAAATCTGCATCCTACAGCAAAAACTGGAAAGCAACTTTGCATTGACTGTAAAAACTGATCCTAACCAGCACTCAGAAAACCCCACATCACTAAACACACCCTCTAGCCTTTGCACAGCCTTGCTTTCATAATTATGCTGGCCTTTTCCTCTAGGTCTCTGCTATAATCACCCTGGTTTTCATATTAAAAAACATATTGGGGTAGTTTCTCCACTGGTGTAAACTGGCAATGTGCCCCGATTCTTGAGGAACTGTGCCAATTTTCATCAGCTGCAAATCTGGACCATTCTTGCTAATTTACTTGTAAAGAAGCTCCCCACATGCCTCTAATCATTTCCATTTTCCCCCTTGACCCTTCCTG
Organism: Bombycilla garrulus; assembly: GCA_013400315.1. NCBI lineage: Eukaryota > Metazoa > Chordata > Aves > Passeriformes > Bombycillidae > Bombycilla > Bombycilla garrulus. Next base: position 360,315 of record VXBU01011289.1, on the reverse strand, counting down.
TGTTTGAGGCTGGGTTTTTGTCCTAGAAACATGGTGAGAAAATGCTTTATTTCATTTCATCAGCAAATTGGGATGTCGTTAGTCACCACTTCCAGCCTCTCCTCCAAAATCAGATTCAGAATAGGGTGCAGCACAGAAAGGTCTGTGACATCTGCATGGTTTGGGAAGGTGCAGGAAGGGACACACACAGTGCAGCTCAGGGAGTAAGACCTGCCGTGTCAGAAAAAGTGGTGGCATGTGCTCTGCCTTTGTGGCAGTTTAAACACATCTACACTGATCCTTGGATATCCCACTGATGTCTTTTGCTAAGGAAATCTTTTGTTTTTATCAGCAACCTAGTTTCCCCCTTCATTGGCTTTATTTGTCTCGCCTTACGTTTTTATTTTTATGCTGAGCTGTTCTACTAGCTTCTCTTGAAAAACTGTGTCCAGTATTTTTTTGTGGAACTCATGTCTTTTTTGATAAAACTATATAGGTACTTGTAAACTTCTCAATTAAATGCTTAATCTTTGAAATACACTATAAGGCTGGTGCAGCACAATATACTGTTGCAACAATCAGGGTTTTTTTTCCTCAGAATTACACTCCATCCAGGCTCTTTGTAGATTTGGGTTTTTTATCTTTAATTACTTTATCAATTAAGTTTCCTGACACCAAAAAGTTCACCATTGAAATTCTTGGAAGCATTCTTAGAACCACTTATCCCAGCACAGTTTTGTATGAAGTTGGCTACCTCCAGTTTTCCTCTATTGTATCACATTTTCCTGATAAATTACCTAACTTCTAATAGGAATTCAGTTAGCAGTTCTTTAGCTCCTTCAGATTCCTTGGACGAATGCCACATGTTCTGACTTTCACTGTCCTTTAATTCCATGGGTTGTTGCAAACCCTGTATATACATCACTGCTTTTGGCAACACTTGCTCTTTGTAAATAGGAAATACTAAGGCAAGTGGTTCCTTATGATCTGCTCTGCTGAAGTTCTAAGCCACCAAAACATTTTGTTTCTGCATAAGTGCTTTGTCTCCTCAGTTTTTTCCCTCTCTGCCTTGGTGACTCCTCATGTATTTTCAGCACGTTATCACTATAAACATTCTTCAAATTTCCTCTAAAGTATTTGAGGTTAACTACACTTGTATTACAAGCAAATGGCTTAGAAATAATAATAATAATAAACCCCTCTTTTTCAACAATACACATCAATATTGTCTTCTGTCTTTACTCATGTTCACCTTAAAACCCCATCAGAGAAGGAAACAATCTTTGCTTTGTGCTCTCTACTGTCACTCACAACCTATTCAAGATAGGATTTAGCCCATGTGTTTTCTTCTGGTCCTATGAACTTTTCACTTTTCTTGTCTAAAAACACCCTATGGGATTTATTGAACAGCCTCCCATTTCCACATCCCAATCTCTTTCCTACACAGCAGAGAAATGAATTATTATACCTCATTGATTTTTTAGCTTAACACCATATTTCACAAGTGATAAATTATACCTACATTATCCTGATGCCAGACATTAAGCCCTACTCAGAGTTCCTTTAAGCTCCTTATATCAGTATTTGCAAGTTTTATAATTTTACTGAAATGTTCCTCTTTAGAGGTGTCTTTTTCCCCTTGCTGCACCACAGATGCAGTTGCTCATCGTGTCTTCTGTTCTTGGGTGTATTTCACAAAGATGATCACTCTGAGCAGCCTTTAAGAAATGGGATCTTTTAATCTGCAAATGCAAGAGGAGAAAAGCAAAATTTTAGGAAAATACCCTTTCTTGTAAAGATTGTTTTTTTCTGCATACACTTCTGTTCTATGAGGAAATGTGTAAGGCTAAGCAAATACAGGAAATATTTTTGCTTTGTGTAAGCTGATGAAACAAATAACAGAATACTATATTTTTCAAGTAGCCTAATTTTTTAAGTCAAAAATGTGTGTAATGCACAGGGTGCAAAAAAGACCTGAAAATATTCTAGGCCTAGGCAAATGTCTCAAGAGTGGTCTGACAAACCCAGTCTATTCAGATTAACAACAGAAATTGAGGGGGTGACTTGATGACATCGTTAATGTATCTTTTCAAGGAGAAAATAATACCAGTTAATAAAGAGCTCTTCAGCCTAGATGAGAGAGGCATAAAAAGAGCAAATGGTGAGAAGCTGATGCCAGACAAATTCAAATGAGATATAATAAAGAGTAACAGTCAGGATGATTAATCACTTGAACAAACAACATCCTCCAAGTTATGAAATTTTTAGATGAAAACTGGATGGCTTTCCAAAATACATGATTTAAACAAATGGTTTAAGTTCTAAACAACTGCAAAAAAATTCTTTGCACAATCTTAGAAGGCCAAAGTGGGTGATCAAACAGTACCTCAAACCTGAACGTTTTAACATGTGGCAGCTTCCAGAACCACACAACCATTCATAACTGCTGCTGTTTCTTTATAATCTTCTTCCTTTTTTTTTAATTTTCTTAAAATGCTTAGTTTGTGAAACATTTGTCTAACCCTCAGTCTTGTTACACAAAGGGTTGATTTCCCTTCAGACACATCAGGTAAAAAGCAGGTGAAAGTTGTATTTTAAAAAAACACTCCTGTTCCAAATAGCATTTAACATAAAGAGACAGAGGGGGAAGAGGGAGAAAAAGACACAAACACCAGCTCTGGAAGTATTAAAAGCATGCTCGGAAAACCTCTGTGATGACAGTTTGAAGAAAGCAGCTTTTATGTGCGACGGAACCCACCTCCACAATGTCTTTTAAATGCAGCTGTTTACCCAGAAAATATCAGCAAGGGCCAGAATCTGGACTAGATGAGGCACCTTTGGATTGCAGACACTGAACTGAGTCCTTAACTAATAAATGGTTCCACACCTTTGTCTGAAACAAGAAAAGCAAAGGTCTTCATTTTCTCACAAGAATGCACAAGCCCCCTCAAAAGCAGGATGATTTTCTACATCTAAGTCTCAGTATCTGTTGACTTAGAGAGTTTGTATGAATGACAATGCACATCACTGGTTTGTTACTTCTGTCATCTGTGCTACTGAGTGTACCTTGGCTCAGATCAAAGTTGAAAGCTTCTTAAAAGATACACAAACCACAATGTGACAAATAGCATGCTTTGTTTGACACAGCAAACAAGAAATTACTTTCATCAACCCAGGGAAAGAATCCTGTGTTTTCAGTGCTAATTCTGAAGGCTGCAGTGATGGAACCAGAGCTTTACTTCATCCCCAAGGAATGAGGACCTCTCCAAAGACAAACAGAAAGCACGAAACAATCTCAGTCCATTAAATGCTGACAATGGTATGAATTCAAGGCTTGCAATCTACGGGACACATTTGCAGAAAATTCACCCTTTACACAATTAAATTGATTTCCCACAAAGTGAAAAATGCCTCCAGTAGGCAAATATTAGTACTGGAAATTACAGATAGAACATACTCAGCACTTCATAAACAGATGCAAAACTAAACATTCCTATGTCTACCACAACACACAGCCTCATACCACACATGGTTAATGCACAGGGACCAGAAATATTGCTGACAAATCTTTTGTTCTTTTTACAGCAACATGACCTGAGCAATTGCCAAGGCATTCTTATAAAATATTTTAATGTTTTCACAAATATAAGGCACATTAGAGCTATAAATCCTTCCTAAATGTGCACTATTGGAGTAACAACATTTTCACTAAAACATATGCTCAAAAAAAATCAATGCTCATATGTGAAATCACATTTTGGTTGGAATCTAATTTGATCCAATAATGTATATATATATAAATTTACCCTTAAATTTGGCATTTTCTCCCTGAGCAGGAAGTAATTTTTACTTAACAGAACAGATTTTTAACTCAACTACAAACAAGTGACAACCTTTTCACTGACTTGTAAGGGCATTAAATGAGACCTAATAACATCTCTTCTACCCTTACAACTAAAATTGCTCAGCTTTCCTACTGAGTTGGAACCACATGCCTGAAAGTTAACAGAAATTCACAGAAAATGCAAGCAGTAGGAAAATAACACAGCAATGACAAATACACAGTATGCCCCTGTACAAACAAATATGTATTTAATATATGTGAGCAAACAGCAAATGAGGTAAACCATTTTCAAATTGCTGAGAAGAAAGGGCAGGCACTGTATTTCTGTAATTAAGGATGTCTGACTCCATTCTCTTAAAACAACTTCTAACAGGGCAATTACAAAGGTCTGTGACACGGTGTTCCTTGCTGAGTCAAAGGCAGGGCTCGCATGTGCAGATTTGCCAAAACCTGCCCTCTTCAGCTAGCAGAAATATTTCAAGCTGCAATTCCTCTTTAATGAATTCAGATTCGGCTCTCATTCTCTATGATAGCATTGCTCTTGGTTCTCAGAAGAAATACTGGCTTGTAGGCTTCCAGCAGCATAAATGTCCTGATTTCCTGTGGGAGAAAATATCTGTATGTTCACACATGCAAAGGTTTACCCATCCTACTCAGTGTCCACACCCTGGAGCCTGGCTGGGAAGCAGTGACACAGCCCAGCATCCCTGGGACAATCCTGCCTAGCAACCCTTTAAGGAATGAGCTCAGGGCAGGTAGAGCCCTCACCATGCTCACTGCCCTCCACACAGGCTTTACTTATTGTGTCAATACACACTTTTAGAACACATCCTTTTAGAACCCACCTGCACTGTGGTACTGCTTTCCTTTCACCTATATTCATAATTTTATCACACGTGACTAAGTGTAAAAACACATTACAGGCAGCAAGTTTCATGATGTAAAGACACAATATGAGTGAAGCTCATTACAGCTGCTATACTAAAAAGTTTGCTTCAAACCTTTGCCCCAGCATTGCTGTTTCTGTATCAGGTTTATTCAGCCCACACAATGTAATAGCTCTTCCTGCAAAGTTACTCTCCTGCCATTGATGACAGCAGGCCACCTGCCTCTGCTAATTAGCAGTACCATGCCCAGTTGCAGCTCTACAAGAAGAAAATAGATTGGCTCTTTGGCTGATGCATTTCATTTTAGAAGACCAGAAGCTGTTGAATCCGTGTCTTACTCCTCCAAAAACGTTTTAAAATTTACTGCGACGTACTGTACCTCAACTGAGTGCAGCTAACCTATGGCTAAAAATCCTCATTTTTCCTAAGTCTTCTTAAAAAGGATTCTGTAGAAGTCAATCATTTGAGGCAGATCTGAGATATCAGCACTATTTAAACATACAATTAACATTTAAAAATTATACACATGGATAAAACCAGGTATCATTAGTCGCTTATTAGTCACCTTCAAAACAGGCAGCATGTTCATTATGTTAATGTCCTTGGAGTGTTTAAAGCAACCTTTTGCCTCCTTTTGAAGTGGAGGCTCTTGGTAAAAGGTGGCACTTAATAAGAAATGGCAATTACTACGGCATGTTACTCTCCTGAAGACTGCAGTATGAATTTTAATTTCTTCCTGGCCATGTATCAGCTAAGACTAACACAAGCATTTTAGTTTCCAAGCAGTAGGAAGTGCAGTAAAAGTGAAAACCAAAATAAGAGACGACACTAATCTTCTCTGAGTTTCAATTAAGGCCCAGCACCTCTGGATTAAAGGCTTATTTTAACGAAAAGCCTTAATTAAGCATACATGTGTATAGGATCACCTTAATGAGCTATGACAGAAATAGAAGAGATGGCAAACATTATATGAAAAGAAGCTTATTAGCAGCTTTAGGAAAGTCAGTCACAGATTCTAAAAAAAATGGAATGCAATACTGAAAAGACACAAGAATGCTGAATCATGTTCAACCATAAAACTGAAACTGAAATAGGCACAAGAGAGGTAATTTTCAGTATCTTTATATCCATATTGATACGTTAGTGGTTTTTCTACACATCAGTGCATTGGGTTTTGAAAATATTTCAGCATTTATCCTTTCACTTAAATTTTCGACAACAGAAAATTGAGTTTTCTACTTTATTTCCTAATTAAAATTTATTACTGAAAATATTTAGAAGTTTATACTTTAAAATATCCCTTCATCATATTTGGTGTCAGGATAACTTGCAAGTTCCCTTTAAAAACCGCTATTTTATCCTTTCATTCCTGCCTTCAGAAACAATCAGTGATTTAATGTCATTTTAAAGATAGCCACTTCAGCTGCTTTTCACATCTTCCCCTACCGTACAGAGAGGTATTCTCATTTGCAGATTTGACTTTAAAGTAATTACTTGTAATTACAGAGAAGTGCATCCAGTGGATTAATCACTCCATTTATATGCTGCTCAAAGGATTACTCTCAGGACAGCCTCACTGCTTTTGCTCAGAAAATGTCACTTCCACAGGAAAACAAATCTCTCAAGTCAGCAGCAGCTGAGAAGGACTCTGACAAGTATTTAAACCAAAAAATCAAAGAAAATGCACACCTGGATTTGAGGCACCATCTGTGCCTGTCCTCCTCATGAAAAATAAAAGGTCACCAAGTGAGAATAACCAGGAAAACAGCCAGAGGAAGCCTACACTCCTACTGGAAGGACTTTTGCACAATTCTGGATCTGAAAGAAACACATCAGAGCTAATCAAATACACGGGCAGTGCTTCTGGCTCAGGAAGCCACACTTAAAAATGTGGGAAGTCCCTGAAGGAGCTGATGCTGTGCTAAACACATTCTTACCATTCCTTGAGCCATTTTCTTTCTTGCCCTGGACAAGAGTGACAAGCGGACAGAGATCTTTGTTTGATCCATATGGATACAGTTCATCTGTCCTCTTCATAAATATTTCTTTTTCTTTCAGTGGTGACTCTATTACATAGAGTTGCCAAAGACGCAGGTCACCCAAAATGGCAGTGAGGAAGCTGGTGAAGACTCTGGAGCACAACTTCTGGGAGGAACAGCTGAGGGAGCTGGGGATGGAGAGCCTGGAGAAGAGGGGGGCTCGAGGGCTTGCTCTCCACAAATACCTGAAGGGAGGCTGTAGCCAGGTGAGGGTCAGTCCCTTCTTCCAGGTAACAAGCAGTGTGGATGAGAGAAAACGGCCTCAAGTTGGGTCAAAGGAGGTTTACGTTGGAAATTACGAGAAATGTCCTTACTGAAAGGGTTATCAAGCACTGGACCAGGCTGCCCAAGGAAGTGGTGGAATCACCATCCCTGGAAGTGTTTAAAAAAATGTGTAGATGTGGCAGTTAGAGACGGTTTAGCGGTGGATTGGCAGCGCTGGGTTAATAACTGGACTTTTAAAGTCGTTTCAAACCTAAACGATTCTATAAATCTATGATAATCACAGGGTCTGCCTCCCATCTTACTACCTGCCAGGTTCAAAATACACGTTAAAAATTCAAAAACACAACAAAAAAGTATTCAAATCCAAATGTACATGGAGGGACACAACTAATGCTCACTAACCCTCACAGTACCACACAGACATGGAGCTAAAGGGGAGAACCCTGCCTAGGGACAGTGGGATACAGGAAGTGGTAGGGAAAATCAGAAAGGAATCATTCCCAGGGGCTTTCCTATGGGCACTGACTGGTATCAAGCCCAGGAGAGGCTCCATTCTACCCTCTGAGGAGAAGGGAGCAACACCTCCCACTGCCACCCTTCCCTCAGAGCCTGTGTGGGGCTGTGGGGCCGGGGCTGTGCAAGGAAAAGGGACAAGAGCTTAAAAAGAATCATCATGGCTGGAAACGACATGGAAGACCAATGAGTCCAACCATTAACCCATTAACCACTGCAGGGTCCACCACGAAACCACGTTCCCAGGTGCCACATCTACAGCTTCTTTGCAGCACAGACTCAGCCCCTCTGGCCACCCCATCCTGAACTGAGAGTGCTGAAGCGCAGGGCTGGCTGTGCTGGCAAAGGAACAACCACGCACTGAAATGTCCAGATCCCAAGTACAGGAGGGACACAGACCTGGAGGAGTGAGCCCAGAGGATGCCACAGAGATGATCAGGAGGCTGCAGCACCTCTGCTATGGGGACAGGCTGAGAGCTGGAGCTGTTCAGCCTAGAGGGAAGGGAAGGCTCCAGGGAGACCTTAGCAGCTTCAAGGACCTTAAGGGACAGCAGGAGAGGGAACGGAGTGATAGGACAAGGGGGAATGGGTTTAAACTGAAAAAGGGTAGATTTAGTTTAGATTTTGGGAAGAAATTCTTTACTGGGAGGGTGGTGAGGCTCTGGCACAGGTTGCTCAGAGAAGCAGTGGATGCCCCATCTCTGGAAGTGTTCAAGGACAGGCTGGATGGGGCTTGGAGCAACGTGAGATAGTGGGAAGTGTCCCATTCATGGCAGGGGGGTAGAACAAGGTGATCTTTAAGGCCCCTTCCAACCTAAACATTGATGTGAGTGTGAATCAGAGCAGCCCTGTAAGCAGTGACTCCTGTTTGTCACAGCTGAGGGGTCTCCCTTCATCCCCTGCAGCCTCCCCTCTGGTACCCAGTCACGTCCTCCAGCTGTGCTAGGGGGGAGGCTGCGATCACAGCAGAGCCCCGAAGGGGCTGCCAACATTATCCCTGCCCGTGTATCACAGGCTTCCCTGTCTATAACAAACTAATTCTTGCAGAATAGTTCTATAGTTGCAGCTACATCATTTCCTCAGTTCAGTCTGAAATTTGTGATTCCTGCCATTCATTTTGAATTCATTCCCTGTACATTGCAGGCAGCCCACTGAGGGTGAAATGAGGTCAACAGGAGCAGAACAGACTTGATGATTTATGGATCCAAAGTTAACTTCTGCACCTGGAACAGAAGTTTTTTACCGTGGGATCCTGAGGAGAAAACAACAGAAATTGTAGGTTTCTTATTTGCTATTGATGAGGCTGCTTCTCCCTAGAAATATTATTGAAGTCCTTGTACATGTCTGCTTTCAAAGGGACACTATTCTTGTCAAATCAGCTAAAGATTATCAATGGAACGTCATGATTTTACATGGTGTTATTTCACATCTCCTAAAACAAAGCAGAAGTGTGGGGAGAAATGGAGGAACAGGTAGATGAGTTCATTCCCTGTATAAAAATAATACATTTTTGTTTATATTCAGTGTTCTGGAAGGCAAAATTAGCCTTTGGGATTGTTTTTAATTAGATGAAATTAAAATGTGTTTGGGCATGCCAAACTTTTACAGTTCATAATGAGTTTATTGAATATAATAATTATGAGCTCAGTAATTAAAACCCTAAAATCACAGTTATTTTATTTAATATAAATGATAAATCAAAGATTTCATTTACTTTTTATAAGTTAAAACTAGGATGTGTCAGAAACATCAATCTTAAATTTCATATTACAGTAATTGCATGTTAGGCTTCAGCTACTGGAGTACATGTGTATCAAAGAGTTTAACAATTCAAAAATATTGGCTAAGTGCAGAGTTTTTTTTAATTTACTATGTATGGTTTTAAATAATTTATAGCAATAATTATTCAAGATTGATTTGGGTTGTTTTTTTTTTTTGCTTTTTAGGGCTGCTCCTCCAAACATGAGACAAGAGCAGTTTCTGCAGTTGCTCTACAGGAACATGTAATACACAGTCATCAGCTACAGGATCTTTTATTAACAGGTTCCTCTAAGTGAAGGATAGGGACTACCAAGAACAATCCCATGAAAATCCCATGAAATCAAAGAAATAGTCAAAATAATAGTAGATACTGGACTAATAAAAAAGAGGAACAAAAGCAAGGAAGGTGCAGAAAAGAAGTATCTTCTTGACCCCAGTGCTCCACAGCTGACATTAGGTAAACCATTCTAATTTGTAATTTTTGTTTTTATTTAAGATAAACTAAACTGTGGAAGCTAAGCTTTCTGTTCAGAAAATGATTTAATGCTAAACAGCATTGTATCTTGTTTTAAAATTTGTTAAAATTCATCAGTTTAAGCCATTGGGTGGCTTAAATGTGGCTTAAATGTGTCTTTTCATATCTGAAATGCATTTAAAACATTATTCTTGTGACAATGAAGGTAAAAAGGTGAAACTAATGCATCTTGATGAAGACATATTCCTCATTAGACACAAGAAGTTCTTTTACTATTTACTGAATGTCATAACTTTCTTTAAATTTTATTCTCAATAAAACATCAGTGATTTTCTTACTGTATTTAGATGGGGGAAGGTTCTAGAATTAGGATTTTTTTTTTTAAGTCTATTTGAAACGGTCTGGTTTATTCCTTATTCTGTAAAAAGACATTTAATAATGCTGCATGAAATGTATTCTTTGTTAATATATACCCAGCTTTGCTCAAAGTTAAAAAGGTTTGTTTTTACAATGGTCCTGGGGCTAAACCAGGGAAGAATTAACACCTGTAGCTAAATACCTTTTTCAAATTTAGAAGCAAACATGCAGCAAGATAAAAGTCACAGATGTGAGGGCTTGGAATGATGCCTGGTGAGAAAACTCACTTTTAAATAGTGTTATAATAAAACAGTTGTGGAGCAGCAACAGATGATATTCCTTAGAAAAACAAAGCCAGGGAGCATCATAACAGAGCAAGAGACCAAATAAGCTTCTTGCCTCTCAGTTTCAGCCCTGCATTTCCCTTCTCTAAAGATTTCAATAATATTTTTGCCATGAACATCTTCTTGTGTCCATCCTTTCTATTGCCTTGATTAGGCACTACTTAAAGAACCTTCTGGCTCCAAAATTTGCAGTTTTAGACAGAATAAACTTTCCTCATCATTAACAACTGTTTTATTTATTCTTTTTCGTGGAAATGCCCTTTGGCCTCCCTGAAGATCAGGTTGGCTTTGCCTCAGGAGCTGTCACAGTAGGCCCAGCTTCAGAGGGAACCCATTAAACCAGGGATGCTTCATCCAAGCACATCTGCCTTTGAAATCACCTGACGAATCAAAGGGAAAATTCAGATAGTGCCCAACAAGTGAGCGTAACCAGTGACAGGACAAAGGCAATAAGATGAGGGAATTAGCACTATATTTACATGGCTGTAGCTCTAAAGATGGAAGGGGGTTTTTTGGTTCATTTTGAAGAGAGGATAGCAGGCGGAAAAACAGAAAAGAGATATTTGGGTTAAAATGAACATCAATAATGAGTGATTATGGAAGCTAAAGGCTGAGGTGAAAAAATGCAGCCCAGGTGTGAGCATGTTTTCTGCCACTATCAGAAAGACTAAGTATTTTCTCTTTAAAGCACAGCACTGACTGAATTTCCCCACATAAATGTTTGTGCAAGGGATTCAAAAGACTGTGCTGAAATGTTTTTTTGAAATTTCAATTGTTCCTGGGTTTTACTTGGTAGTATTTTCATCAATATTCTCATATTATTTCATAATTCATCTGTCAAACTATCTCTTCCTTAATAAGGATTGTGGGATTTAAAAATTACAACTGCAAAACAACTTTGAAAATGTAATTTAATGCAACATTTTCATCTTGAGTTTATGGGCTATGGTAACAAAGTTTCACAGGTCTGTGTCATTGATTTTTTCCAAGAGGGGTTTGATTCCTAAAATCCAGACGTAATATTTAAAGGTTAATGCACATAAACACTTTGGCAAGGTACATTTTAGGATAAATAACTTGGTTGTAAATGGGTGTGTCAGTAAATGGGTTGGGCTTTTAAACTTGATGCATAAGAATGAAAATTCTTAGATGTCTTGAGCTTGTTGGAACCCAGGGGGTTCCTATGACGCCTTTGGCCGACCAAAAACCTGGTCAGGAGGCTTTTCAGCCTTGCCAGGGCTGTCAGAGACACTGGATTGATACTGAAAATGCCTGTGGCTCTGATTCTAATCCATGGAACAGGTTGTCAGCTTTGTATGAAGAATTTCAAGTCACAAAAGCTTAGATAGAGAAATAGTAGTAGTTATAAGTAAAAATAAAAGAATTTGAGTGTATGTCCAGGGGGGTTTAAAGCCCTGTACAGGGGGGTTGGAGATCTGTACAGGGGGGTCTGAGGCACAAGATGGAGAATTCTTGCATGTGGCATGTTATCTTTTCTCCTTCTTCATAACCTCCATCTTCTTGGTGATGCTGGCACTTTTGGATTGGTTTGACACAGATCTGGACATTGTGGTGTGGGGGGCATGGATTGGTAATTAATGATAAACATTAAATACGTAGTTATTAGTATAAAAGATTAGAGCTCACCCGGGGTGGGCACAGTGTGTCTCTGGACGCGTTCTGTGTCAACCCTGGCAGGGCAGAGAAATCTGCTTTTGATAAGGAATTAATAAACTGCCTTGAGAACACGAACAAACGACTCCAAACTACTCCTTCAGCAGCACAGGCTGGAGACCTGGACTTTTCTGTACATTGTGAGGTCTCCCAGGACAGTGGAGAACCCCGCAGAGCTGTGATAAGTGTAGGTTTTCATAGCTTGTATTTTTTCAAAGCGCTGCTTTCAGAATATCTCCACAGAGCCTTTTGCTTTGACCATACATCCCTCCTTGTGTGTCCTGCTGCCAGTTTTCTTTCAGAAACTTTGTTGTATAAAATTTTTTCTTCTAAACACCTGTAAAACCTGTCTCTCACAAGTATCCCAATTGGTTTGTATTATTTAGAAGTTCAGCTTTGCTACCAATCTCTTCTTAAAATAATCCATTTGTGAAATTAAAACAATCCATTTGGCAGTTAAAGTAATGCATTTATGAAGCCTTTAAATAAGCATTTTCTCTTACCCCAGGGGTATACAGAAGGTTTTTCACAAAGCCATCTCATTTTCTTCCTTAAAAGAGTCTCTGACTACAGTGCTTGGAAAGAAATCAAGAGCAGGCATTTTTTTAGGTGGTGATGCTGTCTTCCATGCTGTCACTGCTTTGCTTTCTTGTTCACTCCCCCTGTACCCAGATTTCCTCACAGAGGCCATCACTCGATATATTGGGCCATCAAAACGGGGTAACAGAAGTAACAAGGTGGGGTCTAGGTGAACCAAACCATATGTAGGGAAATCACTTCCCACATTGTTCCAAAAGCATAAACTGACCCAGTTGAAACCTCAGAGCTGCTGCTCTAAAACATGGATTCAAATTGATTTATGTTTGAAGGATGTCATGACCTCACAAGGAAGCAGGGTAGGCAGATAGTTCAACTAAAGGGAAGGCAGTACTCCTGATAGATCCTTTAGAACCCCTCAAAAGTTCTTTTAAAAGATCAAAGGCAGTTTGTGCAAATTTTAGATGATTAATGATATACATCTGTAGATGGATGAGCACAGAAGGAGAAAACTTGCCTCAAAAATTAACAAATCCTATCCTAGAATAATGAGATACTTGAGCAAGGGGATCACCAAAACCCCATGATCTCCTAGGATTCATTTTTTCTTCATGAGAAATGGGTTTGGATGCACAAGCTGCCTGATGGGGGTTTTGAAAGCTTACACAGAACAAATATGTGCTGCATAGTAATGTCAGATTTATGCAAAGATTCTGGTATGAATGAAAGAGTTTACCCTTTCCTTCCCATCTAGGACTGGAACTCTCATCTAGGTGTCATCAGCTTGCATTGTAATTATTGTAATTATTCTAAGCCGCTCTTCCTTTCTTATTTTGTCAAATACTAGTAAAGCCTCATCATGGACTCAAGTTACTGGCTTGTTACACAAACCTTGGACATTTCTCCATGGATTCTGGTCTTCAAAGATGATAAATATCTATATTGTGTAGCAAATGGTTTTTTACTGTTGAGGTACTGACACAGGACTTTATCTGCCAGTTGTGGGGGCAGACAGGAATACCGTAAGTATTTTCACTGATTCCTTCTTTAAGAAAGCAGAGCTTTCACATGCACATACAGCAAAGCATCTCAGTTGTTGCTGGAGATGGACAAGCTCAGCTCTAACAGTGACAGTATCATTGGCCTCTTGTGACCATCTCTTCATGCTCTTTATTTCTCTTTCTTATGTCACAGCCTCATTAAACTTCACAATTTTGCAGCAGCAGCCATAGTTCCTTATTATACTATTTGATTAATTTTTATTTTTTTAGAATGCATAAATGCAATATTGAGGAAAACTTCACAATTCTGAGATTTTATTTATGCTTATTATTTGAAATAGTTGCCTGATGGTGCTTTGTCTGATTATGGATTTATATTTAGTATCTATATAAAGTATTTCCAAGCAAATGCATTATTAATTAATTTCATATGAAGAAAATCCATTGTCTGTAAAGGCCAATGGGGTTTATTCAGTGACTTGTTATTACTGTTGCTCAGAAATCAGGAGTAGGTGAGCACCCTTCCTTGTCACTTCCTACTGAAGAATGGGTAAAAAGAAAGAGAACCACACAGCATAGAAAATCCCTACAGCATTTTGCAATTTTCAGGAAAGAATCTGCAATTCAACCCAGGGTACAACTATAACTGAGAAATTGTTTGGACTCACAGTTGTATTTAACTTATTTTATTTTCCTGAGGTACTGCTGAAAATCATCAGCTGGAGGAAGAAATGAAGGGCAGATTCTACTTTTAGACAACATTTAGCTTTTAATAAGTGGAGCAATTCAGTGGCCAACTCTGATGTTATTTTGAACATGACGTGGTGGAGGAACATGGGTAGTATTTGTGCACTTCTGAAGTTATGACAGTAGAGAACCTTTTTTATCTGCTCTTGGAAAGCAGGTATAGGCTATTTACTGCTTCAAACAAATTTCTGTTAGATATTATTCTGGCCTTCATTCATCAGGTAAACATTTACTGCTTGTATAACTTAAGATTTTGTCTCCTCAAAAATTTTGTTAATTTTAGTACAACAGTTCTTTCTATCTGGAAAACAAAGTAGGTGTACATCCAATGCCAAACAGTCGCTTCCTCAGGTTATCTGATGAAATGCCTGCATTTTTACCTTGATGGTTTGCTCAATGCATGAGCATAAATACATCCTGCTTTATTACATTCTCTAATCTATCTTGAAAATATTAAGCAAAAGAGACAAGTGACCAATAGAATGGAGAGCTGCTTCAGAGAGGTGATGACAGTAACTTGAAGAATTATCCCAACTTCTTACAAGTTTCTTTCCACAGTGCATTTTAGGGTAGTTTTTCTGCCTGTTCCCCTTTTAAATCTTTTAAGAAGACTTTTTGCAGCCAAGCCTGTGTTGTGAATCAAAGTCTTTGAATAACCTTAGATGCAGCGCTTTTGCTTCTATTTTACATCAGCATTAGCTGGAGGTGAATGACTGTCCACAGACAGGTGGGAGAAGTCTGGAAAGCTCTGCCAATTTCTGGCTACCCTGAAAGTCTGAAACTTCACAAGAGAGAGCAAAAGACAGCGCTCATTAAAAAAAGGTTACTTTAGATTTGGCACAAAAAGGCAAATGCCTCTGGAATTCTTTTTGTCCTCGGTGTTTCGTTAGCTTTCTTCCCTCAAGGGAAAAAGCCACTGTATCTGAAAGCTTTCCCTCCAGCTGGCTGCTAGCCATTAATCCTCTTGTGTTTGCCAGCTTGAGTGCTCACTGCTTGTTCTGGGCTTCACTCCTTTCCCAGTTTCCCCTTCCTCTAAGAGCCAACTGCTTTTTTTGTCCAACTCTGTATCTTTTGTCAGGACGGAGATCATCAGCATTTGGTGGGAATTTAGGTCAGATAAAGGTGAAGTTTTCTTGTAGCCTGTCAACTTACTTTCTCTTTTGTTTTATTGTACATGAGAAAGGCTGCATTTGATGTGTATCACCTCTTGAAATGTAACGTCTCTGTTGGGAAAGGGGAGAAAAATTAATCAGATTTCATTTTAAATGTTTGTTTTATAATTTTTCCTGCAGTCAGCAGCAGTTGCCATTTCTTGCTTTCTGCCACCCCATGCGTTCTTAACACAAAATTCACAATATCACAAACTAGTTTTATTTTCACTCAAAAGATTGCAGCAATCACAGAAGGAAACTGATGACCTTTCAGAATTTTGCTTGTCAGCATTTTTTTTCCTTTTCAGCTGTTAGAATGCTTTAAAGTCAGGTTTGGTTCTGGGGTGGTTTTTTTTTCCTTTGAAAAAACAGGTGCTGCATTCATGTTCCCATGTAGTCCATTAAGGGAGCACATTTTTATATAACTATTCAAGCACATAATACATCAGTCTTTTAATTAAACTACCTAAGTGAATATCTTAATGAATTAAATGTAATCATCTTGAAAAGTAATTTTGATTCCAGATTTTTATGGTAAGAAATATAATTTAAAGCTACGTTATGATGAAGCACTTTATTCTTTTTATAACCTTTTTTTAAAAGCATGTGGGAAAACACAGTTTGTAACTGAGCTATACAGGAGCTAACATAGAATAACTTAATCCATGAAATTTCATGTGAATATGTGGAGACTTACAAAATTCTCTTAACACTTTATTTTTTAAAATATGCATGCTGTAGAATGTTCATGGATTGATTAATTAACTGTTTTTACATTTTGTAATCAATCCTGTTTCACCTGTACCAACCAGATGAAATATATTGTAAGTAATTGTAATTGGAATTATTTTTTCAGTCCTGCCTGAAAACCTCTGAAAAATTTACAGGTACAAAGCTTTCCTATGTGTACAAAAGAGCAGTATCAGACCAGAGTAATACATGATGGGGCATGCTTAGTTAAACTGAAAGAATTAGGTAAACCTTATTTCTGCTACAGGTGCGTCACTGGACAATATTTATTTCTTAATAATATTCCAAATGCATAACGCTTTTAGTAAGAAACAAGACAGAATTAATGCACTACAAAAGTTTAAAAAATGCATTAAATCATTGTTTCATATAAATAATAAAGTTATATAAATTCGAGTTTGCTCTTCTTGAGCATAATTGTGTCTTAGGGAATTCAAGCTTCCTGGAGGGGATATATTGTTAGAAAATAGTATAAAGACCTGAAAGAAGTAGTGCCTCCTAAGGATAGAAAATTAAGAAAGCAATTATTTGACAAAAATTATGTTGTATTTGCTTCCTTAAACCAGAACTCCTGAATATCAGCTCCTTCCCTTTTCAATTATTCCTTCTCACTCATACTAAACAGGCAGCACTGGAGCCACTCAGTTGTTTTGTCAGTCTGTTCATTCCATCCTCTTTAGAATCAATGCAAAATCCTTCCCTGCAGCAGAGAAAAGGAATATGAAGGTGACTGAGGAATGCTGATGTTACACTCAAAAGCGCTCAAGCCCCTAAATTTGGAATAAATCAACCTGTCAGCAGGTTGTGACTGTCCTCAAGAAACGTGACTGGAACAGACAACAGCAACTCTTCAATTTCCCTGCTGTTTGAAAGTCTGGGGAAGCAGATGTAGCCTTCTTTCCCAAGAAGGCTGCCACTTTCCCATGGGCCCAAGATACCATGCTAAGTCATGAAACAAGGTCTCAGCAAGAGGAGGCTAAAGAAGGCTCCTAAATATGCTGAGAGCTGCTGCTGGATGTCATTGGTCAAAATTTCTCTGTCCAAACTTCAGATGGTTATAGCAGCAGCTCTCCAGGCTGCCTCCCCTGGGCGAGCTTGAGGGCCTCTGTCTTTGGTAGCTGGCTGCCCACAGTTCAGCCCACAGCTACAAAAGCCACGGGAAGGTCTTCATCCAACACAGTGCCCACTGAGAGGCCTCAGCACCAGGAGCTGATTCTCACGTGTAACACCTCAGGATTTCACAGGGAACAAAATGGGCACCGCTTTTCCACCTTCTATCAAGAATAAATCTGTAAAGTCTTCTCGTAACGATTAGCCAGGTTTGAATAAATTCAGTGCAAGTCGTGATTAAAGGACCCGCACTTATTTTTCTTAGTGGCTTTCAAGTGGGAAGTGTAGATGAGTTTTCCTGCTGTTCGCTCTTACACGTTTGAGTGTTGGTTAATGAAAATATTAAAGAAAGTTTTCACAAGGAGCTATCCATTTCCAGACACTAAAAAGCTTTTCTAAAATAAAATTTGCTTCTCAGAATTGAACTGTGCTTTTAAAATTTCACTCCCTAAACATTAGCATAATCAAATGGCATCACAATAGCAAAAAAAAAAAAAAAAAAACACAAAAAAAAACCCCACAGCTATTTTTTTAATAACCCTGCCACCTCTGGAAGGATCACAAAGGTTAAATGTCAAGTTTCATATGCTTAAATAAATATCACAAAATAAAAAACAAGGTCTGAAATATTAGTACTAGGAAGGACACATATTGCTTGTTTCAGGGTGCTACAGTAGCCCTTATTACACCTGGCATTAAAATTTTTAATAATCTAGATCAAAGGAGATAAGAAAGGTCACTGAAACCAAAGCAGGCTACATTTTAGCACTCCTATACACAGAGAGCAGGGTGTTGCTTCAGCATGTTAGGTAGTGAATTTCTTTGATCCTACCTATAAATGTCACTCTGTATGTCATTTGATTGTGGTATAGCCTTTTATTAGCGCAATTAAATCTTTTCTAATGCATTACATTATCTCCAGCTCTGCTAAAAATCCTGCTATTGTTTAGGAAGCGAGGTAAGTCATTGCAAAATGATGCAGTTCACTTCAGTTTCTTCCTCCCCCCTCCACATGATTTCTCCCAACGATTTTAATTTAAATCTCACCAAACAGTATAATGGTCCTGGAATTTGTTTAGTCGTTTGACTTCCTTTATCACACAGAGATGGTAAACATTCTGTTGCTAACCTGAAGTGGCTCCAAGCAGCAAAACTAGGAAGATATTAAACCAGTAAAAGCTTATCAACTGATTCATTGATATGCTGTAAATTCCAGCCTTTTCATTTTACTTTTGAGGGTTGCCATAAGTCAACACATTAGTAAGCAATTTGCTGACATTGGATCACTTAAAAAGGCTTCCCCATGGACAAAGTTCACCTCGGCGCTTTGTTTCATCATCTCATTTTATCATAGTCCTCTGCTGCTGTACAGATGACTGATGCAGCTTTGCATACCGATGGGGGATTTCACAGTCACTTTATGCCCCTCTGTCCAAGCTTTAGGAAGTCTCAGACATAAAACGAATTTATTTCTGAAAATAAATTCAATTGCTCTGTTTCAGTTATTCTAGGATTAAAAAAAAAAGTTATTCAGTATTATGCATTAAAACAGAGCAGAATTTCGTTTTTACATCCTACATGCAAACATATGACAACACCAAATTATTCAAAATGCTGATTTCCCTTCTGTTCACATTGATAGTTCACGCTGATTTACCAGTTAGCAAAAATTCTGTGTTAAACTTCAGTTACACTTCCTTTTCTTCCCAGCCTTAGACTTTATTTACTGATTGATGGATATGAGTTCAGTCAGGTCACACTACAGAAAATCCAGGAGTAGCTCAAAGAAGATAGTATCTTGGCAGCAGAGGAACTTCATAGATCCCTGTCTCATGCAGGAAAAGAGTTCTCCTCTCATTTTTTACAGTTCCAGCTCAAGGACACTCACTTGCTTACAAAACCAGGTCAGGTCTGATACCACTATAAATGCAGACCAAGCATAACTCTGGGCCAGAAGTGTTTTCAAATGGACCAAACCTTTACTTGATGGTGAACAGAAACCCCAAATTATGTAAGAGTTGGGTGCTTGTTCCTCCTGAAGCCAGGTTTTAATATGAAAACAGTAATGCAGATTACTGATCGTAGATTCAGTTCTAGGACCCAGCTAACAACAGTCAGGTACAACTTTACGGGGTTGTGACTGATTAAATACAGAATCACATTAAAATATTAAAGATACAAGCAGCATTTCAGGAGTCATTCAGAGAGCACAGTGTCACCAGCTGGGATTGTTTGGAGACCACAAAGTGTAAATATTGGAGAGGCCTGTGGTGGGAGTGTTGTTTATTTGTTTTTTGTTTTACACATACCACTGAAGGTCAGTGTGAATGTCTGCGTGGGAGAGACGGGGTTGTGTCTCTCTTGACTGAGCAGTCGTGAGGGGAAGCCCCAGGTTCCTCACCTGCTCTTTGCCACATGGAATTCTCCCACAGAGCACAGAAGGCACTGCTGCTTTTCCCATGACTTAGGGATTCAAATACATCCACGACACAAAGGCTCACAGGAAACTTCTTTATTTTATGTTCCATTGCAAAATCGGCATCTAACAAGGAAACTAATCCAATTTCTATTGAGAAACAGATACATCTTTTCAATATCCTATTGTGTTAGGGATCATTTGGGAACACAGTAAGTCATGACAGTTTGCAGTTAGCAGTGAATCAGACCACAGAATAAAAAGAACATGAGATCATGTTAGCAGATCATTTAGGAAATTCTAAGTTTATATACATTCTTAGTGAGATTTCCACATTATTTGTGAGGGATTTTTGGGCTTTTTGGGATTCTGAGGGAGATCTGGGGTCTTGATTACTTTAGGTCTTGAAAAGTTTATTTTAAATACTCTGATATACACTGTGAGGGGTCATTTTTGCAGTTGGAAGGGAGGAGATGTGCTGGAAAAGAAAAGCTACCAAAACCAAAAAAGTGAAATGAAACAACAATAAAGTGTTCAGGTGCCATGAGGCTGTCTGACCTTGAGCTCCACCCTCCTGCCACCTTGCCTCCCACTTCCCAGCTTCTTTTCCTAGCAGGTTTTATCTCACAGGAAACACATGGAGAGAAAGGCTCTTGTTGCCTGGTCATGATACAGATGTCAAAATGTCCCTTAAAACTGCTGCACACATTTATGGGCAGAGACACAAAGACAAGTCTAAGATTTGTGTGAGTCCCTGCAGAGCTTCCAGAAACAGGGGTACATCAGGAGGAAGTGGCCACAGTGATCAGGGATTGCACTCCAAATGATTAAATTCAAGAAAAGCAACCCTTTTAGATATTTATTTTGTTGAGCCCTTGTGGGAGCATCTTCAGATACAATGATGAGTTTGCCCAAGCCTGTATGCAATATGCAGAAACATACTCAAAGCAGTAAAAAGGCATAAAAAATCTATACTGAGGACAACACCTGAGATGCCTCTTCTCCCACTAAAAACCAATCCAAACCAACCAACCCCCCCAAAAAATACTAAGAAAGAAGTACTAAAGACATGATGTAGTACCAGAGCTCAAGCTTGGAGGTTTGTGTGTCCACCTGGGCTCTGCATTTCCAAAAATACATAAGCATCCCCACAGACAGCAAAAAGGATGATAAGAGGCCTCCATAAAACCATTGAGGAAACTGGGAGTCACTTATATAGAAAATAAAGGGAAATGTAACTTTTCAGGTGTGGAAAAAACTGGTGCAGCAGAAAGGCTTGTTTTATTATGGATGTTTGAGAACAAAATTAAAGCTTAAAGCACGGCAAGGGCCCTTCACATTTGACATTTATGAAATCTTGGACAGTTAAACACTGGAATATACTGCCTAGGGACAGCACAGCAATCCCATCACAGATAGCCCCTACCAGGCTGGTTAAATAGCAGGAATAACGCAGCTATGTTTGATCCTGTGCACCTGGATGGATCAAACATCTCCAGGTCCCTTCTAGCCACATGATTCTTGAACTTTAAAAACAGCAGAAACTCTCCTGTGAAATGGAATTTAACGTCTGAAGCTGTTTAAGTTACAGACAGTTTAGGAAGCATGGTGGTCAGGGGTTTAAGATGTAAAAATTGCCCTTCAGTCAAACCTTTAAGCAACTGAAAATCACTTAAAAATTACATAATGAGCATACTTTGCTATAAACAATCCCCACTGGCATAAAGCATAAGGTTCAAACTAATTGCACACCTGTCTTAAAACACAGGGCTGTGATGCCTCTGAATGTAGAGGAATCTTCATCAGCTACCTCAGCTATTTTAGAAATGCAACCATTTGAGAATCTCAAAAGCAGGTTAAATTGGGAGGATAGGAAGAGAGAGGAACAAACTATTCATGCCAATTACTGACAGCATAATTTAGAATGACATATTCTTGTTTCTTCATTGCTTATAACAAAAAGGCACAAAACTCTGCTATAAATTACACTTTACCTTTATTGAAAACACAGTAAAAAAAATTTCCTACAAAACATTCAGTGTAACATTTCAAACAAAGGAAAAAAACATATTACCACTGCTTTCCACAAAACAAAACAAAAAAAATAGCCTAGCTAAGGCAGCAGATATTTTCATTTCTTTTTTGTAATACAACAAAATACCCACAACAGAGAACATTATAAATCATAATTCTGGATGACCTAAAATGAACCAGGGTTTGGTGGGGAGAAGGTATCTACACCAAAACTGTCATGATTAAAGTAACATCCAAAGCACAAATTTTCAATTGTGTTATACCTTGTCAGATACATCCATGTGAAAAAAAGTCAGCTGCTCAAGACCATGGAGTTTACAAAACCTGGAGCACAAATCAGACCAAGAGGGGACCACCAGCTCTATGCAGCACCTCCAAGCCTCACACAGTTTAGAGATTGTGCGTAATTTGTAAATTTTTTCTTTGTAAACTGTGATATTAACCAGTAACACTGCAGTGAAAAACCTGAATGTGCACAGTGAAGGTACCTGCTGCCATCACCACAGCCCTGCCAGCAGCACATGGAAACAGCCACAGAAAGGCCAGCTCAGAATTGTGTTTTTATGGTCATGCCACCCAAGCACACAGGAAGCCAATTCCATGTGACAGAAATCAGGGTGCCAGCAGCACCCTGAGAACATCCTCAGTCTCCTCACTGGGAATTTTAAAGACAGAACTTAGTGGAGACAAGACCAACATATGATTTCTATTTAGGTACTGCAGATTTGGGTCCCAAACCCCACAGGAAAGAAAATGCACCCTTTTTTTGTGTATATGTGTTTCATACACACACACACCCCAAGGTTTCAAATCCCATGACCCAAATCTATCTTCTTTTCCTATGCACTTCTCCTTAAAGCAACAGAAATCACAACAAATGAGGCAAAAATACTTTGAAACCTACCCTTACAAAAGTAAAAGTGACTGAAATTTTTTGTTATATAAAGCCAAGGAGGAGAAAGTGCTCATAGAGATTTTGTGACTCAAGAATTTTGGTCCAGACTGGAAAAAACTCATGTCTGGGGGAAAAGGGAAATAAATCATGCACCAGCTAATTTTCTCCTTAAGCATTTAAACACAGCCATTGAATCCACTGCACAGGTATCACTATCATGCCACTTCTCTGAATGATCAATTCACAAGGGGAAGGCCCAAAATACGCTCATGCACATGAAATACAAAATTCCAGAGAACAGGTGAAGAGCCTCACCACGGCACCTCCCAAAGCCTGACCCTGATGAGGACACAAGAGCTGACACAAAGTGTGTCCACTTCCCACTGAGATGAGCTGCAGAGCAGGTCCTCAGCAGGAGCCATCCTGCAGGGACAGCCACCCCAGGGGCTCCCCAGTGGCCAAACCAGCTCATTCTCCTCACTGAGAAGTGGGGCTGGAAGCTAAAGCACAGATATATGCAATGACTAAACCCTCTCACTCATGATTCAAACTGACTTGAGCTCTTGGTAATTTGTTAGAGGACCCTCTAGTGACAGGATTGCTTAAATGGAGTCTAGTGGTAAAAAACCAAATTAATAAAAGTGAACATTTTTGTATTGGAAGAAGAGTTCTAACTCGGGAATATCTCTGTACAGGCTACGTGGGAAAAGAGATGCATTAAAATCAAATCAAGTGCCCCAGTACTTCAATAGCTGGTATCTATGGAAGCAGGAAATAGATGAGGAATGCAAAATAAAGCTCTGGTCAGGAAAGGAGCTCTATCCAGTGATGTCGACTATAAAACTTAATGTAATGGGGGTAAGGAGAAAAGCAACAGCAATGCTTGGGGCTACGGATCAACAAACATCTAGAAGCAGCATTCCAAAGTGCTCAAGTAGGTACATATCAACATTCAGACACCTAAATGCCTTTAAGAACTACGACTTCCTAATTTCTGTGTTGATGTAAGGCCTACATACAGATACAATTTCTAAATAGCTTGGAATTCAGTATGTCAAGAATATCAGCATTTACAGGATATTTTCACACTCTCTCTTTGACTGTTTGGAGTCACCTTCTATATTTGCTAAACCTTTAATCCCATGTATATTAAAAAATTATGAGCAATGAATGAAATTAAAAAGTTACTAATAAAATATGGTAATTAACACAGAACTAGCAAGCATCCTCAGGTTTCTGTTGTCAAGACAGAGATACCTTCAGAAGTTCACAGGCTTCTATAAAAGTCCAAGATACTGTTTCACTGTGAATCACAGAAGAGATTTTAAGAAGTGATTATTTTTTTTTCAGTGTCAGTGAATTACTGGCTTATTTTGGGAACATACAATTGACTTTTGTATACTAATGATACACGTTTCTTCTTCCTCTTTGAAAGAAGAGTTTTAGGTGCTTCAATTGTGAAATATTTCAAAAGCCTTCCATTAAAGTGCCTTCTAGCGTGTTTTCTTACAGTGCATAAATCAAAACTATGTGGACCCTTCTACTATTTCATGTTTTGTCTGTCTCAAGGGGGCAAGGTAGAAAAGGGTGCAGAAGTTGTACCACCATGTGGCTGGTGGCTGTGGCCTTAGCTTGCTCTTGCTGAATGGGATCAATTCAAAAGCAGCATTTTTGTAAAGTTCAAATCTTGACAATGTGACTGAAATAACGTTACCAATAGCAAATTCAGTGTTCATGGGCTGGGAAGTGTGGGCATATCAAAACTTTTTTAAACAAAACTAAGCACATTTCTTTTTGAAGAGGTTATTTATGTGGCCTTAATGTCCTGCCTCTGTTTAGATTATTTCACCTTGATTTTTAAAAAATGCTGTTTTCAAGATCAGAGACTATGTTAAACAGGATTTAGCTGTTTTCCTGTATTTGTTGTTTCAAAATTTTAGATGCCAGTCTACTAAGGGTAAGGCTCAGCTGCTGTACATACACCACCACCCCACTTCTGCAAGAGGAAGAAGAGACAGGAAATAACCTAGAGCATGCTTCAAGAACTCAAGGAAAGCCACATGCAGGAAGAGGCCAACTGCTTTCTGCTTCTGCCTTATCCCTTTCTAACTTAGACTGTAAGTTCTTTAAGAAAAGGGCCGTCATGTCTTCACTCCACAGCACTGGGCACATGTGAGCACCACAAGCAGCATCAGCTGCTGCACAGACCCACGGGTGGGATGGAGCGGGGCTGCAGCCCCTTGGCACCTGTCACTCCTGGTGACACAGGGAGGATGTGCCACTCCCAGTGACACACAGGAGAACATGTTCCCAGCATCTGCTCCCATGTCTATCCTGCCCAGCACCTGCTGTAGGAGCTCTTGCCTGCAGGGGCAGCCCAGCCCTCCCTCCACTGGTGCTCCAGGTGGTACTTGGGAACCAGACAAGGAAAACAACTTGTGTAAAATCTTTTAATTTCTGTGACACTAAAACAGCCAAAAGGGTCAAAGGTATCAGAGGAACAGGACCAAAAGTAAACAGCACGTCACAGACAGTAAACAAAGCTCCCTATGAATGCAAAACTGTTACTTGTACAGTAACCAATACTACTATTTTTTAGCTTAAAGTGATAAGCATGTGTGCTTTATGCTTAGAAACCCCACAAATATTACAGTTCTGCAAATTGCATTTAATATTGTGCTACCAACACAGAAAAAGCCAAAAAACAGCTAACTTAAAACACTCAGTTTACATCTATTTTTTGGTCTTGTGTGGTATCTAGTTGAAGATGGAAGCATTGATGTGCTTTTTGCCTCGTAAGAAGGGAGGCAGATGTTAATGTTACTAAGATCAGCTGTATATACCTTGAAGGTATAGACCACCTGACTCTACATGAGTCAAAATACTAGGAATGTATTGTCAATATCCATTAATGAATTACCAGTTGCTTGTATTTAAGTGACCATATGCTTCTGTGAAAAGTATACAGTGACCTGTATCTTGCATGCAGTGACAAAGTTTTGCATAAGCACGTCATTTTCAAGGCCAAAGGCGTATTTTAATGCAGACAGTGTCACAATATCAGCAGCTCATTTTTAAACAAAACACTGTCAGTAGTTGCACAGGGTAGTTCTGAATTTCTCACCCATCTTGAAAATCACACAACACCTCAACCATCCCACAGAGTCCAGTGTAAAGTCTTCCCTAACGTAGCCTTAACCCACACATCTGCCTGCAGAATCCAGCAGAAGGGGTGGGGACAGTCGAGGCTCTAACATTTGTTTTGAAAAAGAGTTCTAAAGTCTTGCCTGAAGCTTGGGCACTTCTCGGGAGGAACTGCCCTTGCTCAGTTGAAGTAATTGCCCAACTCACTTGCAGAAGCCACACACACATTATAATCCATCTTTTCCTGTGTTCTTGGGTCACTGACGCCACAACAAACATCTCTCCAAAGGCACGAAGAGCAAGACCTATGCTGGTTCATACTCCTAGGTTTATTTCTAGTATTAATTTCTTCAGAGTGTATTAACTGTCTCAGCATTGTAACAAATATTTCTATAAAGCTATCTGGCTTCACACACCACAATTCACCAGCCCCATTAAGACATGAGGATAATTTTGGTCATACAATGACTTCCATGAGAAAATGGACATATTTCACAGATTTTAACTATGATGCCGATACATAAGGCAGTAAGCTCCGAGATTACCTGACTGATGCCCCTAATAATACATCTCCCAACATTTTAAATATAAACTCATTTTAGAACAACTTTTAATTATAGCTCTCCGTTACTGGTTGCAGAACTTTGACTCACAAAGATTTCTCACTAAAGTGAGCATTAAACAAGAGAAAAGATGCTTGTAAAACTTAGTGAAATCAAGTCATTTTACTTCTTCCAAGACTTGATACAACACATCACTAGTCAGTTCAATAAACCTTGAATTTATACTAATCATACACACACAAAAGGAAGTAATCCTCTAGCATCGTATTTACTACAGAAATATTTACATTATGCCCCAGTTCAAGGCAGAAAAAACAGCTGCAAAAAAGATAAATCCTCATGTGTACTGGAGCTTGATTTTTTGAAGCACTTTAGGAGGAAAAAAAAAAAACAAGCAAACATTCACACACACAGCAATAAGGTCTACAGCCCAAAGCAGTAATCTCAGAAGAAAGCCAAAGAGTTTCTGACACAAGGCTCACCTTATTTTGGAACCACAATGGAAACCAAGCTGTCACCAACTAATGTAAGACCTCAAACTACAGACAGGCAGACTCCGTTTTTTACAGAAATGGGAAATGAACAATAAAATTTTCTGGCTTCCTACATGAAGGGGTGTCCCCATTCCAGTCTGTTTGAAGATTACTTGTGGCCAAGCAGGACAAAAGTGCAACCAGATTTTGAATACTTACTCGGTATTTTTCTTTACTCTAAACTGCTTAAAGGATTCCTAAAGCTGCAAGGAAATGCTACAAGAAAAGACATTATCACCCACTGATGCCATCTTGGATCTAAGGCCTCTGAGCAGTTAAACTGTAACAGAAATTCAAACTACCAAAACTGAACACACAAGTTTTACTTACCAAACCACCTAACGTAACCTCTATAACCTTAGAATTTAATTTACGATATCTACACATATAGGCCTATATACATGTTCATGTGTACATTAAAAAACACACTAGTGACAGACAACTGGATTATGCCACTGAACAGAACTCCTGGTAACTGAAGTATAAATTCAGAGAAATTTGCTTTAAATTAAAGATTGTAGAAAACTGCAACTGCAGCCT
Organism: Bombycilla garrulus; assembly: GCA_013400315.1. Taxonomy (NCBI): domain Eukaryota; kingdom Metazoa; phylum Chordata; class Aves; order Passeriformes; family Bombycillidae; genus Bombycilla; species Bombycilla garrulus. The sequence goes on along the minus strand of VXBU01011289.1, from coordinate 332,796 downwards.
CCTAGGCCTGTGCTCCTTGCATTGATTCCAGGTACTGCTTACACACAGTAGTTCATCAAGAATTTCACTGGGTAAGGTAAGTGAGGGGTAGGGACCTCCACGGGACAACAGCTCACAGAACTGTGAGAGCTGTGACAGGGGTCTACACAGCTTTTTACAAAGCATACTAGGCTCAGATTTAACACTGAAGTTAATCTTCATCTTGGACTTGCATAAGACATCATCTGACCACCAGTAAAGCAAGCTGGCATTTAGAGCTAAGGACAGAGAGCTGAAAACACTGGCCTTCCAAGAAAGCTCCATGACACAGCCTACTGCATCCAGCAGCGAGGGAACTGTGACCTCTGCTGTCCTTTTTAACTCACTCTCAGTAGAGCTGCTTTTCTCCTGTCACAGATACCTACTCCAGGTACTTCACATTTCCAGTAAGGGTCATATTGGCCTTCAAGTGTATGTTTCCTCCTTCTTTTTTTTTTTTTTTTTTAATCAAGTCCCAAAGTTATTCTTTATAGCTGTGTTTGTATAACACAGGAGGTACTGTGCATTCAAATGGTAGCAAGTTTAAAAAAAAAAGATGTGAGACTTTCAACAAATAAAAAGGAACGCATTTTTCTCTTCAGCTTCCAGTCTTCAAGGCACCTCCTGTATTAACTTCCTGGGAAATAAACAAGCAGACCAAAAGTTCACTGGAAAGAAGAATCTGACACACCTAATTTCCTCAAAGCACACAGCATCTAAATGAGACAAGGCTCAACCCAAACTAACAACCAAAAGCAATATAAAAATGCTGATGAGATGACAAGAATGCCATGAGGTCGATGTTTTCAGCTCTGTTGATTACAGGTGATTGTTATCACAGTGTTTTCTGATGGCCATTTGCAGAAGGCTTTGTCTCCGAGTCTCTTGGATTGTTTGATAGATGAAGTTTATCTAATCCTGCAAAACATTACAGAATAAGGAAAAACTAAGACTCTCCTTGGTTTCAGGCACACAGGTATTCAAAAGAACACAGACAATCCAAATTCTACTTTGTGATTGTGGACCTCACATTTGCTGAGCACCAGAACTGATGTTCTACCTCCTGTAAGAATTGCTACTGGGAAATTCCCTCAGTGTTAAGTGAGAAAATCCACTACAGTGGACAAGCATGGAAGACAGAGAATCCTAATTCTCCATTGCTTAAATTACTGACTCAGATGTTAAGAACCAAGAACGACTTGCAGTAACTTACCATGTCGCCTACAAGGGCCTAAATAATTACCTAAAGTATACTGTTTTAAACTATAACATCTTTTTGTAAATCATCCACTGTTGATCTTAATGTCACTGGTGATGACCAGATCACTTCTTTAAACTATTTATATGTCTAATTACATTTTTAGGACTACACTATTTCTGATTTATCTATGTTTCCTGCCATTTGTTCTTATTGCACAATTCTCTATCATGAGTACTAATTCAAGTCTCACATCCTGCCCCAGGCAAGCAGTTAAATTACTCTTTTTTTTAGGGGGGGAGATAAGGAAAGATAGCAAATGAAGTCGTATTTTATTCAAAAGAGGCATGCTGTCAGTCCTTCCTTGCTTGCTATAGTTTCTCTCTGAAGTCTCTTATCAAGTCGCTAAAATTAAGGATCAAACCTGGAAAGAGTTATTTATACATTTCATGTAGACGGCACTGAATGTTTTACTGATGCACAAATTTAAATTTCTTGCATTGGTGGAATTGGAATTCCAAAATTGACTGCACTACCAAACGACCAAAATCTCCTTAATACTGCCTTATTTGTAGCTCTAATATGTGAATGATTTTTTTTGTTATAGGCCAGTTTTGGTCCTCATTCTTTGAATTCCATGGGACAGTTTTTAACAGCCACTGTTTGTGATTTGGAGCACTGAAAACAAACCCAGTTTGTGTCAGGAACCTGCACATTTCAGGGTCTGTGACTCCCTGCTTGTGTCAAATGCAGTGACCACTACCCTGCCATGCCTGCATTCTTCTGTTCGTTAATCTGCCTTCAACATCTGTAATTTTTTTTATTAAACACTTTATTTCTAATTATTTTACAACACTATTAAACTAATCTTCCACCAGCACTCTGGGAAGTGCTTGGATTTTGTTTCAGCATCACAACTATGAAAGCTGTGAAAACTAACTTGAGTAACTTCTAGATGATGCAAACTGAATCCTCAGTTACAAAGGAACACTAAAGTTTCACCATCATTCCTCTCAATTTAAGTAAATACTACTCTAGGGATCTAAAGAGAGAGGACCTTTGTTAATCAGTAGAGATAAGACGAGGCAACAACAATAAAAAAAAATAATTTTATCCTCTTAGTATCAAACATGTTTCAATCCTTTCTTCTATGGTCAAGAAATATCAGTGCAAAATTGGATCAAATTTTTGATTAAATCAGGTACAGGTTTTACTCAGCCAGTTACTAAGGTTCTGTACACTTTGTACAAAGATTTTCTGAATAGATATTCAAAAAAGTCTAACAACAAGCAGTTAAGATCTCTGCTAACTATTTTTGGAGAACTAATAAATTGCTTTAAACAAAAACAAAACAAACAAACAAAAAAAAAACCACCCCACACAACCTATACATATAAGTTGAAGTTTTAATTTGGAATAATTGTTCATAGCAATGAGAATGTTTCTGTGCTCTCCAAAGACTGAAAATCCAACTGGAGATCAATAAGCACCACAGGCACATTATTAAAATCAACATCGTACCTTAGCTCTGGACTCTTCAAAAAACAACACGATGTTATTCATTCTCACACCTTAACTTAGAGAAATTTCCACCAAAAAAAAATATTCTGTGAGCTGTGACAGAACTTTAGCAGTAGCACATCATGGTTTTAACTGTGGAGAAAAGGCATGGTCAAACACACAGTGAATTCTCAGGGCTGTGTTACCTAATGCCTTGAGGAGCTCCTCTCGCACAGCAGAAGTGAACTTTCTGACCAGACACAACGTTGTCATGATAGCAAAGAGCAAATTGTAAGATAACACAATGTAGAAGTTCCCCAGCCAGTTGAACCTTCCAAAGTCTCCAAGGAGATCAAATCTGGTGATTCCTGTTAAATTCCATGCAAGATTTAGATCCAAATACTCGTAACATTTTCTTAGAAAATGCAAAAATTTCCTTCTATTACATTTACATTTGGATGCAAAATTCTTACAGACAGCACACCAGAAGACACACAATTAAACACACAAGACAATGTTTGTTGGTCACTATAAAACTGTAAGACACCTTTATCAAAATGTTTTTTAAATTTCATAGTAAAATGCCTAAACAACGGGAGTTGAAATGAATTGTCTATTCTAGATGAGAAATCTTTCTATAATTTCAGTAAATGTAACTAGGAAAAAAACAGCTTTAGTATGAAAACTGCTTGAAACCTCAGTTTCTATAAAATCCTTAATGATTCCATAAAAGTATGAAATGTACTTTCAGCTTTTTTTTTTTTTTTAATACAGATAGCAAACAGCCTTTCTGTGAGAGTCACAACATCTTATGGTAAACACTAAGCCTTTTAGGTGTTCTTCCAGAGCACTGCTTTTGAAACCAAAGCTTAAAGACATCTTTGCAACTGCAGTTTTTCTCCTGGATACACACACCACTACAGCCATGGAGCATTTGCACAGAAGGAAAAGAGGTGAAAGATGGTGCTGACAGGTCTTCTTCATAGGGCATCTCCAACCCTGACACTTGGGCTTTGTGCTGACCAAAGGCCTGTCAATGACTAATTAAGTGAACATTTTTCTGAAACATAGAAGCATCTACAAGTGTAGGGTCCATCACAGACGGCAGAAAAGGAGGAACCACAGGTTGTTCCTTTGTCAGGTGTCATGGAGTACTACACAGAACACATGGCAGAACACTAAGATGACAGCCCCATGACCATTGTCTAGGATTCAAAAGCTGTTGCATTCCCAAAAACCCTTTGACAAAATGATGTCGGAGGGAAGTGTGCCCTCACAACAGTGCAAAAGCAGAAAGCTGAGTCCCAGAACTAAAATGGCAGCAGCAAATAAGGCAATCACAATCACAAAGTAGCCCTAGCTCTGAAACTCCTGAAAGCTCCTGAGTTTCTATCATCCTATTTTTAAAAGTGTTTTGGGGCTTTTAAAAACTGACTCAAAAGTGATAATAAATGAAGAGTCAGAATTAAGGGTCAATTACACTTCTTCCAAGAGTAAACCTGCCACTTAGGAATATCTCACTGTAGCTGGATACCCAAGACTTGCAAGCCAGTTATCACCGTGTTAAAAGATACACACACTTCTTATTCTCATGGGAATTGAATTCAGTATCTAAGGAAAAATACTGATATGAAAAGAAGACATTTCAAAGGGTGAAACAAAACAATCACTGATCAAAACAGCAAAAGAGGCAGGGAGAAATACTAAAAAGTGCACAGAAGGTCTTAGCACAAAAAGAAGAAACTGGCTGTCTGAATTAACTGGAAAAGAGATGAAGGACAATAAACACAGAGCAGCTTTCCCACTTGAAGGCAAACAGTGCCCTTAACATTTGCAAAGCAGCAGTGTTTTAGTCAGACTGTGGAGCCACATGAAAATTAAGAACGTCAGGTTTGAATGTACAGGCTTCCAAAACTTTAAAGGAAAAGGAACAAAACAGAGCACTGGAATTCTCTGGAAAAGGGATAACATTCCTTGACACACAGAGGTCCAGAGGAAGAGCGAGCCATGGGGCAGTGCTACAAGGACAAACAGAAATGAACTTTGACACTTCTGTTAGAGTAAGTGGGAAAAATTATCGTCCATAAATTACATTCAATTTCTTCTTACAAACAGAAAAAGTCACTGCTCACCAGAAAAGTGACACAGTAACAGTCTGTAAACTCATGGGAGAAAAAGGTTAAAAAGGTTTAGATGACTTTCTTACAGAAGCTGTATCTACTCAGCCCACAGAGAAAAAAACTAAGACTTTTAATAACTCTCCAGTAATTGAACAAAAACTTGCATATCTAGTGGCACAAATATACACACACAAAAGCTGATGAATTTTTACCAAATAAACTATTACAGAATTCTTCAGGTTAAAAACAAATAGTAAGTTTTAGACACAAGTAAATTTAAAATCCCCATTTACTTGCACCTAATACTCAAGTGTAGAATTCTAGGAAAACTTCCATCTACTAGAAAGCTCAATTTTCTCTGCAATTCTTGTTCTTGTATTCTTGACCATTGTCCCAAATTTGTTTCTCTGTGATTAGCAATATGGTGATAGTGGGAAACATTTCTGAAGGGCTACTGAAAGGCTGAAAAAGTTCTGGGAAAATATGAGTTAACTTATTTTAGTTTAAAACCTTCCTGGAGTTCTAGAAGAATGACAGATTAGACATATCCACCACCTACATATCTAATTAGAATGCTATGAAACATGTAAGAAACAATTTCCATTTTTAAAAGTCGAAAAAGGTCAGTGCATGTATTAGATAACTTTTGCTTTTTCACCTTTCCCATAAGGATAAAGTCTAGTCTTTTCTGTATAGTCTAGAATCTCGCTTTTTTTAATAAAGTGAAAAGACTATGAATCTGCTTAACATATTTATTTCTTTTCATCTATTCAGTGCCACAGGGTGGTGGCATGTAGTGCAACACACATTGATACTTCTGCAAAGCACCACATGACTCACTGTACCCTAATACACTCTATTAATCCTGTTTGGACAGCTGTGACTGTGCATTTGTTAGCTGTGTGTTAATTGTTCCATCTTTTTTCTTCTTTTATTTATCTCTATGGCAAACTATTCAGGAATTTCACTTGTTAGTCTGGTTTTTAAGTGAGTTTTACCATTAATCTGTTTCCTATGAGACAACAATGGACCCAGCGTGTACACTTACTGCCACAGAATCTGGTTATTATCAACTGATAATCTCATGGATCATTAACAATTAATTTTATTTTCTTTTAAACAAGTCTTGAATGCAGTAACTTAGTGGACACAAACTTATGTTACAATTCTATTCTAAAACAGTGATTTTTCTATATAACATCTAGCTCCATAGGCTAGAACCATTTCACTTCTTAGACCTTGATCATACTGCTTATATTTCAAAATTGTACTGCTTTAAGTACTTGAATTACTCTTTTGCATTTTTGTGGAGTTTTATTAAAGATTTTTTTTAAGGTAAGTTCTAGAAAGCATGTTTTAAGATCCAACACTCCAAAATGCCTTACAGAGGATTTTTCATTTGCTATCAAAATTATTTATAATTTATTAAAATGTCTCATCTGTAGCTACACATAGCATGAGAATATACAGTATAACTTACTGGAAAAAAATGAACTACTCTTGATTCAAGAGTATTCTCCCTGAAAGGAAAATCAGCTACAGAACTACTGACACATACAGCTGGTCTGTGGGCCTGAGCTCAAACTTCTAAGCTTGTACTTAAGAGTTGTACAGCCCGAGGTGAAGATTTTTGTTTTGTTCTATTTAATGTTCTCAATGAAATTCTCATTAGCTACAAGGATTCTGTGCTACTTAAAACATGTAATAGCCTTGCAATTTAACATCAAGAACTCAAGCTGAAGATTACCTAATTAAAGTGAAGATACAACACGTCTTTCCAACTGGTTAAAACAGCTTAACTACTTCAAATGCTACTGCCAATCCTTAGCAATAAAAACAGGAGTTCTTCGTCTCTGCTGTGGCAGACTCCAAATTGTTGAATTTGAAAAATGAAGTTAAAAAAAATGCAAGCATATTATTGTAGGGAAAATGAAAGTAGCCTGGTTTCACTGCTGATTAAAAAACTTAATAAATGAAGAGTCATTAACTGTTTTTAAAAAGCCATTTGCACTCAGTGTTACCTCAAACTTCAGACACCAAATCACAAATGTATTTTTGACAGGAACTAAGCACCAGTTTCACAGTGAACACGAAACTATTTCATACTGCTCCAGACAATCAGTTGTCCTATCTTTTCAGCTCACAGTCTTCTGTTTTAAGAAGTTTAAGAAATTTAAGAAATCTGACCTTCTTAAAATAACATTCTCTAAAAAATGTTTAGCATCTTTTTCTTTTTAGAAAGTATGCTCTGCAGTTCATGTATATAGATGTATGTTCAACATTTCATATCTGAGTAAAAATGAAGGCCACAGATACATGCTCCTTCCACTGAAAGCAATGGCAAATTACATACATAGTATGGAAAATACAGCTACAGGCTCTTTTTTCTTTTATTTTTTTTTTTAATTCAATTAAACATCCTTTATTATGACGTTACTTCCATTTCACTTACCCAGTGTCCTTGACATCACTGGCAAAGCAGAGCTCAGCACCAAAATTGAGACACAGTTCCCAATTATCTGTTTGAAAATGACAAACAGCATTTAAATGATAAATGGGATTGCTGAAGGGAACACAAAGAAAAACAGTGGTCAAGATGAAAAAGAAGAATTCTTAAAAGGCACATTCCTCAAATTGAACCTACAGCAATTCACAGTAATATATTGTTAGTCTTGCCGACTGCTGTCACTCCTCTCCACATGGTGTTAAACAAGACAAAGATGATCCAAGAGAAAAACCAAATTCGTGTGCTTTTAATCAAAGTGTTATGTATGCTCAGATTCAAAATTATTCAAAACAACCATGTTGCAAAGCATCAACTGTTTACTTACTTCTGTGAATGTTTTATAAAAGAACAATTCCATGGGCTTAGAATGGATGACTGATACATCAGCTTAAGTCTTGGATGTAACTGCTTGCAGGATTAGCACTATGTAAAAAATTACAACAAAGAGCTTCCTTTCAATTCAATGCCTGTTGTCTACTTTAAATAATACAAGAAAATTCACAGCTGTTAGATTTTACTCTTGTTCTTGTAAAGCCCTTAAAAAGAGTAATTGAAACTTTCTTTCACAAGGGATCATTTTCTTCAGGTTTGTTTCTATCAGAAGCCAAAAGGAAAAAAAAAAAAAAAACAAAAAGAAAACTTGAAAGTAGGTAGACATTTGTACATTCACTATTTATTTCCACATTATTCCTGGTGTACTGTAAACAATCAACAGGAAATATTAAGAACGTTCCAACTCTCTACTACTTATCACTCTAATCATTCTGTGTGAGTACCCACTTTTGCACTTCCAACAATTTGTAGTAAAAGTATCTTAATCCAGTACTTTTAAAAATAGAAACAATGAAACATACTGAAAAAACAATTAAATTCAACATCTGTTCCTGGGTTACTGATCACTTCCCCACATCAGCTGTGGGAATATTTTGCCAAACACTTAAGCATGTTCCTCCAAATTAGGTAACAGCATTGGTTATTCTAAAGCCAGTGCTAAATTGTAGAAAGTCAAATTAGCTTCAGATTGCAAAATATTGCTGAATAGCCATCCTCACTCTTAGTTTCATTATTCAAATTTGAATTACTTTGTCTGTATTACTTCTAGCAACCATGTTGTTCAGATCTCAAAGAAGCTCCCTGAAGTACAGTTAACACAATCAAAGTTACTCATTAGCAATAAGTTCCCTTTGAAGGAAGTTCTTTCACTTGCTTTTCTATAGCCAGTTAACAAGCTCTGCCATTCCTGGCTTTTTACAAGTAAATGGATGCCATCCAAACTAAACAGAGCACATCCTTTTTCCCACTCATTCGGCATTCTGACAATCTTCCAGTTTGTGTTTACGCAGCTTACAAACAAATACTGAACACTGCAAATGAGCCATTCAGGGCAATTACTAAGAGAGTCAGTTTGTCTTGGGTGGCAAGAAGGACAGGAGGGGGCCATCCCCATCCCAGACTGTACCTTACCTTTGTCATAGTTGTGTCATCCTTCCTGGGAGTGAAATTCTCAAAAAATCGAAGACTGTAGAAGCCGACGACAGAAGATACCATAAGATAGCTGTGAGAATCAAGGAAAAAAGGAACCTGCAAGGAATGAAAGTTTCACTCAAGTTCTCAGCAGTCTCCTAAAAGTGTTAAGAACTAAAGAAAAAAGAAACAAAAACACTTCAAGTGTTTGAGATGGATTGACCTATCTTTCTTCTTCCCAGGCTAGTGTCTTAGTGTATTACCAGTGTCCCAGAAAACTAGACAGAATACTTGTTAACAGCCAGAATTCTTTCAGAAAGGATACAAAATCAAAATGATTTCAAGTGCTGCTCCCACAAAGCCAAAGGTGGATAAGGAGGCATTTCCTATTCCAGGTCCCTAACAAGGAAAAAGATACTTTGCATAATTAAATAAGGATTATTTAATTTCTTCTACCAAGAACAGAACAAGTAACATCTTACATGAAATACAGCCTTTTCTCAATTCAGTGGTTCAGGGGTGTTCAGACATCCCACCCTCCAAGTCCCCACAATCCATGCAATGGCACCAGCAGCTTTCAAACTGCGGCAAAATGTATTAAAAAGACAGAACTGCCAACTCCAGACTACTGTTCTGCTTTACTGCATCACTGTATCTACATAAACATTCTGCACTATTTTAGTAAGAATTCACTACAACATGACATGTAATAAATGTTTGTGTGGGCACAGGAATGAAACCTAGAAGCAAGTCAAGGTCAAGGCTCATTACTTTCCATGTTATTAAAGCAAAAGCCCTCACTTGCACTTCTGCAAGGCCTCCAAAGCTTTACTAAAATGATAAAAATTGTAAGAGAAGATTACTTTACCCCTGATCCCTTTGGCATTGCAGTCTCGTCAACCAACAGGTAAAGAATGTTGAGAGCAACTAAAAGAACTGAAAAGGACTTAAAAAAGTAGAAACAGTCTTGTTATTGAAAAGTATTCCACATTTTTAAAATCAACACATTTATCCTCACCAGACTCCAGAATGTCAAGTTGTTTTTTTTTTCAAATGGCCAAGAAAAGAATATCATAAATTATTGCTTAAACACTCATCACTCAAAAAATTTAAAACTATTCCATCAAGTAACCAAAGAACTCTTCATACTTTTTGCTGGGGAAAAAAAAAAGAAAATTCTTACTGTCCCAGTCAGGAGCAGTATCATGACAGCTGGATAAACTAAGTTCCTTTCCCAAGCAGAAGCTTTTTTCCTCCTTTCTGTTCAGAAGAGAAAAAAACATAAGCTTAATACAATAGATCACCTTAGAACAGAACAAGTAAGAATGATTCAGCTATCTACAAGCTCACTGTAAATATAAGTAACAGTATCTTGATCTGGAACAAACATCAACCAGTTCATAAGAACATCCAATCCTTTACAGCTGTACAAAGCAATGACAAAAATATGAAACCTCTGTAGAGAATGGCTGGGGAGACAGAGACAAGCAGATTTTTCTTAGAGGCATGTTTCCCCATAAGTTTTTTCTTCCCCTAGCACGCAGCAGTTCCACGATAAAATCTGCTAAACTTACAAATACACTATTTACATATATATTTCAGCATGACCTAAAGGGACAGAATAGAATTTCAGATACTTAAATAGTATTTTCCTCTTGTAAGGTAGGAAAGACAGAACTAACTTCCCTGGATATCATGAGCATGTGCAAGAAAAGAAAACACTGTTTGAATTTTACAGACACAGTTCAAACACAAGAAGGAAAGCAATGTCCTAGATTAGCCCAAATATTCATAAGCATATTTATACATGAAAAGCTCCATGCAAAGAAATGTTATGATTTCTCCAAAATCCAAATCAGACTCCTCACTTAAATTTTTTTGCTGGAGGGGTTCAATGATTTCATGTAATGTATTTGCAAACGCACAAATTTGTTAAGAACAAACTGGAATCAATCAAGCAACTGCTCCAAAACTGAACAGAGCACCCTAAGGTCATTTAGTAAACTACAATCTACATGAAACACTAGAAAGTTCATTACCTAGGTTTGTTTTCTTGCTTTTCACTTTTTCAAGCTCACGTTCCAACTCTACTGTCTGGTATTCCACTGTGGAAGACACACCTTTTAAAACAAAATACATGATTTTCTTCTGGATGTGACTGCAAGGCACACAGTAACAATTCAGATTTAGGAAGCATCACATTAGCATTTCTGACTTTAAACTGCAGGTGTTTTTTTCATACTCTTCAAATACTTTTCAAAAACAGCAGAGTCTACCCAGAAGTGTTCAGCACAGAGGTTTCACCATTATGTCCTGTGATCCCAGCCAGTTCTGCTGATGCTGAACCTTTAAACAAGTCCAATGACCAGTCATAGTGTGACAGACAGGACGTCTCAAATGCCTCAGTCTTATATCCCTATATGATTCTTGTACCAAGACATGAAGAATACCCAGATGCCCTTCAGGAGCACTACTACTTAGCAAAAAGGGACCTTTGCCTTTAAAGTGGCCATAGCTCCAGATTCAGTTTCTGCCCCTCCCTCACCTCAGCAAGCTCAGTTTCCATACTGCTGACCTGCTTGCTGATGGATCTGCTCATACCAGTTTGCCTGCTCCATCCCTTTGTGCCACAATCAGATATTCCCACAACCACCCAAGAGACCAACCTCTTCCACTTTCCAGTTTACAGCATACACGTGTCACTGTTGTGCAACGCCTAATACTTTCTCCTGTACATCAGCTTAGCCCTGACAACCATAATATTAATTCCTTTCTTCCCACTAATTTTCTGCCTAAAAGTTGCTCATCAACTTTTCTTCCTACCCCTGTGCAGCCTTGAGGAAACCCAGCCCATTTTCCCCCTCCATCCTTTTTCCCTTCAACCTTCCATTCTCTTCCAACCACTCCTCTTTCCCAGTGCAAGCACAGTGGGGTTTCCCTCCTTGATGCCAATTTCTCTACAAACCCCACACAGTGTTCAGGCATTGACACAGCTCTGCAATGCTGACTAGAGATCTGCTGTTTCAGTTCCCATCCCATTATTTCTGCTTTAGCTTTCACTGTCTGCAACCACAACATGGAAATATTCTGCCTGGGATAAATTGGAAACACTCTCCACTCACTTTTGTTCCAAAATGAAAGGGATGAAAGTGGGGCAATCTCACCTAAAAATAAGGTAAGGGCTCATATTTTCCCTGTCTATTCCAGGCCAATTTCACTCTGCAATAACACACCGTGGCAGTGACAGATCAAGGTCTTAAACCCAAAGTCCTCTCTGTTGTTGTTTTGCATTGAATGATTTACATTCACACCTTCACCTGCTGGCCATTCCCCACCCTCGGCCCCACCTCCGGCCATGGGCTAACCTGTAAGAGCACCCTGCTTCACATACTTTTTTTTAAACAGCTTCTAATAAATTTATATGAGATTAATATTCTTGTCCAGGCTTTTATCTCATATCTTGATCACTTGCCTACAAAATCTAAACAGCACTTAGGCTGCTGGCACAGCAACACTACTTTGTAGTCCAGTCTCATTATTTCCTTATTTTCTGTTGTCTTCTCATCCATCTAGCAATGTTAATACAAGAAAAAAAAAGTGACTTTTTTATTGCAGACTACTAAATACTAATTTGTTCAATGCAGTCAAATCATCAGTGAAACATCCAACTGCTTAAAATTTTAGATGTTTAATTGAATTAACTGAATGTTTCTTTCACATACATTTTTCAGAAAAAATCTTTAAAAACCCCCAAGTTAATTATCATTATGAAAATGAGCTTTTGTGATGATGCATTCCCCCCAAAAAAGTCTAAAACATCTGTTTTATGGAATGACTAATTACTGTTAGATGGGGAAAAAGGATAGCTAAAGAGGTCAGCGGGAAAAGAACTTTCATGGAAGCAGCTGAACAAGAAGGAAAACTCAAGACAGCATCTGACATTTTCTTCTTCTCCAAAATAACTGATTTAGGAGCCTCTGAGGAAAAGCTCAGTTCAATATATATCTACATTTTTTTTTTCCTCAGTATAAAAATCCAGAGCTCAAAACACTGATTTCATGGGATTCTATCCAACAAACCGGCATCAGCGCAGTAGGTCAGTAAGACAGAGGTCAGTAGAAATTCTGATTCATATCTTAAGTGCTGTTGTAGTTCCTCCTTAAAAATAGTTGCAAACAACAGGTTGCTATACAAAAGGCTATTTTACGAGAAAGGCAAAGTTTCAGATCAGTCAAAAGAGTATTTGAAAAGGATGCAGCTAAATTCTTAAAAGCTCTCTAACATTAGCTTTATTTCAAACACGCACAAAGTTCAATGTCAGCGCTGTCTAGCCAATAAATCAAATTGGTAGACGAGACTTGTTTGGACTAGCAATGAAAAGTTAGAAGGGATTCTCCAAGAAAGCCACAAAGCAGCTCATTTAAGGTCAATTTAACGGTATTATTCTGTTTTTCTTCCAGCCCCGACATAAGATTTCAGTACCTCAAAGGAAATTGTAAGAGAATCTATTTGCATTCCCCCAAGGTGATTGGCAGTTCACCACCAATTAGTTCAAAATTACACTGTTACTAGTGTGCAATAAAAACAACACCTTTCATCTTTCTTACATAGGTAAGGATACCTTCAGAGCCAATAACTTTGATCAAGTAAGTATTTTTGATCCTACCCCACCCGTCTCTTTGGATTCAGGCAAACTAATAGCTGAAGGCAACTTTTTTCTTTTAATATAAAAAAGTCCCAGCTTTATTCTTCAACTGTAGGAGTGATGTGGGTACTGAAATATAATACACTGGAAACAAACATTTTCCCAAAGCCCAGTATCTCTTCAATAGATAAAAATACTAGGGTAGATAGCACAATCAAACTTTCCCCTCCCTCCTCCTCCGATTTTCAGTTAGACACTGCAGACACCTGAGGAGGAAGAAAATTAGTTCCTACAAAGAAGATCTACAGTTTCACAGGTAGATTTATCTTCAAATATGAAAAGCTTTACAATCATCAAGTATCACTTAAGCCTCTGCTCTGGTCCTCTTCATTTTAATAAAAATTCAACTCTTTAGTTATAAATAAAGTATATATTTCAGAGCACTGCACTTCAAACCTGCCCAGCAGGGTTACTTAAGCACCATGGATTTCTACCACCAACACTGTGGAAGAGTTGCAACAGCCATGGCAGAGGAAGTGTGTAGTTGAATGAATAGATCTCTTGTGATACAGCAACAAAGGGACACAGTCTGTGTGCTAAAACACAGAATATGGCCTCTAACATCACAGCACGACATTTACTGATGTAATTAGCACCAGCCCCACTTATACACAATTTTTAAAATGCAATAAACATGGTAAACATGACCCTTCACAATTCTGGCAATAACTATTTCAATGTTTCTGGTATAATTTGCATGTATTAGAAAGGCTTCTGGAAGGGAAGATGAAGGTTTCCATGCTTGCCATTATGAGAACCATGCTTAAATTTACTAAAGTAACTACTCACAAAAATCCTGCAGAGTATCTTCTTGCACATATAACATCTTGCCCCAGCTACATGCTATATGCAAGTTTAGATTTTAATTTACTTTTCAGCCTAAGTCAAATAATTTTCTCTGTACACCAGCCTAGGGGTTTTCTAAAGCATTCCTTTAGATGGGGGTGTCAATGCCATTCCCTCAGCATTGGAAACAGAGGGAATTCAGTTCCTCTCCTGTCTCAGGACGTTTAAGTTCTATGCCTTTCACTGCTCAAGAGCAGGCTGGTGAGTGCTCCATGGAATATGGGTGGGCTGCAGTTCCACTGTTCACTGAACACCAAGCCTTGTGCTGAAAGCAAATCCAGTCTCTTGGCTGGAGTTAGGGAAGCTCCCAGCATACATCCTAAATCCATATCCGGTTAGTAGACACCTACAAACAACCTCGGTCCACTCCATAAGTGATATTAAACAGCAACAGAAGCAACTGTTGAGAGACTTTGCAAGAAAAAAAGCAGCCAAGCATCACCTAAATAATCACATTCCCCATCTGAAGAGCAGACCTCTCTGCACTACTTCCAACAGATTCCTGAATAACTACTGTGTCATTGCTCAGTGTTGTACACCAGCAGAATCACCATGACAACATAAAATATTCAGTAACAAATATTTTACACTTCCCAGCTAACATCAAACACACAGAATTATTATCATTACCCCATCACAGCTTCAAAGACACTCACTGCATGCACCTTGTTGTGTGCCTGTGTGTGTATGCACACAAATGTGTCACTATAAACACCTGAAAAGATGGATGTTACTTTTAAACTGAAGTGATGGTTGATTTCAGCACAAAGAAGTCACTACTCCTCCAGAAATTTTAAGCAATGGAATAAAGATGACCACCATAAGCTCTGCTATCAAGGGTACTTCCCCTGAGCAAGCAACTTCGAAAGGAAACTTAATGAGACCTCAGAGAAGGAAAGCTTGAGATATATTACAAAAGATTGAAAAGCAGGAGAGAAAAAACAGGAAATTAAAAAAATTAAGGCTAAAATAAGTCATCATGACACATACATTGTGCTGACTTATATGGAAATTCCTTGGTTTTCAAAACTGCAGTAATTGTATAAATAATGGATGGATGGCTTATCCACGCCGTTAAAAGCAAGTCAGAAGATTTGTACAACACGATTTCCAGGTTTATAGAACCAATACATTTTCCATAATTGGTGCCTGCCATGTTGCAACACTCCTTTTTGCTCTAAGCCAAAGATACATACTGTTATTTAAATACTTCATAACAGAAACATTTTATCAAGAAATGCTAAATTGTAAAACTAAAATACAGTACGTATTACTAAAATATTAAGTATTACTAAATACAGTAACATTTTTGTAATTATTAATTTTCATTACTTATTAATAGAATGCTTTTAATTATTACATTCACCAAATAACTCCTAGAATATAAATTAGTGCTCTGATTTTTAATGGATTAATACTTAAGATTTTAAATAATCAACTGAAACACAAAAAAATCCTCCAAATTAAAATCAAAACTCATTTTGCAGGAAGTCAAGCCTCTTGCTAATGTAAGTTTATTGTCCTTCAAAGAAGGCTGAAATAGAGTCATTTACCAATCCTAACTGTTTTGCAGTAAGGGTGGTGGGTCTGGACAATTACTCCATTGCTCTCTCAGGCTCAGATCATTCCCACGTTAGGGAGCTGACGAAAAATTTAAAAACAAAACCAAAGCAAACCACACGTACACAAGAGACAATCTTGTAAAACCCGGTGAGGAAATGTACACCTGAAACTTTTGTTACAGGCTAAGGTGTTGAAATTTTCTGTTTTCAGAGAAGAGGCTGCACAACAGCAAGACCGATGCTCCTGAACAGAACCACGGTACTCTAAATGCTGTATCTGAAGCAGTACCATTACAGGTATAGCATACACACCATTGAGCTTCCTCTGAATTGCTTCTTCCTCTAAAGTGATGATATACATCTGCTCATCGAGGTCTTCCAGGATCTGTATTTGGAAACGGAAACATGAACTGAGTCTCAGAACTTGTTTTCCTGACTGCACTTACATAATCAGACTCACTTTGCTCCTGTAAACTCTACTTTAAACATACAGTTTACAACTTTACAATAGTGACACAAATAAGAACTTCACAGAAGATTATTCCATTCTGTAATTCAGTTGTATCTTTACTGTAAGCAAAGTTACTTTAAAGTTTTTATTTCAAGTTAAGGCATTTATGCTCAGTTTCAATCTAAAGAGACAGAGCAGTATGTCTGACCTACATTCAAATCATACCAACCTCCACACCCAATTTAAACAAAATTAGCTAAAGATTTTGAAAAATTGTATCAAAAAGCAACTTTTCACATAAGCCAGTATTTCATGCAAATATAAATTGCTACTGGAAGTTAAAACCAAATAAATTAAGTCAATCTACCTCAGCTATCAGGTGCTTTGAGACTAAAGATAAAAATAGTAGGTATTTTCTTTGTATTTCCAGAGTTACACTGACTTATGAAAAGGAATGCAAGATCTAAGTGCACCCAAATTGTAGTAAACACCAACTAGGACATGTGACACTCAAGTCACAAGATCACTTGTATGTGGTACAAACTTCGTGCCCTTCCCTCACAGCATTCAGAAAATGAACCAAAGAGCATCTGTGTGTGACAAGCTCTTAAAGATGACAACTATCCACGTTTCACCCATCTGTGTGTACCCCCAGGTACTCTTCTTGTTATCCAGACTTTGTTCTCGTATTTTTTGCTCCTGAATTCAGAATATGCCCACACTTCCCAGGCACTGGTAAAACACAGCAGGAAATACTGGCAGTAAATAATACTAGTAGCACTGACATAAATTGAAAAATCAAAGGAAGTCTGTATTATTATAAGAAAAACTTTGGAAAAAAAGAAAAAACAGGCTTTAGTGCTATATGAAAAACATGAAAGGAGTACATAAAGAGTGGTTATAGAAACGCTGATGAACTGAAGAGTTCTGTAGAAGTGTAAGCATTCTAGAAGAAAGTACCAAATACAATTCTACCTTCTCACAGGCAGCACAGGAGGACAGAATTGTGAAGCACTTACTGTGGGCTTCACCAGCAACTGGCCCATTACTGTAAACATCCGTGAGAGCCCCACAGGCGTACACACTGCAGGGAAGAGCATGCAAAAAGTCATTTCTAAGTCAAAGACCAGTTTTTTATTTGGATGCTTAGTGTACTGTTCCACATATAACCATTTTTTGGTTTTGAAAAGGACTACAAGAGCTTAAAGCTCCAATACAAGCTTTTAAGCACATTGCAATTGCACAAAGTTTGAATAAGAAAAATTAATGATTTATTCAAAGCACATAGCACCAGAGGCTGTGTCTTCACTTAGTAAATTCAGCAGCACCAGGATGCATTCCTGGTCTTTAAGACTGGATTGCCCAAAACAGTAAATTGTTAGAACTACCCCTGGTGTGATCTGCCCCAGGCCAGTTAATGCCTTCCCAAAAGATTCTCAGTGCAGTTCTGGAGTTCAGGGGCAGCCCAAGGACCATTATCATGAGCCAAAGCTGCACAGACACCTGCCAGCCACAATATCCTGGATGGAGTGACACTGGCTGGCCACAGCACTGAAGAACATCTCAGGCACATTTCATCTTTTAGCACAGGTGTAGCTGCAAGGCCAAGAGATCCTGAACCTGCTTTGCTCTGAAAGTTATCCTTCAACTTCCATTGATAGTAGGCTTAGCTACCAGACTTAAGGTTATTTTCTATGAAATAACAACAGGCCCTTGCTGATCCTAGCCTGTGATGGTTTTCAGGAATATGCATGTATGCTTCTGGGGAGAAAGGCTCAACCATGATAATAGAAAATTATTAGTAGAAAACAACAGTCTAGGGGAAACAGCCTTCAAATACTGAAATGTGTCAGAGATGAAGGAATTTATAACAATATCGATGAGCATGTGCATCTATAGTTTCCATAATAATAAAAAAAGGAGACAAGATTTTATTGTGAGGATTGCATTTAACTAGTGTTTCACTTTAGTTACTGTACAGGAAAAATACAAGAGTATTCAAAAATCTAACTTAAACTAGTCTGCCTTTACTGCAGAAGAATCCTGAAGGAAAAGAAGATAAGAAAAATGAAGTGATGCTCCAAATCCCCACTGCAATAGGCTTTATTCAAACAGTTTAATTGCTTCAGCAATTAAACCAGCTGAAGGTCTAAAGCTCTAACGCCAGCAGCTGCCCCACTGCTGCATACTGCCCTTTCAGTTACACAGATCTAACAGCTTGGAAGGCCTTCACCTCAGTGATGTGCTGAAGTTACACATTTCCAAAACCTGGCATTTAGTCACAACAATTTCAGTGAACCGGTTTACAACAGCCCCAGAACAGAGGCTGAGTTTTCAGCTCTGCTGAAGCAAACTGCAAGGCAGATTTGAAGTTTTGTAAACCAACTTCCCATTAAAGTGTTCAGGATTTCTGTGAATGCCAGTCTGGAACAGCCAGCATGAGACATTGAGAAGCACATTGTTTAATCCTCCCACGTTCCTCCAAAGTGGAATTGAGAATCTGCACATACAGAGAACCTAAGGAGACTCACCAAGGTCTCTTTCTTGGATCTGTTTAAAGGACATTACAAATTCTCATTCCCCCTTTCTCCACAGCAACAGCCCCATGTAAGCTTTGAACCTGTCCAGCTCGGAGAAGAGATGAAACCATAGTAATCTAGAAAGGGACATGTTCTATCCCTCACAGCAATTTTCTAGAGATTACTAAAGGAGGGGGCTGAGATTGTAAGTGGGATTTGGAGCCTTCCACTTCGTTTCTTATTTCCCTAAACATGGATGACTAAACTCTGGTTAGAAGCAGCCAGTGTAAGGTTGGGTTTTACTGCATTTGTTTCAAATGCAATTGTGTAACTGACCTGCAGACTGGCCGGAGACCAGCTGTGTGATTATGAAAGCTGGCTGCACCGACTTCCAACTCCTGACTATGCAGCAACATTTCCAATTACAAAAGGGAGAATGGTAGTTTACTGAATATAGGACAAAATGTTCCAAAATCATTTTCTCACTATACTATTGGCCTCCTGCAGACATTCATTTAAAAACTGTGCTTTTCTTTGCAGAATTGAGTCCCTATTTTTCAACTATCTACTTTAACAAGCTAGAAGTCAAAAATGTTTTGAGTGAGGAGTAAAGTTTCTCAAAAACTGAAAATGTAAGGTAACATTTATTTAAACTTCAGAACCCAAACGTAACAAATTCACACCTAAATTTAAATTTAATCAGAAAAAGAAAATCCCACTCAACTTTCACAATCAAAAAGTTTCCCTTAACCATAAAAAAAAATTGAACACAGTACACAAAAAAAATTCTCCCACCGTATTAACCTTCATCTTTTGGAATAATGAGGAAAATACTTACACAGAAGTAACAAGCATCCCATCAGTGATATACAGGAATATAAATACGGGAGGTAGAATTCCCAGAGGTCTGCAAAGAAAACATTGAGCACAGCTTCAGCTTATTACCTCCAGGCTACTTATGTCACAGAATTTAAGATCAAAATGGTGCTGACTGAATTAAGACACCTTCTTCACAACCTGCACAATACTCTTACAGCATCTACTAGAAATACATTTAACTGCAAACCTGCATATCTGTATTTACAATGAAACTGGGTGAAGGTTCTTTTGCATTCCATACCATATAAAGACTCCATACTGGCAGCATCATTGTCTATGAGTGCTGAAGCCACCCATACGATTCCAAGGATAAGCAGTGCAAGAAGAATGAGCATTACAAGGGTTTCCAAAATCCGTGCTCTGATGCCCTATGGGCAGAAGAGGGGAGAGGGAGGGAAAAAAATGCAGCCAAGATGTTTCAATCAGGTATTTTCACACTTTAAAAATCACAGATAAATAGCAGATCCTTCTTCCTAAATACATACTCACATTTTATCGTGTAGACAAAAGCAAAACACGCAATGCACATTTAAAAGGTAGTGCATAAAAAAAGGAAGTACTTATGGCTTTATAGTGCCCAGATTGCATTTTTTCCCCTTAAACCCATAGAAAAACGTTTTAAATGGCATATGCCTTACAGTTCTCATTAATCTCATTATTCCATAAAGTACTCTTTATACCACGCGATTTTGTTCAAGCATTTTTAAAAGATGGATTACTTTTCTAATACTTTCAGCAAAGAAAGTGGATTAGCAAATTTTTATCTATGATTCCAATCAAGGGAATGGAAAGCCAATTATGGCAAATAGCCAAATGGCCCGGCAAGCATTAAACCCCGCGCAGGTAGAATGCAGCAATTCCCCTGAAACGCCAGCGCAGCCGTCAGTCTGCGGAGCCCTCCAGCGCTCGGCTGGGGAAGTGCCGCTGCCGGCTGCGCTCGGTCCCGGCCCCGGCCCCGCCGGGCACACGCGGAGCGCGGCCACGGAGCGCGGCACCGGCCCGAGTCTGAAAACAGTGCTGCACTCGCAAATATACATATATACACACCAAATAACACCAAAAAATCACATCTACTTCTTACTGGTAGCACTAATGTAACTCATTTCGAGCAATAGAGTACCTGGGATGCTTTCTTCGGGCATCCAGGCCATTAAGGAACCATCAGACTGATACTCAAAAAACAACTTTATTTTTATTTGTTTCCCAGTATACATCTTCACAAGCGAATCCAACTTGTTTCTCACACAGCTTCACCCCAGCTTGGGAATATTTCACTGTCTTACTTGATAGTTAAAAGCAGAAAATTTGTTTTACTATTTTTTCTATTTTTATCACATCTTCCCTTACTGTTTAACTAGGGGATTACTTAAGGGTCGTCTTTATATGACAATAACCCTGAAAAATATGCTCTCTACATAGTCACTGCATCCAGCCGTGAATGAGGAGCCCAGGCATCCTAACCATGAGCACTGATCTCTTGTAGCACAACACTTCCTCTCCTGCACCAGTCCTCTGCAGAACAGTAAGATTACCCCTGACAACTCATTCCATTCTGCTCAAGGCAGAAAAATTTTATATTGTACAACACACACAAAGACTAGGATTTGCACTCATTTAAATATAGTGAAATAATAATATTTTTAAGAACTTCAGTGAAGTGATAGAAATATTCTGTCATAGACACTAATGAATACTTGGTAATGGCCCAGGATAAAAAAGAAATTAGGACTCTTAAAGCATATAGGTAAATACTTAATCTCAATCAGGCACACATAAGACTGTGTCTTATGAAAACGTTAATGTTCCAGGCATATTAGTTCATACTTACATACATTAGAGTACCTGCCAAATAGCTGCTATTTGACAGGAATGAAAGGTACAGATTTTTTTCCCCCCATGCACGTGGAGAAAACCTCAGAAGAATCATGGAATCACTGAGGTTGGCAAGGACCTCCAGATGTCACCTGGTCCACCCCCTGCTCAAGCAGGGACACCTAGAGCTGGCTGCCCAGGAATTTTTTGAGTGCCTTCAAACTTGGAGACTCCAAAAGCTCTCTGGACAACCTCTGGCTTCATTGTCAGTAAGACAAGCTGCCCCCAGGAATACTTCTATTTTAAGGCAGTCAAATTTTAATTTGAGAATTACTTTTCATTGGCCAAATAATGCTGGGATCCTGATTAAGTTGGAGGAGTTAAAAAACAGAAAAAAAGGAAGTCACAAAATGTAATTAAGCCTGACATTATAAAATTAGGTGGACAATTGAAACATATACTAAGGTGGTGGGCTTTCATATACTCACTGTTATACACTAAAAATATTGCTATGACTTCAGGTTACATTTCTGTGCATGAGGAAAAAGGGGTGGGGGAAAAATACGAGAAGTAGGAAGACCTGGAAAAATACACTCCTTTTAAAAAAGCCTTATCTAACACAAAGCCTATAATTAGAAAGGCTATTTCCCACTCAAAGATTAGAAAACTTGAATCTGTAACCAGGACATACTTTCATCAATTGAAACAGATGAAGCAATATAAAGCATGATTGGTTCTTCAAACACTCCCTGAAGATATCAGAAAAACAAAACAAAACAAAAAATTATTAAAAAAAAAAAAAGAAACCAAGAAAAACATGAACAGAGAGAAGGGGCTCAGAAACCACCCTCCCTTTTGTACACACTGAGGTTATTCCTACTCTCCGGGCACATGCAAAGAAGAGGGAAGGCTGTGCACACTAAAAAGGAGAAAGAGATTAACTGGAACACAAAGAGCAAACTTACGAAACTAATGCAAGCTTAAAAGAAAGGCAGAAATGTTGAAAAGAGTCTGATCTTTGGTCTTCAATTCATGCATAAATTTCTCTGCATGTCACTAACTGGAAAGGACATGTTCCCAAAATGGACTCAGGATCAGTGTTTAGGAAGCATGAACACAGGCCAGTTTGAAGGAAGGTAGTACTTCTCCTTCCCAAAAGTGATTTTGGTTTTAGTAGCTCTCCACTTTAAAGTCTTTTTCCATGAAGGTACCTAGAATAAAACATCAACTGCCATTGCACTACAAGCCCATAACAACATCTCTGTTAACTGCTGAACAGGAAAACAAAACACACCCCAACACCTTACAAATTCTTCCAGATGAGTTTCAGATTATCCATAAAGCAAAAGCAAGCCACTCCTGCAAGTCAATGCCCTGCATGGTTCCCTGCTGTCCCAAAGCAGAAGTCTGACATCTTACAGGCTGACTTACACATTAAAGGAGTCTCTTGTGGAAGATGAAAAATATGATAAAACTTTTGGAAGCAAATTACTATAATCCAATAGAAACCGTAATTTAACAAGTTTATCAAGAAAATTGGGGAAAAGAACTAATACAATATACCCTCAAACCCCCCACCTTTTTTGTTTTTTAAACTTCAAAGTTTCGCAGCTTATGAGTCTAAAGCTCACCTACACTTTCACTCACAGCATATTTTCGAAATCCACCTAGTTCTTTAACATGAGCACTTAACCAAGTGAAGCATTTTATTAAAGGAAAGATATTTAACACATCAATCCCAGCAGACTGCAACTTGCCAGAAGCCCAGTAATATCTGTCATCTTCTCTCTGCACTAATGGGGAGAGCGGAAAAAAAAAAAGAGCATTTGAAGCTCTCAAGGCCTGCCTACAAATAAAAGCTGTCCAACAAACACATTCTAATGATCTTGTGGTTTGTACAGCCTTAGAGATATCTGACTCTCAGACTTCTCATTCTTTAAAATTCAATTGTCAAGACATTCAGAAGTTTTTATAGCTTAATCCTGAGCTACTTATGCTGCCTGGAGCACTAGGCCTAAGGGTTCATGTTTCCAGAAAAGCCTAATTTTAGCAGGAAAGGTTTTAATTATTTTAGAAGTGTTCTGACAAATTTTTAATTGCTACTCTGGAAGGCATCATCAAAATCTTACCATGTTTCTTTTTTATTACGATTAACACAGATAAGTTATCCCAGATGACAAATAGCCAAAAAAATTAAAAAACAGCACATGCCCAAAAAAGCTAATTCCTTATCTGAAAAACCCAGTGAAGTACAAATGGCAACAACAGTCCTTAAGGGCTAACAGATGCCTACAAGCAATTCAGCATAATTACCAAGGAAACCACCTCTCCCCTGCAGTACACTTGCATTGAGGGATGACTGTTATGCCACTTGCAACACATTAAGACATTTTGTACTATGTGTGCTCACACATAACACCTAGAGACTGGTTTTACTTCAGAAGATAATGTGTGTTGATAGGTCCTTACAGCTTGTCAACAAGGAAAAGGAAAATTTCTTGACAATGGAGACGGAAGTATTGGGCATCTTTTCCCCCCCCATTTAAAATTCTGTAACTACTTTGAATTATACAAATGTAACACAAAATGCTTTGGCACTAATCTTGGCACCAGTAACAAGTGAAGGCCTTGCTCTGCACACTGGCTGTCCACCAGGTCTCAGGCCTCTCACATAACCAGCAGCTGGCACAGGGATCTCTCCTGACTCACAAGTACAATGCAAAGGCAAGAAACCTCCTGCCTGCTCCTCTCTCCATCAAAAGCCATGTGTAAACTCTGGAAAGTTTAAAAGGAAATCTCTGACAACTGCCATTCTAGCAATGCTAAGGTAAGACATGCACCATATTCCAGGAAAGGTGCTGTGTAAAATAACGTTATCTTCCGAGCAGTGACACAACCCTGGGCCAGAAAATCACAAGTTATTTTTTAGGAAATAATTATTAAATAAATAAAAGCAATTGAGCCATTTGTTGACATTTTTTTCCTCTGCTTTGTGATGAGAAACTCAAATATTATTCTTCAGAAATTTAAGCATAGTTTTCAATGCTGTCTTAATGTTATTTGGATTTTACCATATGTAGAGATACTTACCAAAAGTTCTTTTGTTTTAATGCTGATGAATGATTAGAAAACCTTTCAGCATGTTATAATTATCTCTTTTTGCAAGAGGCAAAACTCCTGGTGAAGTGAAAGAACTGCAGCCCCATCTCCACCTTAAGAAAAAGCATTTCTTAGTTGGTACATTACCTGGCTATAGAGATTTTGATAAACATATTAGCTCCTATAGAATGGACATTTTTGGAGCTACATTGCCAATGCACTACATGGAATGGCTTTTATTAATTCCACATTTGCATCTGGTTGCAAATTGTGCAGAAAAAAAAAAAACAATAAAGCACCCTATCATCAATGAAATAAAAATTATGTGTTACACACAAAACCAGAGAGTGCTAACTAAGTTTCTATGGTGCTGAATATGTGAACACAGCTCTGCTTGGACATCTTGACCTCTCACAAGGTAGGTAAACATCACTTTTTACACCATGCCCTGACCCATGGGGAAAGCCTGGGAAACATTTCTGCAATCATGCCACATTTAAAGTACACATGACGCCGATTGTTCTCACATGACAGAAAGGAGTCTTAGTAACCTCAAGATTTGTTCAGTGAGGGGCTGACAGCAACAAACACACACAATAACATCTGCAGAAGTGGGGGCACTAAAAAACGGGAGAATTACACTGGGTATGAGGTTGGGGATGCTATATATTAACCCCAATTGCATTTTTAGCATGTGACACCCTCTCTTTCTCAATTTGTTAGCATTAGCGAAGAGATGAATGTCAAGCATTTCACCCATTTCTATGGTTTGACACCAGATTTGGAGCAATCCTTGCTGTGAACTATTCAAGGCAGTCCACAAACAAGTTTTTAATAAGTAAAGAACAATTTTGCATCAGGCAGCATTAAACAATACTACATTTAGCACACTGATATTTAGTCAAGGGGTCATTACCTCATGAGACTACTCAAATTACTAAGGCAAAAACAGATGCTGTAGTTTTAGGGAAAGTCAGTTCATTTTAAAAATGTAGCTGCTCATGACTCACAACCCTCATGAAGCAAGCTAAGAAAATTTTAATCAAGAAGTAATATATTCAGGAATCAGATTCAAGTAAGTAGGAAAAAAAAATCCCACAACATTTCCTTGCCCATACAAGAATCAAATACTTCAGACTATAACCAGCACTGGCTGTGTCTTCTCTCACACCACCTCTTCCCTTACAGAATCTTCATAGCCTATAAGGATTTTAAGATTAAAATGAACACTTTTCATCACAAGTATATTTTAAGTTTATGTTTATTTTCCACACAATACAAAGAAGAAACAAATCAATCATAGAGCATTCCCAGCAACTTTCAGGTGGTTTTTTTTCTGTTATCTTTTCTCCAGTGGTTTCACAGCTGTTCCTAGGCTGTAAATGGAGCAAGAGTAGGCAGCCAAAATACTGAACTGTATCAAACTTAACAGCCACATAGGATAAGTAACAAAACCCAGAAAATTCTGAAAATCCAGAAAAATTAAAGTTTTGTTGGACAAAATACAAGATTATTTCCTTGGGTACTGGCTAAAGACATGTAACAATAAGCATTAGAGTTATGTCTGCCAACTTGGAAGTGAAGGACCAAAATCCCTCAAGTAGAGCTCAAAAAAAGATGTCTTTACTCAATAACCTGGTGAGGAGGCCATCTGTTCAGGATGCAGTGCACCCACTGGAGTGACTGCCAAACACAACTTATGCTCCCTTCATCAGCGTCCCAGAAGAGCACGCAGATCACAATGTTATAGCACAGTTTGGGGTCCATACCCATCAAACATTGCTGTTGACACCACTGCACACAAATAACTCCGTCAAATAACCTAAGAACCAACATGAACTCCTTGCAGACTTGAGTCCTTGCAAACAGGATAAAAAACAGTTCTTTTTCCCCAGGACCTCTTTAATTATCCAATGCAAGATGGACTCCAGTGAGAATGATAAGGTGGGATTCATTTATAGCCTAGCAGTTAAGGTGCTGTTTCAAACAGATTTCATGGATTGAAATTACTCAAGCAAAGAGCATACCCATGGCTCTTCAACATCAGGAATTATTCTTGTAAATTTAATACAGAAATAGTATATTATAAGTACTATTCTCTATAATGTTGTATCGGAATATATACATAGAATACATACTAAAATACAGAATACATAGCAATTTCTTAAAATGAGGAAAAGCTAGACAGAATAGCAGCCAAAATGCAAGCACACACTAACTGAAATAAAATTACAGCCTACAGCTGTCAGATGCATACAACTACCCTGCTGCAGCTCACCCTAAAAGAGATGGATGCAGATCTGTGGACATCCAACCCATACCTTCTGGGGATAATCACAGTAAAATGGTAACTGTCCCAGTGTTACCCCTTTCCCCCATACGTTTGCTCTGTTGTTCCATTCACTAGCCCAGCTCTCGCTAATTAGCTCTCAGATGATCCACTCCCTCCACCTACCAAGTTTCCCAGACTTTCCAATGCCACCTGCAACAACTACATGGGAGCTGTGAGATTTCTGACACTATGAGTATCCCTCTAATCATTTACTTTTGGATATTAAAGAATCTTTTCCTGTTAGAATGTCCTGATAGGAAGATGAATAAATATTTTCCAACTTCTTTGTAGCTTGGCAGAGCATTAAGTAATGCTAAGTATAAAGAAAGATTTGGAATTTGTGACTGTTTCTGGCAGAATGAAATCCTGAAGTTACCAAAAGCAAATGACACGTACAAGCACCCAGGTCACTTTAAAAGTTCTAAAATAAGTAAAGGAAACAAAAGTAAATCCCCTGAAGTTGTCTATTACTAATGCCCTGATAAGGTGAATAAGCCCAAGAAGAAAGCACACTTCTAGGAACTGGTCAAAGTACCAGAATTCTGGAAGTTCCTATCAATAAGCTCAGAAACTCTTGAAAAAGCTACCAAAAAAAAAAAAAAAAAACAAAAAAAAAAAAAGGGACAGGGATGGGAGANCTGGAAGTTCCTATCAATAAGCTCAGAAACTCTTGAAAAAGCTACCAAAAAAAAAAAAAAAAACCAAGAAAAACACATGGACAGGGATGGGAGAAATTCTTTGGTTCTCCCTCCTCCTCTCCTTTGTAAATAATATTGTTGCCTGCCTCACAAATTTTCACTACAGATGTGTAAGCTCCTTCCTTGTCAGTTCAGAATAAGTGATTCCTAATAAAGAGCAATCCATAATGTGAAGTAATTAATTCTAGTAATACTAATTAAGCAATATAGACTATAGATCTAAATATTATATGGTTATCAGAATCAAAAATCCACTGCTTTCAGAGAAAGAATGGAAAGTGGTGTCTGCCTAGTAAAGATTCATTTAATACGTGAAAACCCATGAGAAAAATGTTTATTGCCTTTCTATGATTAAGACAGTTACATTAAACCTTTCCACTATCAATATAAAATTCTGTGGAAATTTTCTTCTGAGTGAATTAGAATTAAAATCATAGTAAATCTGTAAGGTATTTTTCCATTTTATTATAAAGCAACAAAAACACATAAATACACTTATAATAGAGACAAAGTTTTGCTTGTTCTGAACAGTCACTACTTGATGTCAATGGAGACCCAAAAGAAGACACTGACTAACGTGGAAATATTTAAATATTTAAATATTAATAAGATAGTCCTCATGCAAAAAACAGCCATTTTTACAAAACAAATCACATCCTCCAAATAAAACTAACAGCAAATCAATTTAATGTTTCTGACCATTTATTGAAATAAATCCAAACACACTGAGATGGGAAGCTGCTCACATTGCCTCTTGAAGCCTCTAACTCAGATATGCCAAATTCTTAGAGGCATCTGCCTGTTTCCACCGACTAAGAAACAAGTCAACCCCAGCCATTTCAGGGATCTTGCACATGTGAATAACTCCTTCCCAAGGATGGCAAATTTTTCCATGAAACATTTCAGTTTTAAATTTAATTATTACATGACTTCTACTATAAACTGACAAGTAAAAGAAAAAAAAAAAGCGGGGGGGAAATAAATACATCTCACGGTTTTTATATACACAGCCATCATCTACCACAAAGAGAAGGCTCTATAGAAGGCATTAAGAATGCTCCATCCAAACAAAATTTAAAAGTTACTTATTTCTGCCTAAAAATAAGTGTGCAATTGTACATTTTACAAGTAGTAGAACTAGTTAACATGTTCTAACACGTTTTAACGTTTTTGCTCACGCAGGACTCTGTAAGCTATCCTAAAACCAAATAAAAACTGGAAAAAAAAACCCACACACATCACAACAACCTCAATTTATCCACTAAGAGAGCAGTAGAGGAAAACATTCTCCTCTTATTCCATTTTCAGGCTTCCAGCTACGTGTTAAGGCTCTTAGCAGAAACTGTGGAAATTCTACAAAGCACAAGCATGCTACATACAGCACAAAGGTGCAAGTTCAGGCTGACGTACATGCGGGGAAAGCACAAAAGTTCAGCAATGCAGCCCATTCCTGGCTGGGGTGAGGTGGAATAACTAATGCTCCAGTGCTAGCTTCCAAAACCGAGGAGTTTCACAGATGCCTCTCCCTACTCATAACGTGTCACCTAATGCAGTTTCTCACAGCACGCTAGAGAAGTCAATCAGAAAACCACATTTCAAAATAACACCATTCCCTTGTGCAGTGTTTTTACCCCAATATTAATAACAACACTCGCTTCATCTTGTTACTCTACAATTTTCCATAACTCAAATACATTAAAACATTGCAAGAACATAAACTAACCTGACACATATTGATCTTCTATCTACATTACAGAACCAGTCACAAAAAGTAATTATAACCTCAACTCCATACACAGCTGCAGAAGGGCTGAACCCCTGCTCAGACATCGAAGTGGCAGTGAGGCAGCCAGTGCAGAAAAGCTGTACCAAATAAACTTTACCATCAGCTTATCTCCTGGTAGCCTACTTTTTTATACCTTACACCAAGGCCTCTTTAAATGAAGTACCATCTAATTTATGGAAGCAACCAACTGACATTTAACTACTTCAATGAAATGGAGCACAGATCACATCTCATCACATCTTGATCCAATGTGTGCAACAACCAACATTCCCTTATTTCCCCTTCAGCTGTCCCCAGATACAGAACTGTTACTTATACTCAACAAACCACAGATCTCCTTACGGTAATATAAAAAAGGCAGATTTTTGCATATAATGTCCCCAGCTGACTTCAGCAAGAAGTCTTATAAAAAACTGATAAAATATTTTATATATCTACAAAACCAAATTCACTTTAAGCCATTATTCCTCCTCTGGCAAGTTTCTCTCTCCTGGCCACTGATTCTAGACCTTATTTTTATCTCNATATATATATACACACCCACAACATAAGAATATTTTTTCCTCTGCAAGGAAGTGCAAGTTAAGGACTTGGTAGTGTAAAGCTGTAATTTTAACATGTTTTCAGAGTTTAGTGTAACACTTGTCAATGTTACATGCTAACAAGTTATACTAAACCTTCTCATCTTCCCTTTCCAGCCATTTTATAAGCTCTTCCCATAGTTATTATTAGATGGGGCTATCGTCTACACTACAAATTACAAACACATTTTACATTTAGCCATGTACAAGCTGTTCCTGAGACTTCGGTGGAAGCAGCAACCACACAAATGTTCAGGATAGGCACCATACTTAATGCAAAATTTACAGTTAAATACAGGCCTTAACTCTGCACCTTACATCACACAGCTTATGTTATGAGTTTGTACAACTGTCAGCTGAGTATATTTTTATTTTAATCAGGAGAAGGCAAAACCATGATCAAGTTACTTGCCCAATCAAAATTCCAAAACCATAAGGATCTGCTTCTAAACAACAACAAACTCTTATAAATTTTAGGTGGTGTCATTTTAAAGGACTCCAGTTTAAAAACTGGACTTCATTTCTGAACTTAACATGTTAGTTTATGTCAAAAATACAAACACAAACAGCTGCCTTTGATGTGACTGATTAAACAACTTTTGTCTCTGGTATTACTAATGGAATGAGTAAATGGGTTGTAATATAATGTACAATAATTCGGTTGCATACTAGTAAACTTTTCATAGAGATCAGAGCACTAAAGTCTCAGTTCATGCTAAATGATTTTATAGATGAATAAATATGAGCTTAAATGCCAATAAACATCCACTGTTAACAGAGCACCTCAGGACTGTTTGGTGAGCCATACACACAGTGGCCTGTGGGTGCTGCAGTCTAGGATAGAAATAAGTGTAAAGCACAGTCAAATGCTGTTTGCAAACTACATTCAAGATCATTGAACTCTCCAAATCCATTTTACAGAATAATCAAGGCAAATTTTAAAAACTGATCTTAATTAGAGATCATTTCATATTGGAAAATATTTCCAAGCCACTTATTTGCCAGTATTTTGCAATATAGGAATAATTTCTTTCCATGGAAATCTGCTTGAGATAAGTGAAAATTAATCTTTGAAAAAGCCAACTTTGAACATACTTCCTACTTTGTCATCACACACTGCAAAATGTCTTTTACCGTAGTCTACACCAATTGCACCAGAGTTCTACTGGTACAAACAGCAAAGCTGGAAGTACAGATTTTCTATAAGGAAAAATACAGAAATTAGAATTTCCATACCCACCAAGAAATAACAAAGCAGCAGGTTCACTTTTCACTGTATTTATTACTGTGTTTACCTGGAATTTGCCAATACAATGCACTGCAACACAACACAGCAGAAACTTATGCTTAGTTCAGTTCTATAGAAAAAGTCATTTGGTGGATCAAATAAAATAGTGAAAAGATGGAAGACACACACTATGCTTGTTCAGCAAACTAACAACACAGTACAGGAAAAAAAACAGTTTCAAAATTGTTAATAACAGTATTTTTGCAAAGCTACAACTTTCACCCTCTCTCCAAATTAGTAATTTCACTTACAAAACATATTTCTAAGAGATGAAGGGAAGAAATATGCCTTTAAAAGCAGAAAACCTGGCATTTCACAGTTTTGCAAGGAACCTACACCCCATGTTTTACTTGCACGGGTTAAGCTGCAGCTGCTAACACAGGCAGGGCTTTGCAGCCACAACAGCCAAATCTTTATACAGTAGCAAGCACAACACAATAAATGTTCTGCCCACTGGCCTAGCTCACCTGTCTTCAGCATATGAACAAACTGCTACATTTTTAAGTGGTGCTTTTAGTAAAATAAACTGAGAATTTGGGAAGAGCCACCAAGGAAAGGCAAGCAGATGGAGAGACTAGCTGACACATAACAATAGCTGGTGAAATATTACTCTTATTTTCTGTAATAAACACCAAGATCAAAACATTACGCAAGTTAAATTTCCTTGAAAGGTTCCCAGCAGGAGTTTTCCTTTTTGTTTGTGCAGTACGCGATTTCCTCTCACCCACAAAAAACATACCAAGAATGTGCATGTGCTACTAACACTAAGCAGCACTTCCTTAATCACTCATTTCCAACAATTTATGGATGATCAGTGGCAAAAACGAGCAAAAATAATGAAAGCATGCAATGAAAGCTCATTGAGACAAACCGGCTTGGACTTCCTACTCATTTCTGTGTCTCTTTAAGATGGGGGTCTGATACAAATTAGCCACTGGGAAAAAAGTCATCTGGTCATAAAATACAGTACAGGGTCACTTTTATGTAAGTTTGCCAAAAGGGACATAAACCAGGACAATTTCAAACTGTGACACAGGATAGAAGTATATTAAAAAAATCTTTGTTCCTCCTCCATTGTGCTGTCATGTTGCTCAGCTTTATAGACATTCTGAGCACCAGCTCCGGCCTCTTCGCTTCCACCTGGTCTACCTAATTAATTAAGCAAGGAAGTTACCTCAAATTTTTCTACTATTTGTTTTTATTATCATGCACTTCTTTTGATGTTCCAGGAGTTAACCTCTTAATCCACAGACTCTGTGTGTTGTGTTCTGAACATTTTGGGATGTCTGGATAATTTGGATAATTGGTCAGGATGTTGCTGTCGCTCATGTTAAACTTTATGCTATGACTACAAGTTCAAAGATCAGTATTAAGGTAATATACTTCATAAAGTCTTTTTAAAACTCTTCACTTGTGATTATGCCATACCTAGTTTTTCCAGTTTCTCACAGCAGTAAATCGCACTATTTGTATTTTCTTCCAAGGAAATTATTCCATAACATCCTTCTCTTTGTCAGCTTCAAATAAATACAAATTTCCATTGAAGTTACATCAAGAGAAAGGTCATATTTTAAAGGTCGAGAAAAGGTATAGCAATTATCTCCTCAAAAATGTTCACCTCCTTCACACAACAGCACACATGTAATTTTCTGTGCAGTCTGCTATCACACATGGAAACATCAGCACTGTGACTTACTCAACTGCAAATTGCACAATTTCTCTTTTTTGGAGAGAATGATAAAGAATGAGGTTAATTCTGACATTAAGAAACAACTTAATGTAGACAACTTCGTTTCCCAACTACGATCTGAGCACATCAGTGACAAAAAACTAAAATATTATCTAAACAAAAAAACCATAACATTATGCACAGTCTCCACAAAAGAAGACAAGAACAGAGAAAGACATAAAACAGTTTTTAATACTGATGCAAGAGATAAAGTGTTATCAGGCACACCAACAGCTCAGTTAACAGCACTGGCTAAGTTGCAATGTATTACGATTCAAAGTCGTGAAAAATGCAATTCACATGTGCACACAAAAATACATGTGTGCATACATACACACGTGGCAGATACACCCAGACATATATATATGTATATATATATGTATACATATATTTTTATATATATGTGTATATATATATATATGTGTGTGTGTGTATATATATATGTATGTATATCATACACCTCCAGTATTGGCTGGATTGTTATTATTATTGTCCTGACATCAGAATTGTTCAAGAGTCATTCAATAGAAATTATCAAGTGCAAAAAGCAGCATTTTAGCTCTTTAGAAGGTCATGGTCGGTCCAAAATGCCCTTTCTGAATTCACACAGTGGATCTCATGAAAAACTAGCAGAGAAGCTGTCTGAATTCCAGTGCAGCACTGCATCCATCCATGGCCAGTGACCCACTTCCCTATTTCTCTCCTCTGCACAATATGTAAGCCCCTGGTCGTTTCAAACTGCTGCACTGGGGAAGCCAAGTGAGTCTCTAAAAGGGGCCATGTGCCATTTAGGAAGTGTACCAGCAGCCAGGGAAAAGGGCCATAGGAAATTGGAACACAGTTAATCAAACCCATTCTGATTCAGAACAGTTAAGGGAGCCATGCTACCAATTCAGGAACGTGAAATGAAAAGTTATACAAAGCTCACAACAGTAATTTATGAGCTATCTGAAATACCAGAGATTGCAAAAAAAAATAAAAAATAAAAAATCACATTACAGTCAATACATAAAATCAACTTTTATAGCACAGTCTGTGATAAAGAAACAGATGGCTAAAATCTTCAGGAGTCAGACCCACACATGATAATGACTAAAATTACTGTTGCTATTTAATCTGAACAAAGACATCCATTAAAAAATGAAAAAATCACTTCAATTTCAGGAATGAACCTCTTTTAATTATGCATTTTCAGAACTTTTATTAAAGCCCAACAAGTAATTCACATACGAAGACCTCCAAATAGATATCTTCACTGCACACAACTACATCCCAAGAGAACTATTCAGTCATTATGATGAAGGTAATTCAATGACAAAATGACCTGCATAAAAGCTTCCTCTGGAACACTCTTTTTATCCAAATTTTATCTGAGCTGGGTAACTAGAACCAACTGCTTTCCCAACTCCCAACTGAAAGATTAAAGATCCATGCCAAAACTCTTTACTGAATGTCTTCACATTTAGAGTAGACCAGTCTTCTCTTAAATGTTACAAGTTTTGCCAAATGTATGAAATCTTTTAAATTGAGATCACTACAATCTGATTTAACCAGTGAACAGTAATAGCATTTGAACAATGTTTTATCTCTCTGGTCCATTAGTTTGATGTGATGAATGACAAAATATTACTCTTTTTTTTAATTTAGACAAAATAACTTGTTCAAATACCAAAATTCTAGAAAGTAATCATGGTCTCAACAGCTTCTTGGAAAAGAGGTAAGAAACATCACAAAAATCTACAGAAAGTAAAAATTGATGGGAAATACCCTCCCTTCACAGATGTTAGAACTGAAAACCCTACATGTAATCACAAGTTTGATTAATCATGAATTTTCCCAGATTCTAATCACCCAATTATGTGATGCAATTCTTTAAAACATATATAGCAATTATTACAAGTAAAATCCTTTATCTACATCAGCATCTGAGAAGAACAGCACTTTTAATTTTAACTATCACCTTAGTCCAGAAGTGCCATCTACCACTTACTTTCCAAGAAAAGCAATCAAAGACAAGGTATGTTCATATTGCAACATCCAACAATCCCTGAATCTTGACCAGCACCTTTAAGGCTCACTCCAAACCAGCAAAACAATTCCATCCATTTTGGATAATTTTAAACAGAGCAGTGAGGTAGAACAGACATTGCCTAAAGGCCTGGAGTATTTGTACTAGGAATCACACTTGGC
This sequence comes from Bombycilla garrulus, assembly GCA_013400315.1. Lineage (NCBI taxonomy): Eukaryota > Metazoa > Chordata > Aves > Passeriformes > Bombycillidae > Bombycilla > Bombycilla garrulus. Next base: position 297,513 of record VXBU01011289.1, on the reverse strand, counting down.
TTCTGGGATGTTCCAAAAAGTAAAAAAAAAAAAATCCAAAATGGAATCTCCTCCACTCCAATAGATGGATTTTGGTACTAAAATCTGATCTCATCTGTCCCCATGAAGAAGCGAACTCTAAAGCACCAACAACCAACTTTTCCCTAGCATTTGCAGAAGATTATGGTTCTATCTTATCCATCTCATCTCACAAATGCTTTCAAGCATAAACGTGCAGTGGTGATCTGATGTATCTTGAATGGGATTTACTGATAGCCACTACCATAAGAAAGGTACACATTAACTATTAAAAGTTCCATGTAAAGTGCAACTTCCATGTAGCTGGGATACAGAAAGCATCTGCTAGAGCCTACCAGCAGAAGTACCTAATCCCACCAAGAACCAAAATGGCAACTTCATTGCCTCCATGCCAGTTCCTGTCAATGCAAACAGGAATGATGCTTTCCTTCCAAACACATTTATCCCCTTGTGGCTTTATGTTACATGCCATACTTCAGTGACTCATAAACTTTTGGATTCATCTTTAATTCGTTTTAATTCTCCAGATTTCAAGAACACTTTCCAAGACCTTTTGCTTTCTGACAATTGTCATCCAAAGGGAGCAGAACTCCCTCAAGTGTAGCATCATTAAAAACAAAAGTGCAACTATTTGAACGACAAAGATTAATGGAAAAGTGCTACAGTTGGTTCCCAGACAGTCATTCCAGTTTAATCTATGTGATATTTATTATTTGAATTTAATTTTGATGTGCCTCCCATTATAGTAATTTTTCACTGTATTTCTTTAGTTCACATATTAATACAATCATTACCATCTTATTGTTCAAAAACTGCCTTGCCAAATCTCCTGCTTCACTGAAATACTCAGCCCTCTCAACTTGAATAGATTCAGCTAAGTTGAATAATTTAAGACACAGGGTTTTCTTTAACATATTACTGTTAATACTGTCTATGTCTGAACATTTTTTAGGATGTCTGCAACCTTTAAAATTCACAAATCAAGCTTGTTTTCTCAGGGTTATCTGTCATCTCATCACCCTTCCCATTAGCAAGAAACCTGTCCTTCTTTTCCTTGTGATTTTATTTCTAGTGCATTTCTTGAACCTTCTCTCCTTTTAATATCCCAACAGAATCATTTTCCAAAAAACAAAATCTTGATTGAATAATTTAATTCTTTAAAAAGTAATTTTCTTTATTTCAGTACCCATTTTTTAAAGAGTCCTTTTCCTCCTGTATAGCTGGCCTGTGCCAGAGTGTGAGCTGTACACACCTTCACATAAGCACACACATGCCAGCACCAAATCCTCCCCGATCTGTAATTTCAGTTTCATCAGAAACAAAGGCTGAAAATTAAATGTACATTGCAATTATTCTGTATTTAATAGTGTTTTCCTACCTTTTTTAAGCCCGCAAATCCTTCTGATTCCAGGAAGAAAAACGCAAAGGGCATCAACACAAACAAACATAGATTTGAAAAAAGAGAGGCAAGATTCCACAAACCTGCAACAAACAAGAAGTTTACATTATAAGTTTCACAGTTAAATACATTACATTTTCCTCCCTTACATATAACAATGTAATATATGTACAAGTGCCAGAGGGTTATGGTTATAGTTACTTACCACTTTTCTGCATAATGATCTTCAAACAAAACCTGGATACTACTTACTTTTCAACAAATGTCTGAAACCTTGGGAGACCGACTGCAATCTCAGGTGTACCAATTCCACAGTCTCACTGAAGGTTCTTTAGAGAACCACTGTAGAAGTTCTCAGGACAAAAGTATTGTACCACACTCAGTAAATCTCACAAAATCCAGTCCTGTATATTCCCTTTCTCCCATAATTTTTCAAGCAAACCGTGGATTTTAACATGAGCAGCACACAAATGCCATAATCGCCTCCAAATCAGAAGAAGCAGCAGCATTCCACAATGGGATGACTGGCTCAGTAGGCAAGAGGAGAGCAACAGATATTTTTATCTCAACTTTTTATGGCTTTCAACATGATCTCCCATGAACCCCCCTCATAGCTCAATTAGTGAGGTAGAGGCAAGGTAAGTGGACTCTGAGGTGGAATAAACATTGGCCCACAACTTCTGGGCTCCCAGGGTTGTGTCACCAGGGGTATGGACACCTCAGGGTGTGGGTTAAACGCCTTCATTAGTGACCTGGGTGATGGGAGAGGGCACATCCCCAGCAAATCTGCTCAAGAGACAAAATGGGGAGCAGCAGTGTCCTGCAACTCTGAGGAACCTCAACAGGCCAGACAAATGGACAGAGAGCAGAGAAGAAAGGACTTAGGGAGATTTTATCCATCTACATAAAGATCTGATGAGGGAGGAAGAAAGGAAAGCAGAGTCACATCTTCACAGTGGTAGCCACTGAATGGAGGAGAGGCAGTGAGTGTGAATTGAAAAAACACGAAAAGGAAAAAAATAAAAATCAAACAAACTAAAAATCCCAAACATTTTTCACCGCCACTATACTCAAGCAGTTCAACAAACTGTCCACAAGTTTTGTAATTTCTATTCAACACACTCAAACCTAAAAGGGCAGTGACTTGAGCAGCCTTCTCTGTCAGACCCTGCTGGGAGCAGGTTATTTCCAGAGGTTTTCCAACCTCCACCATTCTGTGATCTACATGAAAAATCAACAACTGACTACAAGGACACCTGTAAGACACATGTGACATGTGCAGGAAGAGAAAGGGTTTAGAAAACAACCTGAAGTGATAGCTAATCTCTACTAGGTATCTGCTCTAAGATTTTCTAAGCTGAACGCTTTCTGAACAGCCAGTTTCTGGTGCCTAAAAGTGAATCCATCATCAATCATCCTATCAGAAGTTGTGCAGGATGCAGTGTTTCTTCTTAATAAAAGCAGAAGCTTATCCGCAATTCAGTAGCTAACAGGTCTAACTACTGTCACATTCTGCATCCTAAAAAGAAAAAAATAAAAGTCTGTAGAGAAAAACAGGTTTCATTCCCCACCTTCCTCAAAGCACGCACATTTCCATAATTCCGCAGGACTGTGTTGTATCACCTAAGTATCACTCAAAAAAGAATATTCCTCCATGATTAAAAAATTTGAACTAACAGCTTTGTTTGTTTCCTTCTTCCCACTTACAGGCTTATTCCTTTTCCTCTTTGAAACTGACCATTTTGTAAAGATTAGGGAAGGAAAAAGACATTTACTTGATATCCGGGGTATTCTTTACCATGAGAAATTTCTGGATTAGATCCAAATGGTAGGAAGTTATCAGTGATTTTTGCCTATACCCTCTCAAACAATTTATACTTCTTCTACCATATACTTCCTTTTTCCTTAAACTACAGCACTGAAATTTGAAGGAGAAATAAAAGCTAGAGGGGAGGAGGGGGACAGGAGGCCAAGAGAACTTCTTCAAGCAATTGACAGCAGCAGGACACCAGCAACCAAACTCAGCCAAATAGGCTACAGAAAACAAAACAAGAAAATGCCAAAAGATGCGTGAAATATAACACTCACTTGCTAAAGAAAACAGACTGCCTAAAGGTGGCTAAACTCCAGTTAACAAAGAGGGGGATTTTTCCTTTTGAATTTGCTTTGCCAGGAAGCTCCTGTTACCATTCGAGAAACATTCAGGCATAGCAACATCAGCAGGAATGTCATTAACAGCCCTTACAAGGGGACATTAACTCCAGCAGTCTGCACTTTTTTTTTCTTTCACCCCAAAAAAGACACCAGAGGAAGAGTAGAAATACAACTTGATGGGGGTAGGAGTCTTATTTCAGCAGTTTTCTCTACCTGAAGACAGAGTGCATTCAGTAACCTAATGCAAAGCTGAATGCCTGCTTTCTCCTAATTTCAGCAGCTCTATTACTTGAGTATCTTACAACATAAAACAGTGCTTAGGAGCTGCAGAGTACATTGAGCATTTTAAGGGAGAGGAGACCGGTGCACATCCAGGGTGACTTTCAAAAAGTTAACATTTACAGAGTATTAGACTACAGAGCTAAAATATGCACATACAGTTAGGAGAGACAAAGACAGTGCTGTTCTGCTGCTGAGAGACACATGCACTTTCCTCAAAATAAGGATCTTCTCTATTTCTTGTCCTAATTTGATAGTTCAGAAATCAAAGTAAAACAGACACAGAGAAATAATTATTTTTGACTATACTGGCTGCATCATAAAATTGCATAAGTACTTGCAGACATCAACATATACAAAAGCTTTAAGCAGTCAATTAGTTTTTTTTCCTTTGCATTTATGGTGATCTAAGACTGTCCCCCATAAAACAAGTTAATAAAACATAAAAATTAAAAATTTCTCAGTCTTTGGCAACCAGATTAGACCCTGAGCAATTTCCCATTTTTCTTATTCATGGCAGTTTCATTACGTTTTACCCCCACCTGGTGGTTGTACCTAAGCGCAGCACAAGGGAACACCGCTGTAGCTCTGGATTAGTTCAGCACGTATTAATTACGAGTGTTTATACTGGCTCCAGGTTTGGCCTTTCTGCCTAGTTTCAAAGTTTTGAGGCATATATTTTCTGATTTTTTTATTTGCCAAATGTAACGCAACAATCTACAGAATAAAACCCCTCGGCGTCAGGTTCAAGCACATCAGATGATAGCTGTAAATCATAAATCAAGAAAAAATAGTGTTTTAAAGCAACACAAGAGCTCCGATTTGGCAACATGCGCAAAGCGGTACACAAAGCACAGCGAAGGCTGTGTAGGCAGAGCATTAGGGGGATGCGAGCATTTCTGAGACGGGCGCTGGTGCCGCAGCTCCCAAAGCCGCACAGGCCCCGCTCCCGCCGGACACAGACCCGGACTCTCCGAGCGGGGCGATCCCGGCGAGCGCCACGCGGGGGAGCCCTCGCCCCAGGGAACGCTCCGGGCCAGCCCCGAGCCGAAACCGCCGGAGCCAAATGTATCTGAACTCAGGCAGGTGTAACTGCAGCGATCGCACCGCAGCCTTTGCAAAAACCCCCCTTTGAAACACCGAGATGCTGAATTTCCCTCCTTGCCAGCCACGGCTGTTGGATTTACCAAATATAAATTATACTGTGTCCATAAAGTGGCGTTTTCAAACATCATCACTCGCAAATTCAAAGGTTTTCCTATTCAACAGCAACTATTCCAGCAGATTTCTTACTAACCCACATTTTCTGAAGCAACAAGTGACAGTCAAATTTTCTGATCTGATGGATTTTCTTGCCTTTTTTCTAAAGATTATTCAGACACAGAAGGAAGGATTATCTTCCAGTAATTTTTTTTTCTCATATTTGGGAGTAAAGTATATAAGTGTCTGAGCAGCTGGGAAAAAATTATTTAGCTTGGGGTTTTTTCCTCTCATATTATCTTCCAGTAATATTAGCAATCCCCCATGATGAGTAACAAAACACATGATAAAATAACTCAACTAGAAAGAGCCTATAATCTGATCTGCCCTTAAAAAGCCAAACTGCAGGCGCCTTCAGGCTGCTCAGGGCTTTGGCCACCTGAGTTTGGAAAACTTTCAACATCTCCCAGTGTCTTTGGACAGCCTTTTTCATTGTTCAGCCATCCCTGCTGTGAAGAATTATTCCTTTATGACTTACAAACATCACTTCTCACCTCTCACTTCACACACACACAAAAAAAAAACCCACTCAAAACAAAAACTAAATAAAAAAAAAATCACTGCAAGTCAGGGATCTGGAAATTCATGAATTTTCTATGTGTGAATATTATTAGATATTTAGCAAAAAGCATGCACTTTTCAGAGAAAAATCCTCCAAAGCCAAATTACTCTCTCTTTACAAGACTAAAGAGGACACCACAGTTAACCTGTAAATTATTTGAACCGGATTAAGTAAATTTCACATAATGAACATACTTTCTGCAGACAAACCTAGGAAAGAATGTCCTGTTTTCACCAGTTGTTTTATTGCACATCTTTATCACAATACTTACGATCCACAATTTTCTTTGTCTGCACAAAAATCACTAACAGCTGAATTTAACTATCTAGTCCAAGCTGCCCACAAATAGCAAGTTTCTTAAAAGATGTCTTTATTTTGAGAATAAATTTATAGGTATCATCATAAATAGAAAGTCTAATGAATCTCGCATTAACAAAGAAGTGTGAACAGCATGTTTCAAGTTAGCTTCTAGTAGCTCTTATTTACATTAATATCGAAAGCAGTGAATTTGGTTTAATTCCATCAAGTCTGCATAATTCTTAAAAGAAAAGAACAGTTATGACAGATTTTTGTAATATATCACACAGCAGCAAAACCAACTAGCCAACAGCATATTGACAATTAGCATATTAAATGAAAATGAGTTATCAGTTTGAAAATAAGAACGTATCTGCGCACATATAATGAAGACATCCATTTTAATTACATTATGCTGAGTACTAACCATGAATTAGTGAGCCATTTAACCACTGAATATAGTAGTTTTGTGGAAAAGAAAGCAGGATCTCATTGCTGATTATTGAGAAAGGTAGAAGCAGGACTGCACCAGCTGAAACTGCTAGAGTGAAGGTGCTCAAGAACAGCCTGAAATTTAAAGAAATGTACCACTGTTACCACCAACATGCTCTGAACAGCAGGGGAAAAAAGTAATTAAACTATTTGTTAATCAGTGTCTAAAGGCAACACATTCCTACATTGTAAATGGGCAGGAGAAACTGGGATTTACAAAACATTTGACTTCCAGAAAGGAAATATAAATAGTTCACAGAATCCAGTATAAATAACTAGTTTTTACCAAGTACCATGATTACTCTCTTGGCACACGCAAGCATTCAATTCCATTGTAATACAAAGGTTAAACTACTGGAGGTCATTAAATATCTTTCCACAAGTCTCCTCTGTCAATTTTCTCACACAGACACATACACAAGAAAAAAAAGACTCGATTTCTAAATTTTTAGTACAATTTTTAAAAGTGAAGCAACTTTCTAACAACTAAAGAGTGAGTACAACTACACAAATATTTGAACACCAAACTGAAAAGAAAAAGTTGGATTTTTTTCACAAAGGAGTTATTCAAGTTATTGTCTCATAGACATTAAGTCAATATACAGAAATTGTCTTTTATATATTTATAGATAAATATAATATTTAAGCTTATTCTTTTTAGATCCCAAATACAACTTATACCAAATGCATCTTGTGGCATTAAAAAGAAGTCTTAAAAAAAATCTACAACACATTTATATAGAACTAACCTAATGCTATAATGAAATAAAAAAAATAGAAATAACTCTCAATTCAAAATTGCATGACAAAATAAATAAATAGAATCTACAACAGGAGCATCTGTAAGCTGCTTACAAAAATCTTACTTTTCCTTAATAGTCTACAAATCCAGTTTTGAGTCATACAATTCTTAGAAAGGAAAGTACGACTAATTAATTTTAACTTTAACAATATTCTTGTGTTATTGTTGCTGGCTTCTGAGATTTTCTTTTCCTTATGTAAGGATGTTTAAGTATTCTAAGCCAGAACTGGGAAACTGAACAAACTACAGCAAAGTGCTACAGCACTTTGGCTTTGTTTTCTCATCCCTCTACACCTCAAGTCCAAACAATTACACCATGTGAAGAAAAATCTGTTTACATATATTTGAGTTATTGCCTTTAGAAAAATAAAACAGACATTTAAAGAAGCTTAGGCTGAAAGGAAAAAGAACATTTTATATTTACAGCAACACTTCTCTGCAAGCTCTCCTTCCAAGGAGATGACAGCACCACCACGGAAGAGCCAAGAGCTCTGTAACACAGGAGCCAGCTCACATGATTCAGCCAGTCCTGTTACTGAGAGGGCAGCAACAGCCACGGAGGTTCTGCACATCCTGAGGCATATTCAAAGAGGAGATACTCATATCTAAATTCACACATGAAGAGGGTAAGGAGAGAGCTGCTGGCAGATCAGTAAGTCTGGCAAGTGCTTGTCTTCCACTTGCTATCTCTCTCCAGCTTTTACAACAATTGAAGGTATTTTCTTCAGAGAGAGCTAACTTTCTTCACAGGATCCACTGCCTCCCTTCACAGGCCTTCCATTGACTGCTGTGGCAATTACAGCATCTCCCATCTAAACACCTACATTTCAGAGCCCTAAATGCAGGCCTTGCACTCAATTCCACCTCTTGCATCAGGTCCTCATGAATATTCTGGCCAACTTCATACCTACCAGCAGAACTACAGGTGAAAAAAGGCCTAGACCAGACTTTCATAACACTTTTCATAACTCAAGGGGCCACTAGAAAAAATCTTTTTCCCTGACCCTCTAGCAACCTATTTAAAATACATTTAAATATTTCAAATAGATTCTCATTTATTTGGAAACACAAATAACAATACATAACAATATCCTATCATAACAATACAGGATAAGAAGTTCTGCCAAGAAGAGCTATACGTACGATATTCTGTTAACAATGGCATCTTCATCCTCTTGCTCATCTGAAAATGAAATTACATCAGGTTATATTCAATACTCACTTGTCTTTCCTCAGACTAAAATGTATATAGATTGGAATAATTTTAATTTACAATTAAAATTCAGATGGACTGATACAGTTTATGAGCATCAATATTTTAGAAATGAATACTCTCACACTGTTTTTTTCGCTAGTCAAACTCTTTTCAATCAAAATAACAAAGTTATTTCACTTTACTTAAATAAGCAGACCAAAACTTCTTGGAGACCTCTTCCAGAGGGCTCTATGGCAAACTTGCTTTCAGACTACTACAGCCACAGTTACTCCTAGAAACTGCTCCTTTGGGCATCTCTGGAACCACAGAGAGCAGGTAAGCTACAGAAAAATCTGAAAGTCCATAATAACTACTGCTAGAAATAATTTGCAGCATAAATGTCTTTTTAAAACAAGAAAGCATACTCAGAACAACAGCCATGACTACTCAGTTGCTTCCCTTTACTTACCCCTCTTCCCAGCTCCTGGGGATTTGGGGGAGGGGAGGAAAGAGAGGTGGTTACATTCTCGTTATTTGTTTTGGATTTAAGACACCATTACTTCCTTCTGATAGTTCACACTTTAGATCCTTTTTATTCACTTACTCCTCACTTAATATTTCACTAAAACAGTCTTTTTGAAACAATATCAACATTTAAATCAGATGAATCACTAACACATCCTTCATTTATTCTTTACATTCTTCTCTTTGCACATCACTACACAAATGCATTTCTAAATATGAAATAATGTAGGCATTTTGAAATAAATATGTCTGAATTTGAAATAATTTTACCCTCAGTGTTCTGAAGTTTTTCCTATTTTGCATAGGAGATAGAACACCGGACTTTATTTATTCTTGAATTTTAAAATAAATTTTATTTAAGTTCTTAAGTCATGCACACAGTTGAAATAAATGCACAGCAAATAACCTCATGCTATTTTGAAATTCTTCTCTGAAAGGACCTGGGAGTTGTTGGTTTTTAGATAGATACCTCATGGTGTTTTGAAAGGTTAAGTCAAGGTCTCTTATGAATCATTTTGGCTAAAAAGTTTCTTAGAAAAGCACTGAACAATTTGTCCTGAAAGAGTTCCAGATGTGTTAACTCTTCAAGCATTTCTCATCAGGAAGATCGTAGCAAGCTACAAAGTGTGCCTAAGTAAGTGCCCACAAAGATTTTATAAAGTCAGGACAGTTGCAGAGCAGCTCCCAGCTGAGGAGATCAGCTGCCAACAAAAGGTAATACAATGTCTTTGCATCCAACAGTGCTTGCCAAACCAGCTTCCCCTTCCTGTTCTTCTCCATCTCCAAATGGTAGCAACCTTGTCATGTCCAAAATACATATCAGGATCAGAAGATAGTATCTGTCTTATCTCCTATGTTTATAGAGAGCCTTCCTTCCAATGAATTAAATTCCACAAAAAGTTTACTTTTTAAAACATTAATCCATCCAAGAAAGCAGCTCTGTCTTAACACAGGTCACTCAAACAGTTTCCAGTGAAGTTCAAAGCACCAAGAACACCATACACAAGAATGTTTCTACAGCCTATTATCAAGCACCAAGGTCCCAGATAAGCTGTCAAAGATTCTGTGATTTTATACCAGTTTTTATGCTACTTGTCCTTAGAAAAAATATCAAGGAAAATTACAGGGCTGCCTACAGACTAATTTTAGAATGGAAACTAGACAATGTTTCCAAAGGGGAAAAGAGTAAAGTATTACCTCAAGGTATTTTCTAAACTTCAGTGGTAAAGTCGTAAGAACCAGGTTAAGACAACTGAAATAACAACTGTACCTGATCAGAGCAGGACTTTTTGAAGAAATATTGCTACTTCCCTTCTGTAGCACTGGCAACCTTTCACTTTGTTAGCAAAAGCTCAGAACCTGATTTTGCTGCTAAAATACAGCTGAAGATACTCATTCTAGAAAAGGTGACTTGAAAGAAGAACAACAGGATCTCAAGGCAAGGAAGGCAGAAGCATCTACTTGGACATTAACCTCCTTCTTCCCTGTCTCAAAACACTTAACCCTTAGGCTGCCATACACAATCAGGTCCATCCAGGCTGCCACAGACCAGTAGCCTAAAAAGCAGATTTGTTTGTTCCACTTTCCTTGTGGAGATGGACAGGAAAAGAATCATCTATTTATTTGAAAAACAAAATACTTTTGACATATTAAAAATTCTATGCTTACCTGCTTTCCTTTTGTATCTTGTGATTATAAAGTAGGAAACTATGTAGAGAACAGCAAACAGGAGAAAACAGATCTGGAAAAAAAATGCATTTATTAGGTCATGAAGAAATGCCTGGACTGTAATAAGCAGCAAATCTAGTCCCACCAATTTAAAATTGAATTCAGATCAACAGGAGCATATGTTATGTAAATTTCAAGACTGTTACATTTTATATCTTATAAACAAAGTTAAACCCATTAAAACAGCTTGATTAGAGTAATAGGTATTGCATCAACTATATGGCCAGCAAGTTTTAACCTAAAATTAAGAGAAGTCTTATTCAAAGTATGATTTTTTTTTGTTTGAGGGAGGGGGTGAGTGGAGTGGGGTGGGATGGGCTGTTTTTATAAGTTTAAATCCACTTGGTTTGTAAACATTATCAGGCTTTGTATCCCCTTCACATGCACCCTAAGGGTAATTGTATTTTATGTAATGGGCTCTTGAGAATCTATTTTTAGCTATGCTGTCAACATATGTGGCATGAAACAAACATATTTACTATTTGCATCCTGCCTTGAATCAAACAAATTCCAGGTGACAACACACACAAGAGAGACTCGTGCCTACAGTGCATGTCCAAGCAGGAGCTCAAACATGATGTTTCCTCCACAGTCAGAAGCCAAGGGCACAACTTCCCTTCTCATAAGGTTGGAAGTTTATTTAGGTCAGATGGACCTTCAGCCCACAGTGCATTGGATCGAGCTGTTTACAAGATTTATCACTACAACTACAACACAGTAAGATAAGATCAAAATACCTACAAAAATGCTGGAAATCTTACAGGAAAGGAATTGAACAGCAGGAAAGTTTCAACCCTTCAAACCTTGGTGGGGTTAAAAAAAATATACACACACCACACATTTCATTTGCTGCTGAATGAGGCATCAGTGACTCAACACTGCTTCCTTAATCCTGGGTGCCTATGCCTATTAAAAATGTGAGTCAGTCAGAAGTGCAGCAAGAAGTAAGCATGCCATTCTGTTTTGAAAATGCACTTCACTGGACAGGAGCTGACCTATTTCTTTAAGCTATCATTTGTAGATTTGTTTTCTGTAAGACTCACTATCTTTAAAAAGTCAAGAGCAGAAAGGCTACGCTAAGGGGAGAAGTTGAACTGAAGGTAGTGATGACAGCCCTGATAAATCTCTATCTAAATAACAATACTGCATCCAAATCAGCAAATCACAGAGGAGAATAATGTATTATTCAGGAAATACAGACATTCTAAGAAATCCTGATAAATATAAACTGAAGGGGTTATTTTTCTGGTGTAATCAGACATTTTAGATTTTAAAAAAACAAGCATAACCAAGTGTCTGAGTACGACATTTGGGTGACTTCCAGGTGCCTCCCAGAAGTACAACAGTGCTTTAAGTCTGAAAGTGGCAACCCAGCTCATTCTCTGTGCAGGAAACACACAGCAGCAACACCCAAATTACAGGCACTGAAAATGAGATTTCATAACTAGATCTCTGAATTCCAATCTTTAATCTTAAAAGAGCTTACCACTCCAACTTTCTTAAGGTTGCCTCAAAGAAGAAAAAGTTTGATAAAGAATTCAGTCCTTTAAATAAGTAATCCTAAAGAATGTTATTAAGATGTAATTAAAAAAAAAGTTGGTATACTTTTGAAACAGGAAGAACAAAAACTGAGTACAGCCTTGGTTTTTCAGAGCACTCTGACAAAGCTTGTCCTGTTAGTATTGAAAATGGTGCCAGTGCTGAAAGAGAATCCTTCTCTAAGCTTCCAGTTCCTCTAAAAACTAAACCAAGGCTACAGCTAGACATCTAATTTTAGGCACCCACTTTTAAAACTCAGGTATCACATATACAGGGTAAGTGAATTCTTTAAAAATCTGTCCAGTACAAATAACACAGTGTAACCTGTGTAAAAGAAAAACATAATTAAGTTCATTTTTTGTTTAATTTTATTTAAAACAAGAATAAAAATCACTGCAATCTTGTTTACACCTTCAAATAGAACAGATGACCTTTATTCTATCCATGACAGCAAAGTTACAATGAAAATCTGCGTCTGTATGTCCAAGGTACCACTGAGATAACTGAGGTATTTTGAAGGCAGAGCAGACAAAAGCTGTCCAGTCACACAAACCGTATTTCTGATTTTAGATAACAGCTACTCTGAAACCCAGCAATAAGGGGTAACTCTACATCCTGGGGTAATTCTCCCTCGACTTCTGTCAGACTCAAGAACAACTTCGTAAATGTTTGATAAAGCTGTTTATTACTGAAAAGTCACAAAATTTTGAAATTATTGGCAAGAAAAGAAATAAATTCTAATAAGTGAAAGCTTTATGATCTTAAACAAGAACTCAGATTAAAAGTTCTTCCTAATGACCAAAACAAGTTAAACAGCAAACTCAGAAATATTACTGTATTCTCAGTTTACATTCATTCAGTGAAGTCTCTGATCCTGAAGTGTTTCTAACCATGTATTCTGAACAGCTTTCTAAAGGAAACCACTCAAGTCAGCATCCCAACTATTTTTAGAGTGGAACTCAGTTAAGCTAAGGAAAAGGAATGTGTTGCCTATGATAACTGAAGAATAGGCTCCACTTTCCTGTCAACACTGCAACCCTGAGTTCTTATTCCTCATACTGCTCTTTGTCTCAGGATATTTTTGTATTAGGAAAAAAAAAAAACATCCAGCCTCGTTTGTATTTGCTGTAGTTTCAGTTCATGTTTCTCAGCTATGAGTGGCTGGGCTTGTATGCAGCACTGCAGGTAAGCTTTTACAGCTGTATGTAAGAGCACTAAGCCCTTCCTGCTGCACTGAACATGCTTCTCCACACTCACCTGAGAATCATGCTCTCCTCCCCAATTGCTTACAGCACAGTAGCTCTCAAGTTTCAGTAGAAACTTGGTTTTAGAATTCAAGTTCATCATGTCTTTTTTTTTTTAAGCCACACCTTAATGTCACACTACATGCAATCATCTGTCAATTCTATTTCTAATCACTTACTAAAAAGCACAGGCAGTCATACTGAAACAGATCAAATACTCATACTCACAAAAGAACACCAAACACAAAACTACATTGATACCTTCAGTAAAAACAAAAATTTAAAATAGCATATATTCTGTAAATTCCATCTATCCTTCAGAAACTACTGCGTGTGCCAGTACTGGAGGCAACACTGGATTACAATGTTAAATCCAAATTATATTGCAAGTTGTTTCCAGCCAAAAAGCAGTAATTTATGCCATCACCCATCTCTACAATAACAGCTGACAAAAGGATGCTGCAAATACAGCAAATCTAGGACAAGCTGTATTCCTCAGATCCCCAAGTTCTCTGCAAGGAGTTTTTCACTGGAGCTAAATGAAGCTTTTCTAGGTTTTACCTGGGGAGACAGTCAAGACACTGTGCAGAGAATGCACCCAACTATGATGAATAAGGATTTCTGACATCCCCCACTTCACAAGAAATAATCTCTTTCAATCTTAAAGTTGATTTCCCTAAATTCATTCAAAATTGCCCTAGTTAGACTGGGAAGCTACTTTAAACATAACTAGCGTACATTCTGACCTTATGGGGAAATACACTCAGTCCATATTTGACAAGGTGGATCAAAATATAAAGGAAATTACGAGGAGCCCAATACTTTTCTATGGTTATAGCCAAACAGTCAACAAAAGCAATTCTAAATTTTTAATGTCTTTGTGTGTGTCCCCTCCACACCATTCAGTGATCGAAAACAAGACACATGGATTCTGTGCCACATCCCAGGGCTCCTTTTTAACAGACTGCACATTAAGGAATCTTCAAACCTCAAGCATACAATTCATTTACATCTCTTCCCACGGACTAAATGCAACCTCTGGTAGGACAAGCAAAAAAGAAACCTGCCTTCCCCTGAAGCCCTTCATCCTTATTCGGGAAAGGAAATGCCTTCTGCTCCTGCCTAGATTACAAACCAGACACGCCAGGAGAGGCTGCTTCTGGAGACACTGCACTACATTCTTGTATCTCTTGTAACCAACTCTTCCACAGTGTCATACCTCTGGATCTCTCATCCAAAGTCATCCCAGTATGAATCACATCATACTTTGGGATCTGTACCACACATCTCCCAGCTCCTGTGAGAAGGGAGCTGGAGATCACCTCCATACTGTGTGCCTCTAAGAGGCCAGCAGTAAAGAGTCCAGCATTAAACCTGAGCAGTAACAGTCTGAACTAGCTCAAATTACATTGTAGTTATCCCACTGACAATCAGCTGACACTAATTCATCCATGTAGATGATCTTTAAAACTCTGGCACTGAAATTCAGGCCTCAGATTGGGAAAGCATCATTTTCTGTCATACGTGAAAAGAGCTACACCTTCATGCTAAGAGAGACTATGCTCAAAACGTTAAGATTCTCTTTTCTTCCCCTCTTACAAACAAGATTCAACCATCTTTTACAACTGCAATTTGTGTTTGTGCACATTAAAAGATGCATTTTTATGGACAGGATTCTATTTATACAGCATGGAATTATTCCCAACTGTTGTGAGGGAGCTGTATTTTACCCTAGGATAAAAGCACATAGGTGCATTGTCCAGTAATTGTTCACTCCCTCAGTAAGAGCGCCCTGGAAGCACACACCCTAAAGAGCATCCCTGGCTGTAAGACCTGAAGTAAAGCCAATAATCATGGGAAGTAATTCTCTCTCTCCACCCAGCATTCACCATTGTCACATGTAGCTGCTGAGTCCAGTTTCGAGCCACCAGTACAGGAGAGATGCTGGTAATTGCAGAAAGGATCACCACCACTGGTCAGGAGCCTGGAACACTGGCCTGGTGCACACAGGCTGAAGGACCTCAGCATGTTCAGCCTGAGGACAACAAGGCTTCAGGAGGACCTGACGGCAGCCTGGCAGTACCTATGAAGAGGTCATTAAAAAGACAGAGCTGAGCTCTTGACCGTGGTGTCAGTGGGAGGATGAGACTGAAGGCAATAAGAAATCCCCTCCATGAGGAGAGCCAAGCAGTGGAACTGTGTTACTGCCCAGCAAGGCTGCACAGTCTCCATTCCTGGAGGTTTTCAAGCCCTAAGTAGTTTGATACCATAGCTGAGCCATACCTGAGCAGGAGCCTGGAGTCCACTCAGCCTTACTTTCTACCTTCCTGACTAAATAAGCACCATTACAAACTTAGTCACTTCATAATTTATACCCTTCTCCAGGTCATTTATGAATGTGTTTATTAAGTGCAAGCACAGGCCCCTGTAGGACTGTGTCAGGGATGTCCTCCCACTATGAAAGAGACAGACATCTTGAAGATCAACAACTTCTAGCAGCAAGGAACCACCACAGAACTCCTTCATAGAGGGAAGTCCCATACCTTAGAACATTCTTTAACCTAACAAGCTTCCAAGCATGAAATACAGATCCAACACAGGTTCATTTCCACTTGAAAAGCATCAAAGCAAGTAAGTGATTGTTTCCTCCAACTTGATTGCATACTAGTATGTAGAAGAGGAAAAATCTGGAGGAGCAAAAGAAACAGCAGTGTTTTACCATGCCATGTATGAAATGAAAGATCAAGAAGCTCCAAAAAGTTGCTCCAAAGAGTAAGAGAAGAAAGGAAACAACTTCAAAATTAAGCAGCTGTGTCAGTATTAAAATAAAGCTACTGCTATTACATCCACAAGCATTTCTATGCAAATGATACACAAAATAGGCCTAACAGACATAAGAAAGAACATCTCTGCCTCCAGCTGCTACTTTACAGAATGTGTCCTTTTCCCTAAACAGAAAAAACAGCACAGAGAAAAGAGAAGGCAGAAATCACTCTGGGTAATATCACCATGTAGAATATGTCTATTTACATGTTTAAGTGTTGAAAATGAAACAGTCAGTACTTTGCCTGTGATTACTACCTACAGAAAATAGCGTTGCACTTCTTGGTTTTAATTTCCATAATAGAAAACAACAAACACAGCATTATACATCCATCGTCTACTGTTCTAATGCCTCTGAAGTATTTAATGTGCATTAAAATACCACAAGGCAACTAAAAACCTTCCTCCTACTGTCCCATTTGGCAATTGCTCTTGTTTACTCATAGAAAAGATGGCAGGGATAAACAGCAAGAAAATACAGGTGGAGACAAGCAGCTCTGCTTGGTCTATTCCTAATAACTCAATTATCCCACTGACATCCAAAAAAGCAAACAAGGCGGTCCACCTGTTTGGGATGTGTCAACAGTAAGAGACCTACAACCAACAAAGCACACTAAAGAAAACTGAAAATTTTAACTATGGTCTCAGTTTGACCTTGGCATTCATTGTATCCTCTGCTCTGGAAAAGTCATTTTTCTCAAATGAGACATTAGGTCTGCTGAGGTTGGATTAAGTTCACTCTAAACCAGCCAGCCTTACACACTTGGCATGACACACTAAACTTAATCTTATAAGAAAATATCAAATATGTCCTATGACTGTCTATGACTACAGATTAATTTTTCTTATTAACACTGCCCTCCATACACGGTCTCTTCTCAGGACTCCTCCCTGACTTAAAACATTCGTAAGTGGCTGACCCACTTTTTTGGTTCTTAAGTCGTGAAGGAATTATAAATGGTTCAGAGGCAGGTGCCCAGACTTGCTCATCTAGAAAAAACATCCAGGATCCAACGGAAAGTAAGAAACACTCAAAAATATATTCTGTGTGCTAGAAATTCTGCTTAAGATAAAAACAGGCTTCTACAGCCCTTCAGTGAAAAATGTTTTTCAGCATAGGTGCAAGATTAAAAAAAACTCTCTAAAATTTGCACCAATAACACCAACCTAGACCATGTAACATTCTGTCCCTGAATGAGGCATTATTCAACACTGGAAAGTCAAGCTGTAATAATCGGTTATATTAAAACTCCACAGTCATAACATTAAAAATTCATTTCTGCAGAAATAACCTCAAAAGTCTCATAAATAGACTCGGTAAACAATTTATTTAAGACAGCTTCTTTGACTAATATTAATTTTCAGGGCAAGACACAGAAGACCTTAAAAGACAGAGCTAATAAACTTTCTCATCCTAACATATAAAAATCTCTTCCTTGTCTTCTCACACATATATCCTGGAGCACTTTTAAGTGGCACCCCCACTCCCAAAGCACAAACAAACTGCAGTAGCTGTATGGTTTCGTAATTCTCATCAATTATGCAGACTCTCTACTGGATATAAGTCACCACAGTCTGAATCTCAGCAAATATTTTAGACATGTTCCTATTGTCAAATTTAACTAAAACTCACCCGCATAAATTTTCCCATAAATACATTAAAAATAGAAATTACAGTTAGATAATGGAAACAATAGATAATCAGGGCCTAAACAGGCAATTAAAGTCAACATCAGAACTGCAGCACCATGTTTGAATGACAATTGTGAAGCCCATCCTGGAAACCACACAAGAAGGTAAAGAGGGGAAAAAAGATCACACACATACACTGCCTCTACCCTCTGTACATTAACCCAGACATGTGCAGACTTTGATGTCATCAATACACATAGCACCTGCTGTAGGAGCACACATGATTTGGAAATAGAGAAACTGAAACATAACTCTGTGGAGTATTTTCCAAATAATCAAAATTTTCAAAAATTATCCATGTATTCAATTGTCAAAACAGTAAAAAGAACAGGGCTCTCTTGAAATCATGTTGATGGTAGTCAGAAACAACTTTTAACATATCCAGCTAAACAAAAAACTAGAAACCTCTGTGTGCGGGGCAACACTATTATACAGAATATTCAACACCCAGCTGATAAAACAGCAACATGAGTTCTGAAACCATCTTTCTTAGAGTCAATTGGGTCCCAGAAAGCACAGGTCAAAGCTGCTGAAAGCGTGACACAATCTCACCCGTCACATGAATGCCTAATCAGGGGGTTAGAGCAGCAGCTTGTTCCAGGTCACCTCTACCAGGCACCATGCTCACCCTCCACAGTGATTCAACAACCAAGGCTGTTTGCCATTAGATGCATAAAAACCAACTCCAGTCACGACTTTCAAAGTCTCTCCTCTTCCTGTGCTAGAAAGGTATAAATTCTTGAGCATGATTGCTCTAAAAAGGCAGTGCCCCAAGCCATTTGACAGCACATGGGTACACAAAAGAATCAGTGGTTTTTGAAGTAAGGGGGAGAGGTGGGAGTACAGAGCAATGCAGAAGTTAAGACTTTCTCAAATAAAATTACCACTGCTCTCCTAAATGAGGATAAATACCAAATTAAATAGGAAATACTGAAAGACACGAAAGGAAAAAGCACTTCAGTTTAGAAGAAAGAAATAAAGTTGCATAAACTTCAAACACAACCAGTAAACTTATATGAATGGAATATTTTCTTTACAGTTATCTAACCCAAAATTCCATCTATGTCTACAGAACTGAGCTCTGAATTTCTTATCATAATGTCACTGACAACATGCCTCAGGTTCTCTCTCCACTCTGACCTTACCACCACCTCCTCTGCTACTCCGGTCACCTGTTCACCTGTGAACCATATTTAACCCTCTGAAAACACCTATTGCCAGAGGGTCCTGTGCTAATAAACTCAGGAACCTCCTCAGAGCAAAGACTGAGCTGTTATTACAACTCTCCCATCTCCCAGTCACACCCTGCCATCTTACCCAGCCCCTCTACTCCATGCCCAGCCACTCAAAACAAAACCCAAGACAGATATGCTTGGTTTAGGTCACGTTATGAAAAGCTGGTTTTGTTGGCTGTCAGTTCTTCCACTTTTCTTTAGATTTTCTCAAGTCTAATTACACCTTAATACAAAATGTTCTTAAAGATATGCTTGTACCCTCCATGAAGTGTGTTGCCCTTCTGGTCAACTGCTCCTCCAAAGAAACACACCAGTAACTCGAAAGGAATTATTTTGAACTGTAATTAATTGCAAATTTTTACACTTCTGCTTTTCATGCTTATTTTACGTAAACAGAAATAGCGGAACTCTCCAAAAGCTGTTTCTGTTTTGGGAATAAGTATCTCTCTCCACTTGTCTATGCCAAATATTTTGAGATGCCTATTGATTCCAGATGGATGCACAGTGCTGATCCCCAGGACCAACAGCCAGAAGATGATTCATCACTTCTCAAAGTTCAATACAGCACCCATGTTTATAAGTAAAGGTATACTTTTAATATGACAGAATTATGCCAACATTCTGTGTATTTGATTACATTAAATGTACAGCACCCATCTTTCAGCTTTATGTCTCACATCACTGCTACAGATACTCCTTTATTCAGTCACAAATCTTTCCCAAAATATTTAAGGGAGAAAAAGAAAAAAGAAGCAATACTGAGCAATCAAGGCAAAGTTATTTTCTGAAATACAAGAAGCCATGTAAGATATAAAGTAGTCTTCAAGTCTTCAGTGTATGGGTAAAAACAAACCTGAAAGGCATCTTTTTTTTTTTTAATAAAAGATAAACTTACATAAGCATTCAAACAAAAACATTTCAGCATTTGTAATAAGTTTGTTCTTACAAATCACCCACGCTTCCAATCAGCACTTTCTTCCTGGCCCACTATCAGAATATCATCACTGCTGGCAGAAAAAAAGGGTCTGTGAAAAATCTCAGTTTTTTAAGGATGCACAGCTGGTCCCAAACAACCAACAGAAGTGCTCAAAACAGCTCCCTCATTTTACAGCCATAGAGAGGACAAATGCCAGCAGTAGCCACACTGAATTAATAAAAGAAGTAAAGAAACTAAAGTTCTCAGAATATTTAGCATCTGAAGCCTGCACCCCTGAAAACATTTAGTCCTTCAAATGGAAGCATATCACATTTGTCATAAAATTCCGTATTACACCAGTTTCATCATCTGCCTGAACTTGCATGAAACACTTAAAAGTTATAATAGCACTTTTGTATTTGAACTTATTCTACCAGGACTGGATTTTTCTTATTACATATTTAATATAACAAAGTCATTTCCAAATATACTATGTTTATTCTTAAGCTTCCTAACTAATAGTTCTATGGTGCTAATAACAGAACCCAGTAGTTCTGCTGTGTTCTTCCACAGTTTTCCCCACACTACAAACACAAGCACAGTGTTTTTATTTTGCCAAGGAACCCTCATAACCAAGTATACATGTATATTTTTACATACCCAAAATCCTACATTTTTAAGTGGAAAAAGAAAAAAAACTTATACAAGCTAATACTGTAAAATAGAAAACTCAAACTGGAAAAAAAAAGGAAGTTAATATTCTAAAAAGTAAACCCAGGGGAGCACAAAGAGGCTGAAACACTGCACTTGCTCCATTTACATTTGAAATAAACAGTTCACAACAATACCAGCGGAACATGGAACACTTTATAAACAGGCATAATAACAGGACCCAAGGGAAAAGCAGTTCCCTGGAAGTCCAAATATTTTCCATGGGTGTGCAAGACATCAGCAAATTATAAATTCATCTAAAGGACCAAGAAGGGTAAAATAACAGAATATTGTCCTGCCTTTACAATTCTTTCATACTAATACTGACCAAGTACAGAACACCATCCCTTTTCTGTACTTTGCAATCAACCAAAGCTGCTTTTCAGAAAGATGCCCCATCTAGCCAGAAGTGAGGATGACTCTGGCTTTGTTGAAGTCAAGGACCTCACTGACTCCAAGAAAACTCCTGGCTGTGCCAAGTCTCTTACACTGGGTCTCCAGTTCATAGTCTTCCCATTTACTCCACTGCATCTGAATTTCAAAGTTCAGACTCAGACCAGATCTGAGTCTTGGTGTTTTCAACAACTGTTTGAAACAACAGATCCTTCCTAGAGCAGATTCATGTTTGAAGAGCCACGCCAAAACTAGAGCCGTGCCTGACTAGGGAGTTCACCACCTTCTAGAACCACAGATCATCCTCATCAAGCAACAAAATCCAAGGCAGATGATTTTGGTGCACCTTTTAAAAAACAGGTGCCATACAGACGCTCCAAATGAGGTCAAGAGCAAACAGGCCTGAGTTAAATTAAGCATTAAACCACCTCAAACCTCATTAAGTCACCTCAAAAGCAGATGATGTATTTTTTTAAAAATAATCTTTTACTACCCTTGCTCAATCCATAAACATGTGTCAGAAATGTTTGTTTTTTGAAAGTGGAATAAAAAGAAATTGGCACCTGCAGAAAGAGACAGGCACCACCAGGAAAAGGATAACAAGCCTTGAATTTTTTTATGTTACACAACTTGACGGAAAACTCTGTAGCCTGCCAGTTCAGAGAATAGACGAAACAGAAATAAAGCATTATACTGAAGCTAAACTCAGTGTGCCCTTAGGATTCCATCAGAGAGCACAATATAGAAATTCTGGATGTATTCAAAGAAAATTTGTAAGAGAAAAGTGAAAAGGATTTTCTTTTCAACTACATCAGCTTACTTTGAGTTCTCTTCTCTCATGAATGTACCACTTTAGCTTCCACTAAAGACTGTGCCATACAACTAGCTATTCAAAGATACTTCTATCAGACAACATAAATTTCTCTTGCTCCTAACAGGCATAGAGAGGTCTCCTCCACTGTTAACATTCCAAAACAAACTGAAATGGAATGATTTGTGTTGGAAGGGAACTTAAATATCCTCTGTTTCCAACCCCCAGCCATGGGCAGGGACACCTTCCACAAGACCAGGTACCTCAAAGCCCCCTCAAAACTGGCCTTGAACACTGTGAGGGAATGGCACATACACAGCTTCTCTGGGCAGCCTGTGCCAGTGCCTCACCACCCTCTCAGTACCAAATTTCTTCCTAACATCTCATCTAAACCTACCAATCGCAATTTAAAGCCACTACTCTTTAATGTGAAATGCTCTGCTGTCCTCAGCTCACCTGCAGGGGTTTAATGGTCAAGGTTTAATGCACGTGTCAGAGTGGAATATGTTCCCTGCTCCAGCTGTGGGGCTGAGGATTACACCCACTACCCACACAACAACTGTATATTTGCATATTTTAAGAAATTATATTCACCCTGTAACTTCATGAGCAGCAAGGGCAGGAATGATAAGGAGAGGATGTTAACATAATTGCACACATAAGCAACATACTCTGTGTGCTCCAGCATGCTCAGACTAACCACAAATGCACTCATATCTGCAATATTCTCCTGCAGCCATGTGGGAGCCATGGGAGGCTGCACACTCAGCTGGAGGTGGCAGCATTTTATGCACTCATAAAACCTCATGGTGTTCCAACATAAATTAAAGATCACAACTGTACCAACATATGATTTCAAAGGCAACATTGTTATTATTGTTCCCACTGATTAAACAATAACAAAGGTGGCCTGTGATCAATGTTAAGATCAAAGTTAAGGTTCAAGAGCAAGAATATTCTGAGTCCACTGTCCAAACAAAACAACACTGCACATCTAAAATAAGAGTTGCTGGTGTCCTGTGTGATTTGTCACATGACCACACCAGTAGGAAGATTTACCAGCTGCTCTGGAAGGGCTGAAAAAGTCCCTCTAACTTTGGAGGAGTACCTGCAGTACAGATAAACTTCCGTTAAGAATTTAATAGACTTTATTATTTGTAACAGGTACCCAGAGAGGTTGCACATTCCTTCATACTCAAAAATCCTGTGTTTCCTACTGAATGAAACCACAATATGTAGCATCTGATTTATC
The DNA here is from genome assembly GCA_013400315.1 of Bombycilla garrulus. NCBI lineage: Eukaryota > Metazoa > Chordata > Aves > Passeriformes > Bombycillidae > Bombycilla > Bombycilla garrulus. The sequence goes on along the minus strand of VXBU01011289.1, from coordinate 274,186 downwards.
AGACCAAGACTCTGGTGAAAGTAAATAGGAGCTAATTAGAGCACAATGGAATACAAATGGAAAAACAGACATGAAGGAAAAGAAAGATTCATGTTCATGAAACATATATTCATGTTTTCATACCACAAAATTGATTAAAATTATACTTAGAGCCTTCTTTACAAAGAAGTATTTTAGTTTTTGTGCTCCTCCACTAGCCATGGCTTCCAGAACATACACTACATCCATGCCCAAAGAACAGAAATTCCAAAAAATCCCATAAAGTGGCTATTCTCCTCATACAAGCTTGTTTCATACTCTTCAGAAAAAAACGTCCCAGAAATAGAGTATTTCACAGGAAAGGTCTTAACATGGATTCATATACTATAGAAGAGTAATTAACACATTTCAAGCAAGTCTGCTATCAAGTGACCTAGCCATAGTGCTACATAAATCAGTTAACCATGGTATTTTAGGGTCTCCCAACAAGGCTGAAAAACACTTAAAGGTAAATTATTTTAATCTTATTTTAATTCAGAATTAATTAATTGAATTAATTTAATTCAAGAAATCTGCTTCTTCCCCCAGGCAACAGGGACAGCAAAGAAAACAGGATTCCCTTGCTTAGCCAGGGCAGCACGTTCACAGGACACAGTGCTGCACGTCTCCCTTGTGCAGTCTGTATTTCCTTCCTGGAATTGAAGCAGGAGACACATGAACCGCATCAAAACACCTCCATCAGCTTTGAATAGTCCAATTACGAGGCTGTCAGAGAGGAAACTGCAACTGCTCTGTCTGCGTGTAGTGCTGCACCTCCTCTGGAGGGCTGAGGGAGATGGGACAGCACTGGGAGAGCACGGGGCATGAGGGGTCAGGGAAAACACCAGAGTTACACACACAGCACTGCAAACAGCTCAGCAAGGCACGAGAGTCTCAATATGACAAGCGATGCCATGAAATCCCATGCACACCTGACAGGAACAAGGCTGCACCTGAGGGCTGAGGTGTTCACACAATCCCAGAATGGGTCATAGTTGGAAGGGACCACAGCGGGTCATCTGGTCCAACCTCCCTGATCAAACAGGGTTTTATCCCAAAGCACACGGCACACGATTGCATCCGGACGTTCTTGAATACTTCCAGTGAGGGAGATTCCACAGCTTCTCTCGGTAACTTGCTCCAGCGCACGGTCACCTGCACAGCAAAGAAGTTCTTCCTCGTGTTCAGGTGGAGCTTCCTGCACATCAGATTCTGCCCAATGCCTCATCTCCGGGTGGCTGGCACCACCGAGAAGAGCCTGGCTCTTGGCATCCTCCTTTTAGATACTTGTACACAAAAATGATGTCCGCTCGCAGTCGTCTCTTATCGAAGCTGAGCCCCGCTCACGAGGTTGCTGCAGCGGTATCTGTTCCGAGAGCCCTCCTGCGGAGCACACCCATGCTGCGTGCATACACAGCATCTCCATCTTTCGCTGAAGGTACAAGAAGAGGAAAACCCTCCAGGGGTCAGCGCTGGGATCCTCCAGCTCTCGCGGCACCTCAGAGAAGGTGCACTCACCTCTCTGCCCACCCGAGACAGGCCCCCGAGTCCCTCCGGACACCGGGGCGAGGGACAGGCAAGGACAGCGGGAGAGAGCGGGACAATCCGCCGGTGCCCGGGGACAGGGCTGGGGCAGAGGAGCAGTGGCAGCTAAGAGAGGGTCCGCGGGGCACGGCGGCACCTACCGTGTACTCCCGCACTTGGCTGTGGAAGTTCTGCTCCCGGATCGTCACCTCGTCCGCTTCCATCCTTCATAGTACCGCGGCCCCCGCGAGCAATGGCGGCCACCGCCGCCGCGCCTGCTCCTGCCCCGCCGGCGACGAGCGGGCCACCATGGCCGGAGGCAACCCGGCTGCTCCCCCAGGCCCCGGCAGCGGCTGAGGGGCCCCGGCTCCGCCGCTCTGTCCCCGTCCGGTGGGCGCGGAGGAGGAGGAGGAGGAAGGGCGGGAAGCGCCGCCTCAGCCCCTCCTGCTGCGTCACCGCGCAGCGACCCGGGCAGGGCGGGCGAAGGGGAGGGCGGGGTCAGACCGGGGGCGGGGCTGGAGAGGAGAAGGGGAGCGGGCAATGGAGAGTGGGCGGGGCCGTGATGGGGCGGGGCCAGGACCGGCAGGAGCGCGAAAGGGGCGGGGCTGGAGCGGCGGGGGCGGAGCTGCAGCTGAGAGACGCGGTGCTGGTTTTACCGGCAAGGGCGAGTGACAGAACCCCGGAATTGTTCGGGCCGGAAAGCCCCCCGAGATCATCGAGTCCAGCCTATGACCCAACACCGCCCGTCAACTAGACCTTAAACGCTCCCAGGAACGGGTGACTCCCCCACCTCCCTGGGCAGCCCATTCCAATGTCTAATCGCTCTTTTCGGTGAAGAATTTCCTCCTAACGTCCGACCTGAACTTCACGTGGCACACCTTAAGGCTATATCCTCTCATCCCGTGGGAAACAGGCCGGCTGTTTGTGCCCGTGTGGGGACTGGCAGGGACAGAGAGCCTCGGTGTGTCCTGGGGGACAGGGAGCGGGGACATGGGAGAAGGGACACTGAGCTCCGGGACAGGAGGCTCGTGCGGGGAAAGCAGAGCAGGAGGCAGTGGTGGGCATGGGAGAGCTGCAGACCAGGGCCCTGCAGGGAGCTCCCCAATGAAGGGAGTCGGCAGAGCAGTCAGAAGTCCGGGGATCACTTGCAAGGGTCACCAGGAGCTGGCCACGGAGCCCCTGAGAGACGAGTCTGGACAGGGGCTCAGCTTCCCCTCGGGCAGCAGGACAGCCACCACTGTCACTGAACCCGTCAGGACAACGTGAGGGAGCCGGGGGTGATCGGCTCTGGTTGATGCTCCTCAAACTCAATAATGTAAACGCATTGGAACTTCTAGTTTGAAAGACTCTGCTTAAAACTTCAAGCATAACTTGTATTCCACTTCCCCGGAACAGGTTTTTGTCATTGAGTGATTTCTGCTTTTTCTGGTGTTTGCCCAAGTGCTGTGGTGAGAAGGCACAATCTCCCCATTATTCCCTGTTCCCTCTACATGCACAGGAAATCTTATATTTTTCTGAGTTTGCAAGTAGATCAATTGTCTAAATATACACAGAAGACCATGAATCTAGGACACGCTATAAATTATAGATTGTGGTTTAGCAAATCAAACTTCTATTTCAATCCAAATTTTCAAATCAACTTTTATTTCAATCATTAGTCTAAAGAAGTTTCAAAAATAAGGATCATCATTTTCTGCTTATTTACAACTATTGATACATTATACATGTTTTCAATGCCAATTATCATTTCGATTTTATTCATTCCCCAGCCTCTGGCCCATTTTCTTGGTTAAAACCAGATGGTAAAGTATTTATAAAATTTTAGAATTAGAAAAAGTAATCTTTGGCTGATGTATTTCTTGTAGTGCTGAATGGATGCAGAAGGTCCTGCAGCTTCAGCAGGGCCACAGTTCCACCCTTGTTCTTCTGATACTTGTGAAGATACAGACAAGGTGTTTGCAGCCACAGTCATACATGGGTGTGCCAGGCCGGAAATGTTGCTGTGCTCTCTCCTCTTGAAGCCCTCTGCACACGAGGAAGACTTTAGGTGTTCACTGTGGGAAAAGAATATCATTAAAAGCAGAGTTGAAGGAGCAGGGAGCACAGTCTTTGAGCTGCTTCTTGGGAAAAGCTGTCCTACTTCACAGCTGTTTTCTGCGCAGCACTTGATTCTGTCTGATACTATTTCTTGTCTGGGTTTTTTTTCCTTCGCCTATTCCTATTTATCTTCAATCTCCTTTTCTTCTTCAGATGCTGAAAGTGATGAAAGCATCTCTAGTTTCCAAAATAAATTTGACAAAGAATTAGGCTTCCAGTTGAAGCCTAGTTTTAATTTTGACTAGAATTAGGCTAGTGCTGTTCTCTGTCCAGGAACCAGTCCAGACTGAACAGTGTAACTGAAGGCAAGGTTATAGGTAGACAAAATATCTTTTATTATAATAAACAGAGCTGGCAAGAACAGAAAACTGTCTGGAATGTTCAAACCTGACCCCAGGGAAACCAAATTTTCTTAGAGCTGCCTATAGAAATATTGGAATAGAACAGATAGGACCCCAACTTTCATAATCTCATATAAAAGATCCACACAATAAATGACAATGGTATTGGAGCCAGGCTGCTAGGAACTGAGTGTTAGGCCTTCAGTGGGTTTGTGATGAAGAGAGAAATGCTGTCACCAGAGCAAACCTGCTCTCAGAACTAGGGAAATCAGATGGCCCAATCAAAGAGGAAAAACAAGAACAACCAGAGAGTCAGCCAGCAATCCCAGCCTGAGGTGAAGGTTAGCTCCTGAGCTACCTGGGAAACTACTCACCCACTGCCAAGGAACAGCATTTCAAGCATTTCTAACTTTATCTGCAGACAAATTCAACACCGGAAAATTGTAAGGAAAATTAACTGTATTTTTGTAGCTTATAGAAATTAAGATGTAGAAGACCTGAAGCTTCTATTCCCACTTGGGCAATATGCGTTCTTTTTAATCTACTGAATTTGAAGTAAACCTAAGGAGGAGGTATAGTACATAATTTGTCTCATACTGTGGACCGTCAAGTTCTTTCTTCCAGTTCTAGCAGATGAATCATCAGAAAAAACATAGACATTTATATTTGCTGAAAAGGCAGGGGAGGGGTGGAAATAGTTTCCATCCTTTTTTGGGCAGAAGTTACTGCTCAAAATCACTACTTTGTGATGTGGTTCTGAGGTGCATACATCACAAAGGAAGGTCAGAGTAGCCACCACAGCAACATCGATTTATACCAAAGGAAATTCAGTCTAAAGTAGGCAGCTCTTGCAAACTGATGATAAAGCTGATAGATGCATGCATTGATCTGGTGGGAGTACAAAAGCTCACAATAGTTTGTAAGCATACTAGATGTAAAACTACCAAAGCAAGTCTGTGATACTTTGTACCAGAGAGTGGTTAAAAGACCTCTAGGTGGTTTTCATCCATGTGCCAGACAAAATGAGACAGTGGTGGAGAGACTGTCCTCAGCCATTCTTAGGACCTCCTCAGTGACCCTAAGGAACCTGGTGTAAGCTATATGTGATTTAGGTGTAAATAGAAAACTTTCTCACACTGGTAATGGACAGACACACACACACAAAAGCAGCAATAAAGCCCAGACCTCTTTTAAACTTACATTTGGTGGTTCCTAATCCCTCCGCATAAAAATTGAGAAGATTTATGAGATTTTGCTCAGTTTATTGCTTTTCAGCACAGTTTTAACACCATTTTTCAGCTCCAGGATGACCCAGTAAGTATCTGGTACCCAGAATGCCCAAGGAGGGTTTTATGTGCATAGGGTTACCTTTGAGATTTTCCAGAAAAAAATGTTGGGATATTCAAGCTAATTAAATTCGTTTCAATTGTCAAAGATGGAAGTTTCTAAAGTTAGACATTTTTCTCTAGGAAGGTTCCCTCAGAATTTGTCAATGCATTTTAAAGCACTCTTTAACTGTAAATGCAAAATTGGCACCATGCCTTTAAATCTAAATTTATCTTACAACATTTGGGTAGGTGATGCCCTCTTGTCAAATCATCCTTCAGCCAAATGCAGCTTGGACTAAACACAAAATAGGTAGTTATTCTCTCAGTTAATATGACTACTTACATACTTATATTCAAGATATTACCTAAGAATTGGTCAGATTGGAGCCCAAATCCCACTTTAATATGATTCCAAGAATCACCACTGACTTTAGAGAGATCTTTGGGTACAGATATGCCACGGATGACACCCAGCACTTTATACTCAAAAGCCAATTATGGAAGACAAAATAAAAAAGATTCAAAAGTTAAAATATCTCAGTCGTGGTATAAAATAAACACAATGCTATCATAACCATGTACATTAAGTTTATTTATTGGGTGATTTTTTCAGTGTCTTATATTTGGTAATCTAAAACATGGCAAGAATTGAATTATAACTTTAGAAATACAGCTCTATCAGGCTTGGATCTGGATTCAGTTTTAAATATTGACGACATTTCAT